>OY482670.1:63306746-63906746 GCA_960531455.1 Urophora cardui | reverse complement strand
CTAGGTTTCTACGATACGTGCGTCAAGAGAGCCGTCGCACAGTGGGGGCACCTCCATACAAACGCGGCCAAAAATAGTAATAATTAAGCTTGAATCATGAAACTCGGAACTTAAGCTTTTTTGGTTGAAATTAGTAAACTGTGAAAATTTGAACAAAATCCACCCACAAATACGCCCACCTCCCATATAACGGTATTTTTGAAATTTCAGCATTTTCCTAACTATTATAGCTAAAATGCTCCATTTGCATGCACTTCACCGTTTTTAAATTAAAAATATATGCACTTTTAAGTATGTTATAAGCATTTATCATAAAACTTTCATACAAAAAAATCGCATTTCAAAAAAATTTTATACCGGAAATGAAATTACACTTTTCTAAAGGATTTCAGTGTGATAAACCTGAATCTGGAGTCAGATTTTCCAAATTGTTTCTAGTTTCTGAGATATTCATGCCCAAATAGGCAAAAAACACGTTTTTTGGCTCTATTCCCTGCTTAATATCTTTTATATAATTACTTTCCACTCAAATTCGATTTAACCAGTTGAAAGCACAATCATTACCCTTGAAAACAGCGTTTAGTTTCTTCGAATATCTTAATTAGAATTGGAAATATCGATATTTAAGTTCCACCATTTTGACAAATATTCCCCATACAAAAAATTTAAACTTTTTGAAGCATACTTCTGGGCATTTTGTATGGGAAAAATGTACCAAAACTCAAAAAACACCTTCCATAAAAATGTTCATAAAACAAAATGGAGCAAACGAATTTTTACAAATTCTTCGCCAGTTTTTAAAAGACATTCAGGAGCATCAAATATTAAAAAATTGAGGAGGTCATTTTTTTTTGTTTTTTTTTAATTTCATTTTAAAATTTTAAAATTTTTACAATTTTTTTTTTATATTCTAAAATAAAAAAGCTGCCAAAGATAATAATTAACGCTGATAAAAAAAATTGCGCCATAATTTTAAAGTATGGACCATTTGCTGAAAGACGATAGAGAAATATTCGATTAGTCGCCTAAATATACACGTTTTTCATAATGTCAAAACTAACATAATTAACCCTCTAACAGTAACCATATGTTTGACTATACGTAAACAGTAACCATTCGTAAATTTTACGACTATTTTTTCTTTTGAAAAAAAATATATTTTTTAAATCAATTATTTCACATTTAATGACTTAGAAGCAATAATAAAACATAAAAAAACATAACAATTCATAAATTTAAGTAAAACTAATTTTCGTTTGCACATGGTATACAATAATTTGCACGGTGCTCTCGGCAAAGTGGCTGCTCGTATAGGGTACACAAAAGTGTTGTCATCCGCCGTTTTTGATACGGGCACAACGAACAGGTGGTATAATTTTGTAGAGTAGGAAAACCTTGTTGGTTCTCAGTATCCACTTTTAATATATCTGCTACAATAACTTTGAGCGAACGTTGCAAAGTTGGCAATTGGAAACGCTGCTCAAGCCAAGGTTTTATCAACTCTTCATGAGGACTTATCATATATTTTGGCACTGGACCTTGCTTTTTTAGAAGTGGGTCTTTCAATATCCGAACTATCATCGTCGTCCGGCACGCAATCTGATTCAAAAGCACTGGAATCGCAGTCAGTATTATCCTCAGTTTCTGATCCTTTGCTTTGTATTTCGCCTTCTTCTTTTTATACTCAGCTGTACTAGTACACAGAGTATTATAGTTTTGATTTCCTAACGGTGGATTGTAACAGAATGAAATAATCGAGATAGATATAGACTTATATATATCAAAATGATCAGGGTTGAAATCGATTGAGCCATGTCCGTCCGTCTGTCCGTCTGTGAGCACGAAAACTCGCGCAAAAATTGAGATATTTTGATGAAATTTGAAATGTAAGTTGGTATCAAGACAGGAACAGATGGTATTGAAAATGGGCGAAATCGGACCATGACCACGCCCACCTCCCCTATATAGTAAAAATCGGAAATTTTGTATCTCAGTCACTAATAGAGCTAGAGTGATAAAATTTCACACACGTATTGAGCTCAGACCCTTATGAAGAAACATGGTGAAATTTTGGAAAATGGGCGGTGCCACGCCCACTTATTAAGGGGCAAACATTGAAAGTTTTATGAGTCATAACTCAGAAACCGTTGACGATATATCGATGAAATTTGGTACGCGTGATGTACTTACTTAGGCAAATGTTTGGATTAAAAATTGCCAAGATCGGTTGACGACCACGCCCACTTTTATATATGGGTATTATAAAGTGGCCTAATAAAAACATTTTAAGCCATATCTCTGTCAAATATAAAGATATATCATTGAAATTTTATGGAAGGTGTCCAACTATGGACATAAAACAAAAAATACAAAAATGTTGGAAAATGGGCGTGGCACCGCCTCCTTTTAGAAGCAGGAATATACGAGATTTCTGAGCCCATAACTCGACAAATAATCGATATATTATGACGAAACTTGGTCTATACACTTTCACTACTTGTAGTAATACATGTTCAAAATTTTACCAAAATCGGTTGACGACCACGCCCACTTTTATATATGTGTATCATAAAGTGGCCTAATAAAAAACATTTTAAGCGATATCTTTGTCAAATATAAAGATAATTCATTGAAATTTTGTGGCATGAGTTCTACAATAGATCGGAACCAAAAAATAGAAAAATTTCGGAAAATGGGCGTGGCACCGCCTCTTTTCAGACAAAGGAATCAACGAGATTTCGGAGCCCATAACTCGACAAATAATTGAGATATTATGACGAAACTTGGTTTATACACTTTTATAACTTGTGTCAATAGACACGCAAAAATTTATTGAAATCGGTTTATGACCACGCCTACTTTTTAACAAAGATATTTCTGGAACACCCTTTGGGAATTTGTAACAAGACTTCTTTGTAACTAGAAGTCATAAAGGAATGAAATTTTGCACAAAGAATAATATTCATATGCGTAGTTGGATGACTGATAAAAATGTTGAAAATGGGCGTGGCTACGCCCACTTTATGCAGCACTTGCTTTATAGAAAGTACCTACACCGTGTTTCCATCAAACGCAAACAAACAATGAAAGCATACAGCTGAGTATCTAATGTTCGATTCCACTCGAACTTAGGCTTCCTTACTTGTTCCAAAATATTTTTAACTTCTTTCAAACTAAGTGGTGAGTATACTCCCTGCATGTTGCCATGATTCTACTAAAATAAATAACTTATCTTATAGTTTTTGATCATTTTTTGCTATGAGTCGTTCAACTAGCTATCGAAAAAAAAACTTACGCAAACAGTAACCATTCGTAAAATTTACGACTATGACCACTACTTCACATACACGCAGACCACTGAAGCCCCGTATTCACTCACTAATCAACTTTTCACCACGAATAATGAAGCTATACCTTCAGCACGATCAATAGCGTAGTTCGCTTGCAGCGCGAAATTTTCATTTTCGTAGTCGTAAAATTTACGAATGGTTACCGGTAGAGGGTTAATGCATTTACAAAAACGCAGTTTTAGGCAGATGGGAAAAAAATTATAAAAGCAAATGAAGCAAGTGGATTTTTAAAATGAAATAAAAAAAAATTGAGGAGGTAATATTTTTTGTTTTTTTATTTTTTTATTCAAAGTCGAGGAAAATTTTTTTATCATCGACATTTTTTGTGAATATTTGAAAATTCATATAAATTCAACAGTGAACGCTATTTACAACTAAGTTATTTTTTCTGAAAGAGAAAATCATTATCTATGTAACGATGTATCATTCGTGTATGTAGGTTAACAGTTAAATGAGAAAGAGCGTTTTGTATGAGGTGTGTTCATTGAGAAATAAAAGGACCTATTTTTTGCTCAACTTTGGGCACCCTGTACGGCTAAACGAAAAGATACTCAAAAATTTTTATATAGGGTAGAGCGAGGAGGATTTAACAGAAAAACACATTTTTGGTATTTTTAGTAAAATCATGGCATATTGCTAAACTTTTTGCTGTCGTCACTGTTCTTTACATATTTGAGCTCAAAATTATTCATAATCCGAATATGAACATTTAGCAGTTTCTTTGGTATGAAGCGAAATATAGACAAACCAAAAACCGTCAAATCCTCCTACTTGTAAGGAGGATTTGTCACTGGCTTAGGAGGATTTCACAATATGCAGGAGGATTTGACATGTATATAATTCCAAAGAGATTACAAAGAATTTTTATTTTAAACATGTATTTCATTGTGTTTTAAATTCATTTTTACAAAAATATTAGCAAGTGTCAAAAGAAAAATTAATAAAACAATCGATGCAAATAAAATTTTAGCGGATGGCGAGACCTGAAAAGTTTACTTCAAATTGTATCTTTCCTTTGCGTGTAGAGGTTCCTGGCAATTGTATGGGTTCTGGAAGTTTGGCTACCAAATCCGTTGACAGTGCAAGTTTGATATCTTCAACTACAGGTTCGGAAAAAATAAAGGTGTTGCTTTGTTTCCTAAAATATTTGATTGGGTACGGCAAATTACTCTCCCTTGCAACACCTATTACCAATCCAACGTAATAGAAACTTTTTTCGTTTCCAAATTTAATGAGGACATAGTCACCGCAAACAGCCTCCACGTTGTCAGAAAACTTTATATGTTCCTGACTTTCAATTTCGGAGTCATCGCTTCCTTGCCATATCAACGAAGTGTCGGAGTCTCTGATGCTATAATTATCACTTTCATTACTGGAAGAATCAGCCAGTACACGCTTAGCCACTTTAGCTTTTTTAATTTTTTCTGCTTCTTGTTTTTTGACCTTTTGCAATGAGTTTTCAGGAGTTTCAGTATAAATTCTTGATTTTCCTGCGGGGCGACCTTTCAGAGTTTTTTTGGGTTTTAATTTTGGAAGCGGTCGAATGTTCTCTACAGAATACTTAGTGCTTGCTTTGTCTTGTAGCTCGTTAGCTACCCGGTTTTCAGACAGAAGCTTCAGCCGATAAATTAAAGTTGTTCTGTTTACATTATATTTTCGGGCAGCACTCGATGGCGTTTCAATTTTATTTTTTATGTCATGTATGGCTTGTTGAAGCCCTTCTTCATTCATAACCCTTTCCGGATGTTTCCTCTTATATATATTAGGCATATTTACATATCTAAAAGTTAAAGCAATAAAAGTACAGAAAAGAAAACTATAGGTAACAACAGAGCACTAGAGAGTAAAAGGAGGATTTGTCAAATTGTCAAATCCTCCTATTGGGCAAATGTCAAATCCTCCTTTAACCAATAATTAATATTTTTTATTTAACTTACCGAAAATGCGAAACCTTATCACACAAATGATATTGTAATTATATTTTGTTGGAAATAAATAATTATAATCGCAGGCACTTAAAGGAATAACAGTCAACTGTTCAGCTTCACGCAAAAAACTAAATGAGTGAAATTAACAATAAAACACGACGAAACAGAAAAACACGTGGAGTACAAAGCAGAAGAGAGCAACGACTGACACTTTTATGTATATTGCCCAACAGCGAGCAGGCTTCAAATATTAATTATTGTATTGTGGATATCGTTCATGGTTGGCGATATATTTGAAAATGACAAATCCTCCTTTTGTCAAATCCTCCTCGCTCTACCCTAAGCTTTTTTATTACAATTTGATGTATCTGTCGATCTCTATTTAAAAAAATGGTTTTACTCATACTTTAATTTTGAATTTATTTTTGGCCGCAATCACCCATTGTGCGATATAAGGGGCCATACCTTTACAATAAATAAATATGCAAGGTATACTAAATTTTCTAAATTAGTTCATTAGGTATGAATTCCAGTTCATTGTGAAAAGTTCTGAAAAACATTAATTTTTTGTAAAAAAAAAAATTTAAGTGTTATTTTTATTTTTTTTTATTATAAATGAATTTGATCTCAATGAAAGTATGTATGTGTTAACTATATTTTTTGGTTTATGGCTTATTTATTAATTTTTGTAATTAACGAAGCAAGTTTGGATAAATATTACAAATGATTTTGAACCGAATCGAACCGGTGGTTCAGAAGTATTCATAACCCGGTTCTTGTACCGGTACGGGTTTTTTACTAAATGTTTCGAACCACTGAACCGAACCGCATCGATTTGTGGAGTGGTTTGCTGCCCTGCATTCCACCGTTACGAAATCAAAATTATAATATAATAATAATAATACAATGGCGCTATTATAACTCTGACGAGTTTTATGGCCGAGCTTCTCTCCCAATTCGAGGTGTGCTCCTTTTTGTTTTTCCTACTAATTGGGTGGACCTACAGTTTTATGCCGGCTCCGAACGGCGAATGCATTTTTTGTGAGAAGCTTTTTCATGGCAGAAATACTCTCGGAGGGTATGCCGCCCACTGCCGAGAGGTGACCGCTGCTCTTAAAAAATCCAATAATTAGATTTTTACTAATTAGAAAAATTTGTTTGGCTCGGACCGTGGTTTGAACCCGAGACCTCTGGCATAGCAGGCGAGCACTCTACCCACTGCACCACAGCGGCCAATTATAATACTCTTCCAATAAACATTTTTCTTCATTTTCAATTTGAGGTTTATTTGAGAAGTAACCCTATTGTCAAATATCAAACGTTTGTTATCAAATGCACCTCAAATTTCCCCTGATAGCGAAACAAACAAAACGGCTCATTTTTAGTATGGGATTTTGGGCTGATTCTCAATTTGATAAATTCCATTTTCTCAAACCCATTTCAAAGGTGGTACGAAATGGAATGCAATCAATAGATGTATGTATGTATTACATATATGTACTCTAGAGTGCAGAAAAATTGAGGGATAGTGAGAGTGAGAGAGTTTGTGGTGTGAGCGCAGAAATGGAATGGAATAAATAGATGTACATACATACACTGAGAGAAAAAAAATATATGGAGGGGTCAAAGAAATTGTTTACCTATTTTGAACACTACTTTCTTTGTTTTGAGTAAATTTTCCTTAAAACATGTTAAAAGGTTTATAAAATATTGTTGTTACATGCGTTACCATGGTTTCATATACTTGTTTTGAAAAAATTCATACATTAAAATAATGAAAAATTCTTTAAGCGCCATTCCATTCCCAACTTTCCTTGTTTTGAAGACTTGATTTCTTTAATTTTGAGAAATTAAATTCCCATACAAATCCCCATGGCAACGAATTTGTTTGAAAGTTTTGTTATGTTTTTTCCACATTTTTGAGAAAATTTACACAAAACAAAGAAAATTTTGTATTGGTACGCGTGTTCAAAATAAGGAAAATTATGTCTTTGATCGAGAGAAATTTTTTTTTTTGAGTGTATGTACGCTTATGTGATGTTTTTCATTTACGCGTGCGGGTGAATTTCGCCGGTGCCTTATGTACAATTACGTGAGTATATTAATATCTTTTTTAATATATCGTCGCTGCGCCAACAAATTCAGTTATATGTTTTTTTTTCAATTTTTTTTTTTTATTACATATTTATTTAGCGCTATCCGCTAGCCACATTTCTGCATTTCCCGTTTTCTGATATCCTTCTTTGGTTAGAAGTTATCAAACACAGCTATATGCTCTCAGTAGTAGAAATCTGTAAAATCAGTTATACATCTATTTTCGAATAATTGTTTTTTGATTTCAGTTTATTTTTGTGTAAAAAAATTATTTAAAAAAGCGTATGTGACCAATTTTCAAAATAGGAGGGGCACTGGTCAATTAAATAATGCATTTCCAAGCTATCGCTAATTGCATCGGACCCTAGCGAAGAATTGTATACACATCTTTCACGATTTCTTACCCCCACTAGCAAATTTAAACAATTTGTAAAAAGAGCTATGTGCTGTAAAACGGCGCAAATGCTTTATGCGAAGTGGTTGGTCAAAAAAAGTAAAAAAAAAATGAACAAGTCTATTACATATGTGTAGTATCATTAGTTAACAATTTAAACTAGAAAAAATATTCTCTAGGATCACCAGAAAACGGTTTTTTTGCTCTCATGAAAAGTTGCTGAAAAACGTATAGCTCTTTTTGTTGGCGCAGCGACGATATGTACATACACACATATCGGAAACCAACTACATGTTTTTATTAAATTTTGTGTAACTTCGCAAAAAGCCACAAACAAATAAAATAAGAGTAAGAAATACAGAATCATTATTACACACAATCATTTTCAGCCATCCTCATTTCAAGCGTTAAGGGACTGCTCGAGTAGAACAACGAACGCTGACTGAAATTTGCAAACACACAAAATTTCTTCGTTCCTTCAAACCTTCACATGTTGAAATTCGTGAAATAGTACAAAATACGAAACAAGTTTTTTTTTTTTTTTTCAAATATGTTGTAAGTTAATCTAAAATTAATAAACAATGTTTGATGAACTGTTGAAAATATGTTTATTTTCAAATGATATATATGCTGATTCTCAACTTTAGAAACAATATTTTGTCAAACGTTTGATAATTTCTTTTTCAGTGTTTAATGGGCTGTGTACTACATACAGCTGAGTATAAAAATAGAGTCATGATATAAGCTATTTAAATGGGGAAGTATATATCTGAATAATAAGTTGTATGGGAGCTATGTAAGTATATGTTATAGTAGTCCCGTCGTGATAGAAGTGTGTATATCTGAACAATCGCTTGTATGGTAGTTATATGTTATAGTGGGCCGATTCGGCCAATTCCGACAAATGATCAATTGCACATAAAAATTCGCTCGTTATTGAATTTCAATCAAATATCTCAAAAACTGAGGGACTACTTTGCGTTAACATAGACGGACGGACATACGGACATGGCTTAATCCAACTCAGCTCATGATTCTGATAACACTGCTCTACAGCCAAAAAATACTCTTAACGCCACTATCCTATCTATATGTAAAAATCGGTCGCTGATTCCGAAATCGGGTTAATTTTTAATTCTATGGGACGGTTTTTGAGGTATCGGCAATTTACCGTTATTTGGCCAATGGCTCCACTTAATCCAGCATGTCTCTTTAACGCATTGAGCTATCTACGTTTAAGTACCGTAACACCAAACGAAAGATGTTATACCGGTGAATGGGCTTGCGCTGCCAATGCGCTGCTACTGCAGATGTGTAGGTATTGGTACAATATGCATAGAATGTACCCGTATGGTGGCATTGCACAACCTAGCTGTTAGAGATGAGCGAAACTGCGATTTTCGATATCTGTGATTTCGGTGATTGCTATTTTTAAATCACTGTGATTTTAAACTGCTATTGCGATTGCATGGACTGGTATAAAATCATCAGTTACCGGTAGAAATTAATTTTGCGTTTTCTGAGCGATATAACCTGTCTTTATTTTATGTTAACAAAATGATAGAAATAACAACGTATTCCGCAGTAATATCGCTGTTTGTAAATATTTTTCAAAGACAAATTGTAAATTCAATAATTTTTTTTTCTTATATTTCTATATATGTACGTATGTGGTCTGCTCAAAAGTGTAAACAAAAAGAAATTTATAATGCTTTTGCGATTGCGATTCACATAGGTGAACTGCTTACTTGCTACATCGATAGCAGTGCCAATAAGTAGTGAACTGCTATTTTGAAAAAGTGATCGCAATTGCGATTTGTGATTTTTTATTCACAGTGAAAAAATCACCGTTTGCGATATATCGCTCATCACTACTAGCTGTATTTACTTGATCGCCTATAACTTTTCCATTTTACTATGGATTTTCTTCGTTGATAGCTTATCATTTTGCCAATTGAATGGGGATTCACGTAACGAGTAAAACTAAAGGTAAAACCATGTTTGTTTTAAAGATCTTGCCTGACAAAGTCAATTTTTTCTTCAAATTTTCGTAAAAAATTGAAAATTTTCAAATTGAGTCATCTATATTTCAGAAACTATAAGATCTAGAGAAAAATGTTATAGGAGCCATGTATACGAAATTTATTTTTATTTCGTTTGGTAGATAGCTCAATGTGTTAAAAAGACATACTGGATTAAGTGGAGCCATTGATCAAATAACGGTAGGTAAATTGCCGATATCTGAAAAACCTTCCCATAGAATTAAAAATGAACCCCATTTTCGGAATGAGCAACCGATTTTACATTTAAATAGGATAGTTGCGTCCAAAGTACAGACAACAAATTTCATTTTGTGATCCAGTGTAATATGTCATATATTTTGGTGGGTCTATCCCTTCTTCCTTTCGACAATCCTATTTTGGCACACAGTTACAATAGCATTTCATGTTCCTGAAAGGTATACAAATCGAAATATTTATAAGGAAAAATCCAATATATAAAACGCAAATAACATATTGATAATGCCGTGAAATACACCACAATAATGAAAAAAATATTAATACTTGACGGATTTCAGGAACAAGAAATGGAAAAACAAAAACTATTATTTCACCAAGCACGACTTTCAAATCGCGGCGTAGCGGAAATGGTATTACTTCATATATCGGCCTCAAAGGGCGTTCCGTCAGAAATGGTTATGACAACTTTGAATTTAGGCATAGCAATACTACGAGGCGGAAACATAGATATTCAAATGGGAATGTTAAATCATCTAAAAGAGAAAAAAGATGTCGGATTTTTTACTTCGATAGCAGGACTCATGAATTCTTGCAGTGTACTGGATTTGGACGCCTTCGAACGAAATACTAAAGCAGAAGGTAATCCATTTACATATGTATGTACGTATGTATCCATCAGACCTGTGCATCCTCAATTACATTTTATTTGAATTACAATTAAATGAATTTTCCATCCTCCAAAATTTTCTGTTACAACTGCTTGTAATTCCAATATCTCCAATTACAAGTAATTGTAATGAAATCACACCAATTATATTTTTTTTGTGTTTGAGAAAATTTAGTTACACCATAGTGATGGGCCAACTGGTCCTGTCCTTTGATATCGCAATGTTAATTGGACCAATTTTTATATATGAAATGTGGCAGCTTTGGGATCACTTTATTGCCACAAGGGACTGGTTCATACATGCGTGTCAAAACGTGGACCCGGATGACCCTCGAATATTTCATAGCGATATTGGTATCAAATGAAAGGTCTTGACGAGGACTTCGACATAAA
Organism: Urophora cardui; assembly: GCA_960531455.1. Classification (NCBI taxonomy): domain Eukaryota; kingdom Metazoa; phylum Arthropoda; class Insecta; order Diptera; family Tephritidae; genus Urophora; species Urophora cardui. The sequence continues at coordinate 63,895,680 of OY482670.1, read as the reverse complement.
ACTCTTTTATTTGTGATTCCTAGGCCGGATCCCCAAATATGGGTCAAAACGTGGACCCGGATGACCCTCGAAAATTTTTGAGCGATAGGGAAAGGGAAAAGAGAAACGAATAAGAGGGGGAGAAAAAAGGAGGGGTAAGGGAGACCGATAGGGAAAGGAAAGGAAAAGGAAAAGAAAAAGGAAACTGAGATTAAAGAGAAGGGAAAAGAAAGTATAGGGAAAGGGGCGAATAAAAAAGGGAGAAGGGCACGAAAAGGTAGAGGTATCGCGGCGAAGCGAGACGGATTTACTTTGGTTCTGGATCTCACAAATGGCTTAAACAATTTTCATGAAATTTGGTATACAAGAGATCTCTAATTTCAAAATATAAATGCAATTTCTGGCGGCAATATGGTTAAATATACTACATTCCAGAATTTTATTCTTCCAAGAGGAGATGTGGTTATATTTTTTTTATATCATATACATACATAGCGTGTAATATTGTTGAAAGCAACATTAATCTTATGACGGGAGACAAAGTCAAATCGACTGTAAATGTGCTCGGAATATGTAATATGTGATAAGATAAGGTGAATAGCAAGTTTTTTTCTTGTCTCCAGGGGCGTGTAATACGCCGACGTACGTAACCTACGCAACACATAATAGAAAGTGTTCACAACACTATTAACATGGTTTACATAGCTAAGCTTAAAGCTAACCATGAACCCTAAAAACCTGTCTCCACATAACTTGATTCGCCAGCGAAACAACTAGGGAAACATCTCGCTAAATAACCCGTCTCCACGTGGCTAATCGTTATCCAGTATAACATTTCTCTTTCTTGTTCTTCTTAAATGTTTGTATGTTTACTTATTTTTGCGTTTTTGTTTTGGTCTGTGTGAGATTTCGATAGATTTTCGATACAAAATTAGAGAAGGCATCGATATCATCGCGTTTGGCAAGAGGATTGAGAACGAAACCAGTGTTTCAATCTTCACTCGCTCTCAGAAATTTTTATGGAAATTAGCGTATTTCGGCACTCGTTTCGAGGTCGAAACAAGATTGAGAGAGCGAGTGCAGAAAAAAAGAGCGAAACACGTTATGTGGAGACATGGTATAAGTTTCTTACTTTTATGGTAAACGAAAGCACAATATTATCAACAATTCCGGGATATCTGTTACATGTACAGTACTGTTACTAATAGGTAGCACCAGTGGCGCACACAGAAAAATATTTTGGGGGGGGGCGGGTTTCAATATCCAACGGAAAATTAAAAAAAATACTTAAAACTCGTTCAGACAATTTTTACTTAAATTTATGTTTTGGGAGTGGGCCTACGTATGCACACATTAAACAAAGGCACCTCTTAAATCTCAATTCATTGTACTTTCTCTTTATGGGCGCAGCCACGCCCATTTTCAAAATTTGTATCAATCATCCAACTAAGAATATAAATATTATTGTTAGTGCAAATTTGCAACCCTTTATACTTGCTTACTTAATTGGCACGTAACCGTCTAGACGATTTTGGCCGAATCCAACATAGCGCGCCAGCTATTTCTGTTTCGTGCAGCGTGGCGCCATTTGGAAATACCTAGGGAGCCAGCATCACTGTCCACCTGATCTTCCCAACGCAGTGGAGGTCTCCCCTTTCTTCTGCGATCAGCGGGTTTCGATAGAAATACTTTCTTGGCTGGAGCACCTTCGTCCATTCTCACGACATGACCTGCCCAGCGCAGCCGCTGGATCTTTATTCGCTGAACAATGTCGATGTCTGCGTACAGCTCGTACAGCTCGTCGTTAAATCTCCGTCGATACTCGCCCTCGCTAACGCGCAAAGGTCCATAAATCCTCCGAAGAACTTTCTTCTCGAATACTCCAAGCGCAACCCTTTATGACTTCTAATTACAAAGATGTCAAGTTACAACTTCCCAAAGGGTTTTCCAGAAATATCTTTAATAAAAAGTAGGCGTGGTCATAAACCGAATTCGCTAAATTTTTGAGCATGTATTACCACAAGTTATTAAAGTGTACAAACTGATTTTCGTCATAACATCTCAATTACTTGTAGAGTTATGGGATCCGAAATCTCGTAGATTCTTTTGTCTGAAAACAGGCGGTGCCACGCCCATTTTCCAACATTTTGGACTTATGACACAAAATTTCAATGACATATCTTTATATTTGACAAAGATACCGCTTTTTATTAGGCCCCTTAGTAGTTCCCATATATAAATTTGGGCGTGGTCGTCAACCGATTTTGGCAATTTTTAGCCCAAACATTTTCCTAAGTAAGTAAATTACGCGTACCAAATTTCATCGATATATCTGCTACGGTTTCTGAGTTATGGCTTATAAAACTTTCAATATTTGCCCCTCAAGTGGGCGTGGCACCGCCCATTTTCCAAATTTTCATCAAATTTCTTCATAGGGGCCTGAGCTCAACACTTGGGTAAAATTTCATCGCTCCAGCTATATTAGTGACTGAGATACCAAATTTCCGATTTTTTCTATATAGGAAAAGTGGGCGTGGCCATGGTCCGATTTCGCCCATTTTCAATACCAACCGTCCCAGTCTCGATACCAACTTGCGTTCCAAATTTCATCAAAATATCTCAATTTTTGTGCGAGTTAGAGTGTTTACAGTCGGACAGTCGGACGGACGGACGGGCGGACATGGCTCAATCGATTTCTCCTTTCACCCTGATCATTTTGATATTCATATATAAGTCTATATCTATCTCGATTATTTCATTCTGTTACAATCCACCGTTATGTGATTAAAACTATAATACTCTGTGTACTAGTACAGCTGAGTATAACAAACCTCAGCTAATATCCACAGCATACTTTTAGGGAAATGTCTCTACGCTGCTTGTTTATAAACATAATCAGTAGTTGTTGACAAACATTGGCAATGTACCTCCACGAATATTCATAGATTTTACAACATGTATTTACACAAATATTCGCGCATGTACCATCTTTTATAAAATTATTTTTTTATGGTGTTGTCAAATTTCGCAAGTTCGAGTCTTGGCAGAAGCAAAAGTAACCTGATGAGTCTTAGAGGGATCTAAGGTGAAACAGCTGTAGTTACATCCATGATAGAAAAATAGAAGGTAAAATCACTTATGCCTATATGACACTACATTTTTTTCTTGGTTTTTTTGGTTTGGAAAACCCACCGAAAGTCAAAATACAAAAACAATTCTTCTGTAGGTTGAAAAGAGACAAATACTCCCTCAAAAACAATTTGATTGACATTAAACTTCAAACTAAATGAAAATAATATTTATTTCAAAAAATTAATTTTTTCAGAAATTTTAATTTAAATTACTGAAATAAAAAAGTTATGAAACTCAAAGGGCAGGATAGCTGTGTATTCCATGCTATAAAGGGAAGCCAGTACGCAATATAATTTTTCTTCCGGACTTCTTCTTTACCCTTACGGCCATAGCAGAAGCTTACAAGAGGCAAATTTAAAATTTGTATTTCCATATATTTTTTATTTTAAATATAATTTATTTTCTAGTTGTCAAATTGAAATAATTGTCAGAAAAAATGACCGAATGCCAAAAAACCTACCGAAATACAAGCTGGCTCGTTGGTTTTTAATCGCCTAGATGGTATTTTGTTTGGTTTTTTTCAATATAGCTTGCACCAACGCAAAACTGTATTTGACCATCTCCTTCACACAAAAAACCTGGTAGAATACCAGAAAAAAATGTAGTGTCATATGGGCTTTATTGACGTAGGCAGCCATCTTAGCCATTTGACTTTTATTGAATTTATGACATTCCATTGAAATCATGCTACCAGAGTAAACAGCAGCAAATGTTTTCTTGGGCCGAAATCTGAAGTTTGTGAAAATAAATTAATTTATTTTCAAAAAAACCATTGTAATTTGTGCAAACTAAATAAATAAGTAAATTTACTTTCATACGCGTAATTTGTGAAAAAAGATTTGAAAAATGAGCTGCCTCTTCAGGGGATGCGAAAATACCGTGCACTTTTGCAAAGGCCAAGCGGTGAAGTTTTTTAGGTTTCCAGCAATTCCGTTTATAAGGAATCAATGGCTTCAAGCGTGCCAAATAGAGGAAGTTGATCATCCAAAGAACTCGTTGATGTGCTCAGTGCATTTCGGTGCTAGCGATATAAGTAGCACAAACAACAAAACGTTACATATACAAATGCAAATATGTATTTTTTTAGAGTGCAATTAGTGGAAAGCTTTGAGAAGAAAAATCTCGAAGCTGTAGATACGTTAATTGAAAATATCTCGAAGACATCCTGTTGAAAAAAAAGATTACAAAAACAAAAAAATTAAAAAAATTAAAACTTAAATGAGTTTAATAAAGAACTTCAAAATATAGCTTCTTGTTTCCTTTAATCTGAATTCTGCATTTCTGTTCCTCCAAATTTTTGCTTGTATTGTACTCCTTCTCTTCCCTTTCTGTAAGATAGAAGTGAAAAAGAACGAGCAAAATGTAAAGAAAAAATTTGATCGGACATAACGATGACTCCAGCCTTACTTCTTTGTTAAATGCTCTGTCTGTTGTATTGCGTAAGGCTTTGTATTAAATATTCGAGCCAAATACTTCTCGCTTTTCACATCCCTTATAATAATATATGACTTTCTTTGATAATTTCTGAGCTTTCTTCAACTAAAACTAAAATTACCAAAATTTTCTTAAAAAATCTCTATTTTTATATTTTTACAATATGGCAGCCTCACTCATGATGTTTACAAAAAAGATACTTCAGAAAAATTCAATAGCCGTCAAAAAGTTTAAAGTGAAATTACCTTCTGAATTTTTATACCATGGTTACATCCATGCTTAAAAAGTTTTTTTCTAGTTTCTAAAAAATAAAAAATAAAATATAACCTGGGCCTGTGCTCGTTAAATTAAATAAACTAAAATTTTTAGGTATAATCCCCTCATCTGTTATTTACAAAAACGATACACCAGACGAAAGAGGTCAATGAGGAGAGTCCAAAAAACATGGGTTGCCTATCAAAATTTGGGGCAAACTGGAGGGTTGCCAGCTTTGAAAAGTGCAAAAAAATAGGTTATCTCTCCTTTTCTGTTATTTAAAAAAACGATACACCAGACGAAAGAGGGCAATGAGGAGAATCCGAAAAACATGGGTTGCCTATCAAAATCTGGAGCAAACTGGAGGGTTGCCAGCTTTGAAAAGTGCCTGAGTGATTACTAAATAAAGAAAAAAAAGGTTAAATACATGTCATATAGAAATATGTTGTTAGGAAACATATAGTAAAATTTCACGAACTTTAATTTCGTGGAATACTTTAACCCGCTAACACCTCCACGAAAGGGTCGTTTTGACCCCCCTTTTTTAATGTCCGAAAAAATACAGAGAGAGTCAGATCATCGTTGTCAGAGTTTTGTCTTATGTCGTCAAGAATTTTTATCATAGCCGTAGAGCAGCTATGCTTTGGTCGAAATCCTGATTGCATTGGAAATATAAGACCATTTTCTTTAAATGCAATGAAATTTGTGCTGCCATCAAAGACTCACATGCTTTTACAAAAACTGGTAGAAAGCTTACTGGTCGATAATCACTGGGTTCAATAGCATTATTTTTCTTTGCCACGGGAATAATTTTAGCCTTTTTCCACTCCAATGGAAAGCAATAGGTTGTAAAGCAGTGGTTTATTATGTGGGTAAGGGCTCCTATAATAAATGGCAAAATCATCTTAACAAATTTTAGTGCTATAACATCTTTTCTCATTGCTTGGGACTTGATTTTCATGATAGATTTCAAAACCTCCTCCTCGCAAACAGCATTAAATTGGAAATTTACGTTCGGTCTGTGACCAACAGATTCATAGTGTGGCAGATTACTACATACCTTTACTCGAATTTACAAAAAATTCATTGAGGGTGTTAGGGTCAACCGAGCACTCAGACTTTTTACCACCATGTATATTAGACTGACTACAAAACATATGGGATTTCCAAAAGTATTGAATTTTTTCGCTCCCCGCGCATTTTCTGATAGCTTGACAATAGAAAATAAGATCTGCATAAAAATCTGACCATCGGTAGTGGGAAATAGCCATGCGCATTTGAACTAAAGTTCAAAAATTGACCTAAAAATTATGCATTGCTTTAGAGACCAATATCTCTTTAAACAATGATTTTTGGAGAAATAATGTAATAATCATTTTTATATTAAATGAAACTGGGAACATATTCTCCATATGATAGTTATACCTACCGTTATCCTTTCAGGACATATTGAGTCCTTAAGGTGAAGTTTAAATTTTTTTGTTTGTTAAAAACACAAAAATAAATATTTAATAGAGAATTGTATAAACTATACATAATTTAATAGGTTATTTAAAGTAGTTTTACACATCATAAATTTTTTTTGATTTACATGCACTATTATAGTCAAGAAAATGATTTAAAATAAGCAAGTCGCATTTTTTCAAACTTTTTTTTTTACTAAACTGAAAATATCGTAGTAGGCTTTGCAATAAAAAAAAAATGTGGTATAGTTTCATATTTCAGCTCATTCAATAGTTTGTTGAACTTTCTTTAAAGTGAACTTGTAGCGGTGGTGCTCATAAGTGTGTTATATTCAGTTCAAAACAGTTTTTTTTTTCAAATTTTTTTAAAACTATTATTGTAATGGCATTAAGATCCAGATGCATTCGCTTAATTGGTAATTATTTAATAACATCTTACGAGCTAAGTGCTATTTAAGGCTTTTCTATTGTATAATGTAAGAGTATTTTTTTTAAACACAGGCTTGAAAAAAAACTTTGAATGGAAATATGCTTCCAAGCAGAAGAAATGTGTTAAGCTATTTATTTTATTTGATTCGTGATGAACATTAAACGGCAAAGGAAAGCATTCCTATTTTGTCCAATAGATTGATTGAGGTCTACACGAAATTCGGAATTCCGACAAAAAGAAAAGATGGAATAGAGAAAATGATTAAAAGGCATTTAAATCAATACAACAAAATTATTAAATTGAAATGTGGTAAGGCAAAAAAACATTTTACTGACTCTCTGGACGTGTTCTTTGACATATCTCATGCAAATGCCATTAAAACATTGCAAAAGAATAAAAATACTGTACTTCAATTTCTAAAGCCAATTTTGATTGGCTTTTATTGATACGCGATGTTCGTTTAAAAAGTTTATGGCTTTCGTATTTTTATTCTTTTTTTTTATTGCAAAGCCTACTACGATATTTTCAGTTTAGTAAAAAAAAAAAGTTTGAAAAAATGCGATTTGCTTATTTTAAATCATTTTCTTCACTATAATAGTGCATGTAAATCAAAAAAAAATTATGATGTATAAAACTACTTTAAATAACCTATTAAATGATGTATAGTTTATACAATTCTCTATTTTCTAAATATTTATAAATTTCACTTTACGGACTCAATATGTCCTGAAAGGATAACGGTCATATGGAGAATATGTTCCCAGTTTCATTTAGTATAAAAATGATTATCACATTATTTCTCCAAAAATCATTGTTTAAGGAGATATTGGTCTCTAAAGCAATGCATAATTTTTAGGTCAATTTTTGAACTTTAGTTCAAATGCGCGTGGCTATTTCCCACTACCGATGGTCAGATTTTTATGCAGATCTTATTTTCTATTGTCAAGCTATCAGAAAATGCACGGGGAGCAAAAAAAATTAGCACTTTTGCATTTGTGGTCAGTCTAATGTATATTGAGGTTTTTCAAATTGCGCCACAGTTCTTTTGGTGGCAACATATAATATAAGTGGCCCTATTCCGAGCGATTTTGTACTGAGCCCAAGCACATTCGGTGTTGACCTTTTTTCCACTTCGCGTATAACATGTTTCGACTTTTATTGCGTACCTGACTTTACCATTAAACCAAGGACACGAACTGTTTGCAATTTTAACTTGCCGTAGTAGAACATATAAATCGAATAAGTGTTATAAACAAATATTAAAAAAAATTGCCTCATAACAATAAAAAAATTCAAAAAACTTTGTCTTTCATTTCTTAGGAGTTATTACAAACAGAAAAAATATTTTTCAGCCGTAACTATTATGTTTGTAAATATTTTTTTCTGTTACTCATAACGATTATATTCAGATTTTTATACTCAGCTGTACTAGTACACAGAGTATTATAGTTTTAATCACATAACGGTGGATTGTAACAGAATGAAATAATCGAGATAGATATAGACCTATATATCAAAATGATCAGGGTGAAAAGAGAAATCGATTGAGCCATGTCCGTCCGTCCGTCTGTAAACTCTCTAACTCGCGCAAAAAATGAGACATTTTGATCAAATTTGAAATGCAAGTTGGCATCGAGACTGGGATGGTTGGTATTGAAAATGGGCGAAATCGGACCACTTTTCCTATATAGAAAAAATCGGAAATTTGGTATGTCAGTCACTAATATAGCTGGAGCGATGAAATTTTACACACGTATTGAGCTCAGGCCCCTATGAAGGAATTTGATGAAATTTTGGAAAATGGGCGGTGCCACGCTCACTTATTAAGGGTCAAACATGGAAAGTTTTATATGTCATAACTCAGAATACATTGAAAATATATCGATGAAAGTTGGTATACGTGATTTACTTACTTAGGTAAACATTTGGATGGAAAATTGTTAAAATCGGTTGACGGCCACGCCCACTTTTATATATGTGTTTTATAAAGTGACCTAATAAAAAAATTTTAACCTATATCTCTGTCAAATATAAAGATATATCTAGCTGATTAAGAGCTTTTAGGCCGGTTATGAAAAAAAGCGAACAGTAAAGTTCCTTTATTCTCCTACGCGTTTCGGCGTTATCATCGCCTTCTTCAGGGAGTCTATTTTTATTGGAATTTGCAAACAATTTAAAAAGAACACAGCACATTAGATAGACATAATTAACACTAATTAATTAAATACATATAATTAAGTTTAAGTTAAGTTTAAGTTTATTCAATTAAATTGTACATTGAGACAAGTCTCGTGTAGTACATCATGAAGTCATAAAGGTTTACAAAGTGCTTATGTATATGTATTACAAATGAAAGCTTAAATCTAACCTAGAACTAACTCACTATAAGAAATTTAGTAATCTCATTCATTCAAAAATTCAACTACAGCCAGCTTGAAGATTCTAATTTTTCGAATGGATTTAATATTATGTGGTAGTTGATTCCAAAGTTTGATAGCACTAACAAAGAACAATCTAGATGTAGCTAAATAATTAAACTTGGGAGGTAATAAGTTGAGCGTCCTCGAGGAATGGGCAAAAGAAAGTTTCTCGAAAAGATAACCAGGGCTTTGGGTATATATTACCTTATGTAAAAAAGTAAGGTTAATGACATTGTAATAAGTCGTGATATCACAACTAAGTATTTGGTTCGAGAAACTTGATATATGGTCATACTTTCTTAATGAGAATACATATCTGGTAGCGCTGTTAATACTTAGCCGGAGCTTGTATTGTGAGGCAGAGTCTAATTTGCAGTAAACTAGTACACTATAAGACAATAAAGGAGTAACTAGAGCTCGTACCAATCTTAATTTTATGTCTTTAGTAAGAAAACTGGAGGAAGCCCAGAGCTTCCTGACAACAGCGTATATCCTGCTCACAGTGTAGTTTACTTGATCACAGCAGCTTAGCGTTCGATTTATCCTGAAACCCAGACTCGTAACGCGATCTACATAATTAATGGCTGTATTATTAATACAAATACGCGGAATAGAGTTTGTGTCAAACATCTCGTGCGAAATAGGTATTGCTTGGGTTTTGGATTCATTCAACACTAAGCTGTTACTTAAAGCCCATTTAGAGATTCTATCTAAATCCTCATTCATCCTCCAGACAAGATCCTCACAAAGTCCTATTGGTCGAGAAAAGTATATTTGTACGTCATCAGCATAAAGATGTATTGAGGTAAACTCGCAGCAATGTACAATATCATTAACAAATAAAGTAAACAGGATTGGACCAAGTATAGAACCTTGTGGTACCCCCGTGTCCAGCGTCCCAAGATAGGACCTCCGCTCTCCACAGCAAACCCTTTGCAATCTCGACGTTACGTAACTTTTCATTAGCTCAACTGAGTGGCGATCAAAGCCAAAATATTTCTGTAATTTTACCAACAATACGTCAAAGCACAGCGTGTCGAATGCCTTAGAGAAATCTAGGAGAACAAGAATGCTTAGATCACCATTACCGTACTTATCGCGTATGTCATCTATTACTTTTACCATGGCAGTAGCACAGCTGTGCCCCTTCCTGAAGCCGGATTGAAAATCCGATAAGAGTTTACCGGATTGTACATGCTCCACTATTTGTCTAGCAAGAAACTTCTCAAAAATTTTAGAGAACAAGGGTAAAATACTAATGGGTCTGTAGTCTACCGGCAGTGTAGGTGCTTTTCTTTTAGGCACAGGGACAACATTAGCAATTTTCCAACTGTCAGGAAAGGTTCTGGTGGTGAGGGAAAAGTTAAAAATATGAGTAAGGGTACTAATCACATAAGGTAATATAATCTTCAGAAATCGGGGACAGATTCCATCCTCACCAATGGACACAGATTTGATATCCTGCAAGCAAGCTAGAACCTCATGTTCAGTTGCCATCTGGAAACAAAATTTTTCATTCCCACTGTATAGACAATTAGTATTAATTTCAAACGGCACCCCATTTTGTATCGTTCTGTATGATAGAAAGTATTTGTTTAAGCAATCCACATCGAGAGCACATTCGTTATTTCTTTGCTTACCAATACCAAGCTCCTTAATGTTATTCCATAAGACCCTGTTTTGTAAGCCAAGATTCAGACTAGTTTGGTAATATTTCTTTTTCGCATTTTTAGTAATTAAAGTGGAATTATTACGCGCCGCACGGTAGGCTTCGCAGTTGGCATTTGAAGGCGAACGCTTCCATCTACTATATAGCTTGCCACGTATACGAATAGCAGCCTGCACCTCATTATTAAACCAAGGCTGCTTCTGCTTTTTTCGCTTTACTTTTGCCAGGGGTACATATTTGTTATACAGATAGTTTATTAAGTTAGTGCAAGATTTAACTTTGTTATTAATATCAGTATGATACCAACAATTATGCCATGGAAGCGCAGAAGCCTCAGCCCTCAGTGCTACTAGGTCAATATTCTTAAAGTCCCTGTAGATAATATACGAATCGTTGTTCACTTTATTGAACGAAATGTCATATGCAATCAAAAGCATGTCATGGTCAGATAAGCCAGGTAAAGATAATTGTTCGAAGTGATTTATATAGTTCATATCCGTCACACATGCAATGTCTAATAGGCTAGGATCTGAAATAGGGCTAAATCTAGTTGGACTTGTGTTAATGATTTTAAGACCCATAGCCATTATGCTATCAACTAAACCGACTGCACGCCCATTATTTTCAAGCAAATTTACATTTATATCACCACAAAGCAAAATATGTTCATATGCAGCGTTGAAAAGAGAAAAATTATTAAAGAAATTGGAAAGATCGGAGGTTCTATTAGGGTTATAAACACAGGCGATCAGACACTTACTAAGATTGTCGAATACCTCTACGAAAATATACTCGACTATATCATTGACATCGGATGCATAAATAACTTTATGTTGGATGTATTCCTTAATATATATAGCTACACCCCCGCCCCTAGAGCCAGTTTTCCTATCGTTTCTAACAATTTTATATCCACTAAGTGAGACAATTTCATCATCAACATCCACATGAAACCATGTTTCCACAACACACGCAATATCAATATTGGCATTACCGAAAATATGATTTATAAAATCTCTCTTAGAATTACTGAAACTACGACCATTCAAATAACATATTTTTAAACCCCCATGATACTTGCTTATAACATTTAAAATTATTCTAAGATTGTCCTGTTGAGTGCTAAAACTCGATTCCACATTACTCATAGATAATTGAAAGTAAACTCCACAGCTGACCATGTATGTTAATTATTATATGTGAGTTAAAATAGTGCAAAATAAAATTACTTATTATATGTAAGTTAAAATAATACAAAAAATACAAAATTAATTTGAGACACCCTTTAAAAGAGTAACAAAAGCTATCACAATCTTACGAAAGTGAGCAGAAATAAAAAACATCGTTATACCTGAGAAGTGTTTGTTGTAGAAACAGAAGTAAAATAAGGGAAGTATTAGATATAAAGATACACAGTAAAGTACAAAGGGGAGGGAGGAGAAGAGTATAGAAAAATGTAAAGAGAGAAGCAAAGAGAGGGTAGTTGGAATGCATATTGTCATTTTTGTTGTAAAGTACCAATAATTTGATCAATATCACATTTACTAAAAACTCGCCTCGCCTCCCCACCATGCTCCCTTCTAACAAACACTTGTCCGCGAATTGAAAATGCTGCTGAGAGCATATTTTGCCTTTTGAGCTGCGCTGCGTGGTGCATGACCTCTCTGTTAGTTTTAGTAAGGCACTCGTGCAAATATATATTGGCATTACCAGATTCGCCAATGTCGTGTAAAGTAAGCGAACGCTTGTTAGCTTTGCAAAAACCAGCCACTGCTTTAAGTAATTGACTTCGAGCGCCAGCATTAAAAAGCTTAACAATGATTGGTGACGATGTTCTCTCATTTTTCGACTGCAGCCGAAATATATCACGCACAACGGGCGCCTCATGCTGCAATGTGTTACATATCGAACGAAAAATATCTGAGCATGAGGTTTGTATATTTTTGGGAATACCGTTTATAATGAGATCAGTCGCAGTCAGTTGACTCTCCCTCTTCTCAGCGTCTATTTGTAATGCATGTAGCTGACTCTTCATTGCACCGATTTCTTCGCATGTACTCTCCACAGCCGCCACTCTTACACTTAAGATTTTATACGAATTTCTTATTTCGCGAATATCGTTGGAGAGTTCAACAATCTTTTGCGTTAGCCGCTCTTCACTGCATTTCACCTCTTTCCGCACCTCATTAACAATAGACTCCCTCAATAGCCTCATGTCCTCAAGCCAAAAAGCGGGAAATTCATTCGTACTCTTCGGTGGAGCAACAGCAGGAGAAAAGCGTGGAGACTCCAACGGTCTGGTATCTTTATTTCTCAGGTTCATTTTACCGATGTTTTTGTTGTTATTATTGCCAGACATTTTCGTTAAGTATATATGTATGTATGTATTATTATGCTTTGTTTAACTAATTTTTGAGTTCTTTGCACAATATTATTTTTAGTGATAAATTCAATTGACTCTGTGCTTGTAAAATCTGTTATTTATTTATTTTTTATTTACATAGAACATAGAACTCGCAAAGTATTTATTTTGTTTATTTGATATGACTTGAAAGTTTTTTATGCGCACTGCAAAAAAACACGTCCGCTCTCAACGGTGTATTGTACAACAAAATACATATATTTAAAACCAATTAAATAATTAAATTACTTACATTTAGAATATTTAAACTCACTTCACATTACATCTACAACAAACATACGTATACATGAATATTGCACTTTTGTTTTTTATTTTCTATTGACATTCGTCCTTGTTATTGTTGCTTTATAGGCGCAGTTTATGTTGTCAACGTCTTCTTTAAAGTTCATTGCGTCTCTTATTCTCTCTTGTATGCGCAGACTTTCTATTGTCAATCTTGTTTTTGTTCGTCTCTCGATGTCCAATATTATCGCGTTATCAAAGTCTGCGGTATGTCCCGTATTCGTTAAGTGTTGCGCTAGTGCTGTTGTTGTTAACCATTTTTCAATTATTTTGATTGGATAGCCGTTTTTGTGTAAGATGTTTGTAATTTTTCGTTCGTTTTCGATTCTGAACGCCTGGCCGCTCAGGTCGTATACTTTCTTTATAAAATTAGTCGCGGTGTTTTCTTTTTGGGTCCAGGGGTGATTGGAATGTTAATTAATCATCCTCGAAGAAGCTATTGTCTTTGTATACCAATTTGTCAAAAGTTTGTTATTGTCTTTATGAATTTCTACTTCTAGGAAGGCTATTTTGTTGTCTTTTTCTTTTTCTACCGTGGATTGAATTTTATTATGTTGGGCATTTAATACTGTCAGTATGTCTTCCACGTCCTTAATTTTTACGATAGCGAAAATATTATCTACATATTTCGTTATGTATTTGATATTTATGTCCTTAGTTTTAAGTTCGGCTATGGCGTCGTCAAGAATTTTATCCATCACAATGTCAGCAATCGTAGGTGATAGTGGATTACCCATTGGCATACCATGAATCTGTTGGTATACCGCCCCGTCATAGATAAAGTAATTATTGTCTCTTAAGCAGAAATCTATAATGTCAAGGAATTGTTTTCTTGTGAGATTAATTTTATCACGTAAGGATGTCCATTTCTGCATAATTGTCCTTATAGCTAGGTGCACTGGGATGTTGGTGAATAGGGAAATTACGTCAAAGGAAATTAGAAGTTCGTCTTTTTCTATTGTCAAGCAGTGATGCCAGATAATACCCGCTAAAACTCCCCAAAAAAATGGGAAAAAAATCCCTAATTTCCCACATTTTAAATATAAAAATCCCACAAAATTCCCACCGAATTAAAAGCATTTATTTCAGTAATATAAGAATATTTAACAGGCAAATACAGTTTTTTTTTTTAATAGCTAAAAGTATTAGTTGTACAAATTATTTGCATTGTGCAAGTGGATATGATTTTTGTTGATTTTAAAGTTGAAGCAATTGATAAAACTATACAAATACTTTTGTATTCCGATTCTGTGAGATCTGGGCCCTATTCCACAAATAAACTTATCAACTTTGCACTTTGCACTTTGCACTATCGATTTTATTGCAAAGTGAAAAGTGTTTCTGTTCCACAATATTCTTTGCAAATCTCACTATGCGTTGCGCTTAGTTTTGCAAAGTCTTTGCTAACGGAACATATTTTTGCAAAGACTTTTCACTCTCTGCAAAGTCTTTGCGTTCTATTGAAAAGTGAGCGTGCAAGGTGTTCCACAAAGCATTGACACGTCTTTGCATTTGTTTTGAATCAAAACTTTTGATTCTTTTCACTTTGTATTGTGTGTTTATGAGCCGAAAAATAAAAATAGAGAAAAAATTAGCCGTACTAAAGCTATGTAATTAAAGAAAAAAAAAGATATTTTATTTGCTAACTTTCAAAACAATAAAGTAAGTATGTTTTTATAAAATTATTGTGAGTATTTAGAACATATTTAAGCTTATATTTCATTTTGAAGGTTAATAAATTAGATAAGCAGGCAGCTTGGGAGGAAGTTTTAAATAAAGCCCAGTCACTGCAACTGGTGTCGGCCCAAAAAACATGGACTTATGCGAGGGATAGCTTCACTGTTATAAATATTGGAATATTTTTAAATCTTTGATTTGGTTTGAAAGAAATTTAAAACTTTTTTTGGGTTAAATTTTGAACCTTCGAAAGTTTAAAAGTTTGTTATGCTTTTTTGGTTTAAAATTCAAACTTACAAAAGTTTAAATACTTCTAAGTATTTTTTGGAATAAATTTCATACTTTTTTTGGTTTAAATCTTACATTTTTTCTCATTTAAACTTTTAAGGTTTAAATTTTAAAATTTTATTGGTCGTAACATTTTATTTCAATGAAAAAATTCTAATTTTTGATTTGAAATTCCAACTTGCTTTTTCGAGAAATAAACAATATAAAAGGCTCACATATAGGAGCGTCAGAATGAATACTTTTCCGTCAATCCAGCAATCCGTTTAACTGACAGCAGAGTGGAATTATATGTAATTGAATGACGATCGACACATTCAGTACTTCAACTTTGCGGTAAAAAATTTATGAAGTTGAAGTATGTGTCAGTTAAACGGAGCTGGATTGCCGGAAAAGTATTCATTCTGATGCCCCTATTATAGTTATTAGACAATTTGAATGAACGACTGTGTGGCGTTTGAATGTAGAAAAAAATAAACAAAATAATTATGGAAACAGATAAAATGAAGAAGGAAGAAAAGGAGAAACGGAGGATAGGAAAAACATGAAATATGGAAAAGATGAAGGGGATGTTGGGGGCACAACAATATGGAAGAAAAGGAGAAAAATAAGGTAGGAAAGAAGATACAATAGGGAAAAGCATGAAGAGGATTTGGGAGCAGACATATTTTTTTTAATTTAAACCAAAACAAGTAAGGAAGCCTAAGTTCGAGTGGAATCGAACATTAGATACTCAGCTGTATGCTTTCATTGTTTGTTTGCGTTTGATGGAAACACGATGTACTTTATATAAAGCGAGTGCTGCACAAAGTGGGCGTAGCCACGCCCATTTTAAAATTTTTTATCAGTCATCTAACTAAGCATATGAATATTATTCTTTGTGCAAAATGTCATTCCTTTATGACTTAAAGTTACAAAGATGTCACGTTACACATTCCCAAAGAGTGTTCCAGAAATATTTGTTAAAAAGTAGGCGTGGTCATAAACCGATTTCAATAAATTGTTGCGTGTCTATTAACACAAGATGTAAAAGTGTATAAACCAAGTTTTGTCATAATATCTCAATTATTTGTCGAGTTATGGGCTCCGAAATCTTGTAGATTCCTTTGTATAAAATGAAGCGGTGCCACGCCCATTTTCCAAAATTTTTATACTTTTTGTTTCCGGTCTATTGTAGAACTTATGCCACAAAATTTCAATGAATTATCTTTAAATTTCAATGAATTATCTTTATATATCGCTTAAAATGTTTTTATTAGGCCACTCTATAGTTCCCATACATAAAAGTGGGCGTGGTCGTCAAACCGATTTCACTAAAATTTTGAACATGTATTACCACAAGTAGTAAAAGTGTATACATCAAGTTTCGTCATTATATATCAATTATTTGTCGAGTTATGGGCTCAGAAATCTCGTATATTCCTACTTCTAAAAGGAGTGCGTTGCCACGCCCATTTTCCAAACTTTTGTGTTTTTTGTTTTATGTCCATAGTTGGACTCATGTGACAAAATTTCAGTGATAGATCTTTATATTTGACAGAGTTATGGCTTAAAATGTTTTTATTAGGCCACTCTATAGTTCTCATATATAAAAGTGGGCGTGGCCGTCAGCCGATCTTAACAATTTTCTGTCCAAAGGTTTGCATAAGTAAGTAAATCACGCGTACCAAATTTCATCGATATATCTTCAATGGTTTCTGAGTTATGACATATAAAACTTTCAATGTTTGACGCTTAATAAGTGGGCGTGGCACCGCCCATTTTCCAAAATTTCACCAAATTTCTTCATAAGGGACTGGGCTCAATACGTGGGTGAAATTTCATCGCTCTATCTATATTAATAGCTGAGATACCAAATTTCCGATTTTTTCTATATAGCAAAAGTGGGCGTGGTCATGGTCCGATTTCGCCCATTTTCAATACCAACCGTCCCAGTCTCTGTACCAACTTGTATTCCAAATTTCATCGAAATATCTCAATTTTTGCGCGAGTTGAGTGTTTAAAGGCGGACGGACGGACGGACGGACGGACGGACGGACGGACGGACGGACGG
Organism: Urophora cardui; assembly: GCA_960531455.1. NCBI lineage: Eukaryota > Metazoa > Arthropoda > Insecta > Diptera > Tephritidae > Urophora > Urophora cardui. The sequence continues at coordinate 63,878,179 of OY482670.1, read as the reverse complement.
ACATGGCTCAATCGATTTCTCTTTTCACCCTGATAATTTTGATATATATAAGTCTATATCTATCTCGATTATTTCATTCTGTTGCAATCCACCATTATGTGATTAAAACTATAATACTCTGTGTACTAGTACAGCTGACTATAAAAAGGTTTACATTTTAAACTTTTGAACTTCATATATTTGCTTTTTTTCATATTCACCAACTTTATTTAAAACGAAATCAACTTGTGTTTGGTTTAAACGGAAGCACTCATTAAAATTAAAGCTTTGTAGTCCTGAAAAATTAATGCGGTCCCTATAATTTCTTCCTATAACCGCGTCTTCACTACGTCGAACAAAAACTCACGTCTTAACATTTTGAAAAACTTCACTAGTAATAAAAATGTGAATTTGCAAAGCGATCGTTTACCTTGCAAATTTTTGACAAACTTATCAAATTCGGCTTTGCAAACATAGAATTTAAAGTTTTTGAGGAACGAAAGAGCGCATTTATTTGCAAAGTCTTAGCAAATTACACTTTTCAATAGTAGCTTTGCACTTTGCACAAGAGAACGTACGTGGAACAGAAATCGAAAAGAGAGTACAAAAACTGCAAAGACTTTTCAAATTACACTTTTCAAATGAACTTATAACTTATCAAATTTTACAATTCTGTGGAACACAAAGTTTTGCAATTTGACGAAAAATTTGCAAAGTGCAAAGTGAAAAGTTGATAAGTTGGTTTGTGGAATAGGGCCCAGGATTAACTTAAATCCGATTAAGATTTAATTTTTTAGTTAGAGCAGGAAGTGATACACGATTGTTTTTAGAGAAATCAAAAACAATACCGGGATCTAAAAACTGCAATGCTTCGAAAACACCATCAAATGGAAAACGTGATATTATCTGAAAAGTAGAAGCTTCATAAAAGCGTAAACCCTTTTTTTAATGCAATCTTTTCCTCCAAATTTAAATTTGAAAGTTCCAAAACTTTTAGCTGTAATTCCGACGGAATCGTAAAAAAGTCGGGTTTTAAGAAATTTCTTGCAATGTCCAACACAAGTGTCTTAGCTTCTTGCCCTAGTCGGTGTATAAGTATATTTTGGCTTTGGAACAATGCGTTAAATTCATTTAAAAAGTTAAGAACGTACCTCAAAAATCTAAAATAAGCCTTGTTTTGAATTCTTTCCAATTCTTCATAAATAGTTTCTGCTTTTTTACGCTTATCTTCAAATGAGGCCAGGCGAAAATAGCTTTTAAGTGGCTCCCAATTCTCCAAAATTCTTTCGATTTTAACAATACAGTACGAATGTACATAATGAAAAATAAATTACCTAAGAGTGGCGATTATTAACACGTTTTTATTAGTTTCACCTGTATGTATGTATGCATGTATGTATGTATTTATGTATGTAAACAAGTTACGTATACGCAGTGTAGTTCACTGTATGTTTACTTGTACGCATGTATGTAACCGACTCCTTTTTGCATTGAATAAGTTAACGCGAAAGCGTGTGTATTCATACACTGAATGGGAGTTATTCAGTGTGAGATGTGCTTATTTTGTTATATTATAAATTATACATATGTAGGTATGTAAACAGTTCTACAACCAAAAAATCCCTTTTTTTATATGGACGACAACAAAATGTCCCATTTTTCCCTCTTTAAAAATTTTGCAGTGAAATATCCCTCAAAAAGGGAAATTTCCCTCAATCTGGCACCACTGTTGTCAAGTCTTTTAATTTTTCTCTTAGTTGTATCGAATTTGAAATATTGTAATCTTTGGAAATCAGTTGTTTTAAAATTTGTCCTATGTAGTTAGAGAGTTGGAGGCATGGTATGTTAGTCGAAGCAGAGATAGGTCTAAGCGGTGTATCTTTTTTGTGTATTTTTGGCAGTCCATATAGTCTTGGGGCTACGGCGGCTGTGCAAGTTAAATTATGTTTTTGTGTAATGTCAATGCTGCCCTGTTTATATAAGTCATTCACCATCGTATTGTTCTTTCTAATTAATTTTTGTGTGGGATCTACTCTCATCGTTCTGTATGTATCTTTTTCATCAAGGAGTCCCATCATCTTCCCTGCAAGAACTGTGTAGGTCATTTGACCGGTCATATGACCGGCAGGCATGATCAAAAGTTTTGGGATATTTCCTATCACATTCTTAACCCTAATCACCGAATTTTGAAAAGTTACGTAAAACCGAAAGTGAGACTCTGAGGCTCACCTATGGAGAAATTTTGAAACGCATTATTTCTGTATTTGTTTTTTACTTTTATTTATGCAGTAATGAATTCAGAAGCATTTTTATACATTCTTATAACGGTTTATGACAATTTTTTTAGTATATAAAGATAAAAAAGGTAATTCCGTAAAATACGGTATATTAATGTACTGCAATTTTCACACATTTTTTTAGTTGTTTGAATGTTCATTAAAAATGGTTTTATTACATCTGTTATAAATTTATTTTTGTGCATACAATGAGAAAAGCTATGTAAGAAATGAATATGACTAAATTTTTCATATGATCGCCCCTAATATATATTTTCCGCAACCAAATTACAAATTTTTAAAACACGACGTTCGTGGTGAAATTACTTACGCATAAAGCAGCTCATCTTTCGTTTCTCTATCTGAACGCATCTTTTCCGTAATTTAGAATCTCAGTAAACAGAAAAATGATCAAATGTTAATTGTTTTGAAATTGTTGACTTTGCCGGTCTCCTTAATTTTATGACATCCTATTATATAAAGATCTATGGTGAAATACGATGAATTCAGCAAAATCCGGGGAAAGTATGGTGAGTTCACAATGTAAAAACCTCACTGGGTAAACCTTGTGAACAACGGATTAAAAATTTAGTTGAATTCTAGAAATGTAAGCTTATTACGATAAACGTATCACGCTCACTTTCGGGTTTTCGTTACAATTTTATACGATTGCAAAAAAAATGGTTAAAATAAATAAATAGCCCAAAGATCATAATTATTTCATAATTTATGAACACAAATGCAGGAATACCCAAAATTTCAGACAAAAACCTTTTTTTGTTTAGGAATAATTCGCTTTCAAACTTTAAAGTGAGACTGAGAGGCTCACTTTAGAGGATTAGGGTTAAGGGCATCGGTAACATTTGTGACCGTTTCATTCATGACGTTCCCGTATGTGTATTTTCAAATTCCATTCTATCCTTACCTATCTCATTGGTTTTGAACTTGGCTAGAGACACATACGAGTGCAAATGTGTTGGTAATATTATATTTTTGGAATAGTGTTAGTACTTTCGGTCACACACTGTACTCACTATTGTTCATCAGTACTGTCTTGTTGCCCTTGTCTGCGTTTGTGATAATAATCGAGTCTTTATGTTGTTGTATTAATTTTTTAGTGTTATCAAATATTTTAAGTATAAACTTATCTTTTTCGCTATTTTTTAACCTATTCCTAAATGACTTAATTCTATTAGCTATGTTGTATCTCGCAGTGTCCTTCTCCTTGTCCTCCTTTAATGTTTGTATCCCTTGTTCTATTTCCGCTATTAGTTTTACCGGCGACATTGCTCTATTTGTTGTGGGTAGGCCAAATTTGTTTCCTAGAGAAAGCAGCCATCTTTCCACGAGAGTCAAGATCAAAATGATCAGGGTGAAAAGAGAAATCGATTGAGCCATGTGCGTCCGTCCGTCCGTCTGTCCGTCCGTCCGTCTGTAAACACTCTAACTCGCGCAAAAGTTGAGATATTTTGATGAAATTTGGAATGCAAGTTGGTATCGAGACTGGGACGGTTGGTATTGAAAATGGGCGAAATCGGACCATGACCACACCCACTTTTCCTATATAGAAAAAATCGAAAATTTAGTATCTCTGCCACTAATATAGCTAGAGCGATGAAATTTTACCCACGTGTTGAGCTCAGGCCCCTATGAAGAAATTTGGTGAAATTTTAGAAAATGGGCGGTGCCGCGCCCACTTATTAAGGGTCAAACATTGAGGGTTTTATAAGCCATAACTCAGAAACCATTGAAGATATATCGATGAAATTTGGTACGCGTGATATACTTACTTAGGCAAATGTTTGGACGAAAAATTGTTAAAATCGGTTGACGGCCACGCCCACTTTTATATATGGGTCTTATAAAGTGACCTAATAAAAACATTTTAAGCGATATCTCTGTCAAATATAAAGATCTATCACTGAAATTTTGTGGCATGAGTCCAACTATGGACATAAAACAAAAAACACAAAAATTTTAGAAAATGGGCGGTGCCACGCCCACTTATTAAGGGGCAAATATTGAAAGTTTTATGAGTCATAACTCAGAAACTATTGCAGATATATCAATGAAATTTAGTACGCGTGATATACTTACTTAGGCAAATGTTTGGACGAAGAACTTCCAAAATCGGTTGATGACCACGTCCACTTTTATATATGGGACTTATAAAGTGACCTAATAAAAACATTTTAAGCGATATCTCTGTCTAACATAAGACAAAAACCGTAAAAATTTTGGAAAATGGGCCTGGCACCGCCTCTTTTTAGAAGCAGGAATATACGAGATTTCTTAGCCTATAACTCGACAAATAATTTATATATAATGACGAAACTTGGTGTGTACACTTTTATTACTTATGGTAATACATGTTCAAAATTTTAGAGAAACCGGTTGACGGCCACGCCCACTTTTATATATGGGTATTATAAAGTGACCTAATAAAAACATTTTAAGCGATATCTTTGTCAACTGTAAAGATAATTCATTGAAATTTTGTGGTATGATTTCTACAATAGACCGGAAACAAAAAATAGAAAAATTTTGGAAAATGGGCGTGGCACCGCCTCCTTTTAGACAAAGGAATCTACGAGATTTCGGAGCCCATAACTCGACAAATAATTGAGATATTATGATGAAACTTGGTTTATACACTTTTATAACTTGTATTAATAGACACGCAAAAATTTACTGAAATCGGTTTATGACCACGCCTACTTTTTAGCAAAGGCATTTCTGGAACACGCTTTGGAAATTTGTAACGTGACATCTTTGTAACTGGAAGTCATAAAGGAATGAAATTTTGCACAAAGAATAATATTCATATGCTTAGTTGGATGACTGATAAAAATTTTGAAAATGGGCGTGGCTACGCCTACTTTATGCAGCACTCGCTTTATATAAAATCCATCAAACGCAAACAAACAATGAAAACATACAGCTGAGTATCTAATGTTCGATTCCACTCGAACTTAGGCTTCCTTACTTTTTATTCAAGCGCATATACATCTGCGCTTAAATTTTGTATGGATTTCTAAGCGCACATCTCTATCCGCGCTTAGTTGTCCATACAAAATTTAAGCGCAGATGTATATGCGCTTGAATAAAAACACGGCTAATGTATGTACATCAGGGCCGTAGCCAGACTTAATTTAAGGTAGGGCAGCGTTGGTTTAAGGTAGGGCGGAAGTAAATAATGTATCACAATTAATCTTACATCGAGGCATGGCTTCCAAAATCAATCAGCACATACATATATCAGTGACGTACATTGGCTCAGATTTCCATCTGTCTACCGAAAGGGACGGCTTTACATTAAGGAACCACGGTCCGAGAAAAATGACTTTCGAAAAAAAAAAGTGTTCTACACGCATATATACATATGTGCATGTTTTTATAAGTGCCTTTCCTCGGTAATCGTACGCAGTTTTGGGGGTTTGTTTGGTAAATTTTACAACTTACAAACATCTCCGGTCGACGGGACTTTTGGATTTAGAATCAGAAGGACCTCCTCTGCAACCCCCAATGACTTTTTTTCAACGCGTGGTAGACTGTTCGCAAATTTTCCCCGTACATTTAATACCTATTTGTTGACATTGTGATGTGTGTGTGTGACATGATTGTGATAGTACATAAGCAATACTCATTGAGAATAAGCCAACAAGATGGTTCAGCTTCCAGATTTAGACGTGGAGATGTGGAGATCTTTAAATTTGGTATGTGGGTCGCCTGTATGCACGCAAGTCAAGGTGAGAAAAAACTCTCGAAAATGATTAAACGATAACCATAGAAAATTTAGTCACCTCATTTTTCCATCGAGTAAAATGTTTTAGATTAGCACCAGTGTTGCCGTAGCCTCAAAAAATTTGGTATCAAAAATTTATACTTTCATGGTCTTTTTCGTATCACCGAAAATTTTTTGGAAAAAAACTTAAATTAATCAAAAAAGCTGTTTTCAGGCTTGTATAAAAAAATTTTTTTTTTCGTATCACTGAAAAATTTTTGAAAAAAATTAAAATTATTAAAATAAGCTGCTTTTGTTTTTTCAGTGTGACATAGTTGAATAGTTAGGTACCATTTTAGATTTTTCGAATTCAATTTAATTCAAGAAAATCATAAAAGCTATTAAAATAATTGTTAACATAAAAAATTCAAAACTCCATATACAAAACACGTAAGAACTGATCAAGATCATTTAATGTAAATTGTTTGTGTATTCTGTGGATACTGTGGAAATTAAAAATCAGCTGTTTAGTTAGTTAACCTGTGTTAGTGAGCCGTGCTCATGCCTGCCATGGGCAGTGATGCCTACTATGCAGTTTGATAAAATGTTGCCCATTTTTGGTATTCTCAAGACTTTCACAATATATATTTTTCGCGGCAAACACAGGTTGTTACAATTTTTAGAAAATCTTAAAAATGAAAAAGAATAGGTTCATATTCTTTGATTTTGATTAAATTGTATCAAAATTTTTTGATGCTGATTAAAAAGGTATCAAATTTGTTCTACGTCAAAATAAAAAGTATCTACGTATCTTGGGCTTAAAAAAGTATCACATTTGATATGATTGTATCAAAACGGCATCACTGATTAGCACACTTAATAATCAATTCCGCGCTTTTGGTGTTGTTCGCTCACAGTGGGATTAGTTTTTGTCAGAAAAGTGACGGAATGAACAATTCTTTTAACCAAACTACAAAAATTCGATGGTCTTATTTAATTATATATGTGATGCAGGGTGGATTCTCCATATCATACATTGCAACCGAAATAATTTTTTATATCAAACTATGACAAAAAATGTAATTATAATAATTCATCTTGTTGGCCTTTTTAAGGTAGGGCATTCTAAATTTAAGGTAGGGCATTGCCCCACAATTCCCCCCCCCCCTAGCTACGGGCCTGATGTACATATGTACGTGAATTTGAATTTGATGGGTTTTTTTTGCATTGTTAGAAATAATAAAAACTAACATATCGTTAAAAAATATAAGCATTTTATTTTATACATATGTAGTTTTAATAGTTTTTCTTTGGGATGATACTTAAAAACAAAATGCATATAACCAGGGGCGGATTTACCTCTAGAAGCGCCCTGTGCAAACAAATCAAGCCGCGCCCCAATATTTCCAAAAAAAAAACGTTTTGGTTATGATCAACAACAGAGTCCTTTTGTTTTCGGGGAGTTTGAAAAAAAAAAAACAATCAAGTTTAGGGATTTTCGACAGTAAATCTTTGTATTTCTGCACTTTCTTGGCTGCACGTTTTTTGTTTGCTGGGCCGCTTAACTTTTTCATATTTGCACTCATTCTTCTATTTTTCACAAAAACATTAATTCATTGACACTTTTTTGATGTTTTTAACTCGGAAAGACTTTTAAGATTACATAAAATGTACGCAGCGCATTGTATAGAGGCGCGAACTATCTATATATTAATAGGCTAACATTTTTCCCATACAAACAATTGTCAGGCTGTTTAGCACATTTAACATACTCATATCCACATAAAATTGATATGGATGTGTTCGTATGAGTGAGGAGCAGTGCATAGGCATATAATTTTTTCAATAAATTATTTAATTTCTTTATAATTAATAAATAAAGTTTTTAGTTTTGTACAATTTTTGTTTTACTTCGTTTTTGCTTCGTTGGCAAATGTGCCCACTATCTATATATTAATAGGCTAACATTTTTCCCATACAAACAATTGCCAGGCTGTTTAGCACATTTAACATACTCATATCCACATAAAATTGATATGGATGTGTTCGTATGAGTGAGGAGTAGTGCATAGGCATATAATTATACTCAGCTGTACTAGTACACAGAGTATTATAGTTTTAATCACATAACGGTGGATTGTAACACCATAAAATAATCGAGATAGATATTGACTTATATATATCAAATTGATCAGGGTGAAAAAAGAAATCGATTGAGCCATGTCCGTCCGTCTGTCCGTCTGTCTGTCTGTACGCACGATAACTCGCGCAAAAATTGAAATATTTTGATGAAATTTGGAATGCAAGTTGGTATCAAGACTGGAACGGATGGTATTGAAAATGGGCGAAATCGGACCATGACCACGCCCACTTCCCCTATATAGTAAAAATCGGAAATTTTGTATCTCAGTCACTAATAGAGCTAGAGTGACAAAATTTCACCCACGTGTGGAGCTCAGGCCCTTATGAAGAAATTTGCTGAGATTTTGAAAAATGGGCGGTGCCACGCCCACTTATTATGGGCCAAACATTGAAAGTTTTATATGTCATAACTCAGAAACCGTTGAAGATATATCGATGAAATTTGGTAGGCATGATATACTTACTTAGGCAAATGTTTGGACGAAAAATTTCCAAAATCGGTTAACGACCACGCCCACTTTTATATATGGGTATTATAAAGTGACCTAATAAAAACATTTTAAGCGATATCTCTGTCAAATATAAAGGTATATCATTGAAATTTTATGGCAGGAGTCCAACTGCGGATATAAAACGAAAAGCACAAAAAATTTGGAAAATGGGCGTGGCACCGCCTCTTTTTAGAAGCAGGAATATACGAGATTTCTGAGCCCATAACTCGACAAATAATTTAAATATAATGACGAAACTTGGTGTGTACACTTTTATTAGTTCTGGTAATACATGTTCAAAATTTTAGCGAAATCGGTTGGCGACCACGCCCACTTTTATATATGGGAACTATAAAGGGGCCTAATAAAAATATTTTAAGCGATATCTTTGTCAAATATAGAGATAATTCATTCAAATTTTGTAGCATGAGTTCCACAATAGACCGGAAACAAAAAATAGAAAAATTTGGAAAATGGGTGTGGCACCGCCTCTTTTTAGACAAAGGAATATACGAAATTTCGGAGCCCATAACTCGACAAATAATTGAGACATTAGGACGAAACTTGGTTTATACACTTTTATAACTTGTGCTAATAGACACGCAAAAATTTATTCAAATCGCTTTATGACCACGCCTACTTTTTAACAAAGATATTTCTGGAACACCCTTTGGGAATTTGTAACGTGACATCTTTGTAATTAGAAGTCATAAAGGAATGAAATTTTGCACAAAGAATAATATTCATATGCTTAGTTGGATGACTGATAAAAATGTTGAAAATGGGCGTGGCTACGCCTACTTTATGCAGCACTCGCTTTATATAAAATACACCGTGTTTTCATCAAACGCAAACAAACAATGAAAGCATACAGCTGAGTATCTAATGTTCGATTCCACTCGAACTTAGGCTTCCTTACTTGTTTTTTCTATAAATTATTTAATTTGCGTATAATTAATAAATAAAATTTTTAGTTAAGATAAATAGATATCGTAAACGTGTTTACAAATATCGTAAACACAGTTGAAGAGTCATAATAATAATACAATGGCGCTATTATAACTCTGACGAGTTTTATGGCCGAGCTTCTCTCCCAATTCGAGGCGTGCTCCTTTTTGTTTTTCCTACTAATTGGGTGGACCTACGGTTTTATGCCGACTCCGAACGGCGAATGCATTTTTTGTGAGAAGCTTTTTCATGGCAGAAATACACTCGGAGGGTATGCCGCCCACTGCCGAGAGGTGACCGCTGCTCTTAAAAAATCCAATAATTGGATTTTTACTAATTAGAAAAATTTTTTGGTGTTTTTCTCGGACCGTGGTTTGAACCCGAGACCTCTGGCATAGCAGGCGAGCACTCTACCCACTGCACCACAGCGGCCAGAGTCGCTTTAATTTAAAAGCGCTCACCACCGGGCCTATCTTCCTAGATCTGCCTTGATTTTGACCATTTTTTTTTTTTTTTTTTTTTTTTTTTATCATCCAATATATTTTGTCAACTGTATAAATAAAATACATCTAACAATTTTGTGGTTCGTTAAAAGTAATTAATAATTAATTATGACTTAATAACTTGGTGGGCATGTATGGATTGCTCTCAGTAGTGCATCCATTTATTGTAGTCCATCAATAAAGATCTGTAAAAGACTTTCTTTTGAGGCGTACGAAACTAGTTGGTCTTGCCGTCAGGGCTAGAGCGAGGGGGTTGGGGTGAGATAGTAGTCTCGTTTTGTATGATGTAGCATACTTTCTGATTTCTTGAGCGACAGTAGGTATCTTTAGGTCACGATGCAGACGGTCGTTTGTGACGTAGTAGGGTGCATTTACAATCATTCTAAGAGTTTTCGATTGGAATCTTTGGAGAATCTCTATATTTGAGTTTGCTGCGGTTCCCCATAACTGTATGCCATAGGTCCAGATGGGTTTTAAGATAGCTGAGTAAAGCAGGAGTTTGTTGTCGATTGATAGTTGGGAGTTTCGATTCATGAGCCAATAAAGATTTCTCAGTTTTATACCAAGAGCTTTTCGTTTGGTGAATATGTGGGTTCTCCATGTTAGCTTTCTGTCAAGGTGCATACCAAGGTACTTTGTTACGTCACTTTGTGGTATATCAATGCCATTGAGTTTTACGGGTGGGCAAGTGTTACGTCTAGTGGTAAACGTCACTTGGACAGATTTTGATTCATTTGACTTTATCCGCCAGTCTTTCAGCCAATGGGTAATTTTATTTAAACTTCTTTGAAGCTTGAGTGAGGCCACATTAGGGTTGGGATCTGCAGCCAGTACGGCAGTATCATCGGCAAAAGTGCCAATAGTAACTCCTTCTGCTATTGGGAGGTCATACGTGTAAAGTAGGTAGAGTATTGGGCCCATTACACTACCTTGCGGGACGCCTGCTAAGCTCTCGTAAAGCTCAGACTGCTCTGCTCCTTCTTTGACGAAAAAGTAACGATTTTGTAGGTAAGATTGTATAAATAGGAAGTAATTTGTAGGGAGAGTATTTTTTATTTTATATAGGAGACCGTTGTGCCATACGCGATCAAAAGCTTGGGATATGTCTAGAAAAGCAGCTGTACAATATTTTTTTTGCTCAAAGGCAGAGTAGATTTTCTCGGTAAGTCTATGTACTTGTTCAATTGTTCCGTGCCCTCTTCTGAAGCCAAACTGGTGATTAGGTATAATGTTACGTTCTTCTATTTTGGGTAAGAGTCTTTTAAGGAAAAGAACTTCCAGGACTTTTGAGACAATGGGCAGCAAACTAATAGGTCTGTAAGACGTTGCCGTATCAGGGGGCTTTCCTGGTTTCAGAATCATTTTCATCTGAGCGACTTTCCATTGTGGGGGTATGAATGCAGTTATTAGTACTGCATTAAACAGTTGGGTGAGAAATTTTATGCCTTCGTAAGGTAAGTGCTTTAGTACATTGCCATTAATAATATCGTATCCAGGAGCTTTCTTTGTGTTGAGTTTCGCTATTACGGTTTTTACCTCCGATATTGCGAATCTTTTTATGGGGAGGTCCATTTGATAGGGATGACTCAGAGTATTTTTCACTTCCGTTGTTGTGCTTAGTGAGGGTTCAATATCATGTGGGGTGAATACTGATTTTAGGTGGCGTGCAAAGGTATTTGCTTTCTCTGCGTCACTTTTCGCCCATTCGTTATTTTCCATTCGTATAGGAGAATTAGAGAGAATCGGTCTTTTTAGCTTACTTGCAGCTTTCCAGAGGGAGTAATCAGTTGCAGCTTTTGCATCAATATTACTGAGGTATTGTTGAACCTGTTTGTTGTGTTCAATTTTGAGGATATTTTTGAGTTCTTTTGTGAGTGCATTCAATCGTTTCTTGTCGTCGGGGTGACGGGTTTGTTGCCACTTTTTCCTCGCGAGTCGCTTTTCTTTGAGCTTAGCTTTTATGTTGTGGGTAACATTTATCCTTTTTTGTCTGGTGAGGGTGGGAGTTGATTTCCACGCAGCTTGTTGGATGCAGTTGTTAAAATGTTCGACTGCTGCCTCTATATCTTCAGCAGATTTCATCGCTAATTTCAAGTCAAGATTAGACGTGATGATGTGTTGGAAGTACTCCCAGTCAGTCTTCCGATTGTAAAGGCTGCATTTATCCGCTGCGGGTGTAAAATTTTTATCAATTGTTACCACGATTGGAGAGTGGTCGGAAGAGAGTTCAAAGCAGGATTTACAAGTTATATCTGACGAAGCCATGCCTTTCACCACGCAAAAATCGATTAAATCGGGAATTTTATTTGTATCTGTTGGCCAATAAGTGGGAGTTCCAGTAGAGAATGGGGTTAAATTGAGATTGCTAATAGCATTGTATAGCTGTCTTCCTTTAGGAGTAATGAGACGAGAGCCCCAGAATGTGTGTTTGGCATTGTAATCGCCGCCAGCTAGAAATCGATTTCCAAGAGTTTTGAAGAAATTTTCATATTCTGCAGTGCTGATTGAGTGCCTCGGCGGGCTATAGATAGCAGTGAGTGTAAGCTGACCACTCGGGTCTTCAATGACAACATTTGTGGCTTGTATAGCATTTGTACGGAACGAATTCGTGTTGTAATGTTTAATACTTTTCCGTATCAAGATACCTGAGCCTCCATGAGCTTTGTTACTTGGGTGTTTTGTGTGGTAAAACTTGTAGTTGGGTACTTCAAAATAGCTTTTGTCCGTAAAATGGGTCTCCGATATGAGGAGTATATCTATATCATGGGTCTGAAGTAGAGCTTTAACTTCAAGTAAGTGTTTGGATAGGCCGTTGGCATTCCAGATAATAATATTTAACGGGTTGAAGATGCACAGTTTTTAGTCGTGAAGGTGACGAGGAGGCTCATCATTGCTGTCATTTGTTGCATGACTTGCTTCAGTAGGTGTATCATTTCTCGCATTTCGTTAGTGTTTTGCGTTGGTGTGTGGGTTTCATTACTATTAGGAATAGCATTATTAGGGTTCGAGCGGGGTGTTACGCCTTTCTTTGCTGCTTGAGCATATGTGACTGGGTATGGCTCAATTTGAATTGGGGTTTCACTTGGCTGTGTTGGTTTCTCCTGAGGCTGTGTAGACGCTTTTTTCCTCAGAGTTGGGTATTTGGCGCTTTGGAGGCTTTTGTATACCATACAGCCTTTGTAATTTGCTGGATGGTTACCCTCACATAGAGCGCATTTGACATCGTCAGATCTTGTCTTTCGCTTGCAATCAGAGGAGAGGTGGTTTCCAGCACATTTTATACATACTGATTTTCGACGGCAGTAGGACTTTGTGTGGCCATATTGCTGACAGTTAGCGCATTGCGGTATTTCACGCTTCGGGTGTGGGGGCTCGAAAGTAATTTTAGAGTGCAGGAGACTTTTAACTTGATATATCTCCTTGTTGTTGGATTCGGGTTTGAGTTCAATAATAAACATAGGAAGAGGCTTTTTTGTGACTCTATGTTTTATGTTCCAAATGTTTGTGATTTTGACCATGATTTCGAAAAAATAAATTGCATGGTCGAATTTCGAGCACCGGCGATACTAGTTCAAATTAACCCCGAAACAGAAAATATTCAGATCTTAGTTTCCTTTGAAAAAGTGAGCTCGCGCATTTCCCCGAAAAAATACTTCAATGCCTACTTGATTTTTAAATTTGAATTTTCAATTAAATTTGAATCTTTCACGTCATTTACTGCACACAAGCTGCTAAAACTTAGTGCTTACATATCGCTCATTTGCTGCAAAACCGGCATAAATCATAAACGTGATTTTAGAGTTAATGCTGCAGAATAGTTAGTTACATCATACTTCATGTTGAGTAAAAAATTCTTTATGATTTTTTGAAAACTAAGCGCTTCAGATACAAACCAAATGTTGCATTTACTTGTCCACCATATGGCGGTTGAATCTCAAAATTGCCCTTCCTGAAAAGTTGTGTATTTTGAAAAGTGCAAATGCAGCAAATGAGCGATATGTAAGTCCCACTGGGGCGAAGGTTAAGAACTGTACCGATGTTCTGAAATGTACTTTGATTAATTTTTTCTCTGTAAAAAATTGAAAAAATCTTTCATTCTTGTTGTACTCGTAATATTCAAAAAAAATTTTTTTTGATAAATAAAAAAATTTTTTTTTCCTTGTCTTGGTTTTGGCGCCCCTATTAAAACGGTGCCCTGGGCAGCTGCCCATGTTGCCCCTATGTAAATCCGCTCCTGCATATAACTATTATTCCGTTTTTACGATCCAAATTTTCTTGACCTCGCGGGAAACTTATGAAAAACCATTTAGCCGCGCTTCACTTCGAATCACTTCGATTTTTCAGCCGCTTCACTTCACTTTAAAATTTGGCGGTGACAACACTCGTCATCACACAAAGAAAAAGCGCGTCTTAGCAGCCACGTCACTTTTATCAACTACATATTCGAAACCGTAAAGTACGGCGCAGTGCAAGGCGGGGTGTAATAAGGCCTTATATCGCAACTAAAGTGAATAAAGCCTTTATTTTGTCATTTTCAAAAAAAAGGTCTTATTGCACATTTCAAGCGCAATTAGCTCTTTTTTGAAATGTGCAATAACCCCTTTATTTATTTACGCGAGAACTTATGAGAATTCCAATGAGCAAATAACTGTTTTATAAATAACAGAAGGGCATCACCGTGGCGGTAGCCACGGCTGTGACACACGACCCTTCAGCGTAGGCGGGGTCTGGTACGATATGTCGAAAATTTTAATGTCGATCCCGCGTAGGTGGCCTTCGTACGCGCTTTTAAACAATAACCCTCAGCCGATAGAATTCTCTTTTCGGAGTAATATCTATGGCCCGGCCTACAATACTTTTGCGGCCATTTGAACTCGCAAAATTGGTATCGATTATTAGCCTTTTTTGGTCGTCGTCCCCTATACCAGGCACTTGCCGCAAAGTGAAATAAGACCTTTAGAACCGTATTTCACATTTCAAGTGAAATAAGACCTTATTCTTAATAAAGGTTTTATTTCTCAATCGATAGCGATATAAGGCCTTAAAGGCCTTATTTCAAAAGGCCTTATTACACCCCGCCGTAGTGCAATAACGGCTGGGTGAAATAACGCCCGCGGGAGTTATTTCCCAAAAAAAATTTAAATAAAGCCCACGAGCGTTATTTCCTTTTTGAAAGAGATAAAATGCAATTAAGCCCGTGAATTTTATTACCATTCAGAAATGGAAAGAAGCCCACGCGCCCTATTTTGCGCTTTTCGTTTTGTTAAATGTATTATCGCGCGATTTTTATTTCCAATTTTTCATTTTTTAAATGCGGTGTATTATTGAAAAAATAGCACAAATAGCATAGTTTCGCAATAGTTTTTCGGTTTTAATTGTTTGGACCACCAATAAAATTTTATATCATTAAAAACTGAACACGTATTGTTTTGGGAGTAATAGCACAAAAATAGCCTAGTTCCGCAATGATTTGTTGGGCTTTAATTTTTTTTGGACCACCTTAATGTACATATACAGCCGGCAGGTTAGGATGACGTAAAAAATTCAAGGCATAATAGGAGGGACATACAAAAAGTAGAAAACCAAATAGAATCAACGTGAGTGAACAGGCGCAGACACTAGGTATTTACTGTGTTGACTACTGACCCTCAGTCACCTCAAAATTGAAAGAATGAAAGAAATAAAAAGAATCTAAATAACTAAAATTTTTGGGGAGTGAGTAGAAGAAATTATACTGTGATAACGGATCGAGGCAAGCATAGGCATAACGATGTTACACTAAAAATAAAATTTCGTAAAAGTGCTACGAAAGACTTTTGTATTCTAGAGTTTCGTACAATTAATATATTTTCGTATATATGTATTATGAAATATTTCGTATATTTTACGAAATACTTTCGTAAATTTTGTTAAGATTACATTTACGAATAGTTAATTTCGTATACTGTAGGATTAAAAGAGTTACGAAATACTTTCGTAATATATACGATACTAGTAAACCCGGCCACACGATGCTACGACTTTCAATTACACTGTTCGAAAGGGTGAAAGGCCACTACTCATATATATAGTAAAACAAAAACCGTTTTACCACATTTGACAATTCTTTTGATTACCGTTTTAAATTTTACTTCTTCTTAAAATCGGCTTTACGCCCTTAGTTTTTTATTAATAAATTATAAAATGAAGCATATAGTTACCGGTTATTTGTATTTTCTGTGGACCCAGATTTTGTATACATACAAAGATTTTGTCCAAGGAGACCCATAGTGAAGCTTTATGCCTAATAATTTTCTAGAATATTTTAACCCTCTAGCTATCTCCAAAATGCCATTTTTCTTACTCCTATCATCTTTCTGGTTTTCTTTCTTTCTTTTCCATTTTATTTTCCGTATTCTTTTTCCTCTTCGCTTCCTTTCCTTCGCCATATCCGTCCCTTTCATTTTCCTTTTCCCTTTCTTTTTATTACCCATCTACAGTGCAAGACCTTTCATGACACTTCAAATTTAAAAATGAAATAAACTGTAGCTTAAAAATGGGTTTTTGAACAGGTGGCAGCATTTTTTTGTACAAATTTTTATAAATTACTAATTTTCAGGCCAAGCCCTTTCATATGACACCTCAAATTTAAAAATCAAACAAACTATAGTGTAAAAATTAAATTTTGAGCAACCATTTTTGTAAAAATTATAATAAATTACTTATTTTCACGTTTATACGTTCTGAGTTGACGAAGTTATAGAATGATTTGGGATCGTGAACCAGTTTTTTCTTCATTTTGCATAAGTATGATTTGTAACATTTTTTTTTAATGCCATGTAGCTATGCCGCAAGATTGAGTACGTAATCTCTATGAAGACCAGATTTTTTGTATAACTTAAAAAAGCGTGATTTTTAATTTTTTAATTTTTTAAGCTCTTTGGTGAACCATAACTGTGTTTGTTCTCCAGTGACCCTGCGTTTAGGAACATACTTTAGAAATAGGTTATAGATGGTGTTATTGAAATGTTCTACACAAAGGTCAATATAATCTACATAGTTTGACCAGGGAAAGCGCGACAACTCTTTATTTATTTTCCTGAAGTTCCTACCAAATTTATTTGAATTCAAGTTTATTTGGTTGAGGCAGAGTTCAGCCATTTCTTCAAGGAAAAAATTGTGATTATCATGAAACAGAAACTACTGGCGCTTTATTGGACGATTACGCGCCAATTAAATTAATTCATTTTTGAAAAAGGTTCAATTTCGAACACATATTTCAATTTTGTAAACTAACTTCGAAAATCGAAAAACTACTATCTTACTTACGACTCAATTTTTATAAAAAAGTTGGTTTGGTCGAATATCCAGAAAATAAAAATTTTCGTATAGTGTTAGTAAACCTAGAGAACCACTTCTATTTTTGTTTATATCCGCGTGAATGCAATGTAGAGGAATAACTAGTAGATAAGAATTTTTATGGGGTGAAGTATCCTGGTATTATTTCCTTTACCTTTATTTCTGGTGGCTGCTGTGGTGTAATGGGTAGTGTGCTCCCCTGCCAAATCCCATTCCGGACAAACTCGAAAACATTTTAATTTAATTAATTTTCTAATGAACTAACCCCCAATTATTGGGTTTTTAAAAATAGCGGACACCCCTCCGCAGCAGGCATCATACGGTCCGAGTATACTTCTGCCATGAAAAAGCTTCTCACAAAAAATAGCATACGCCATTCAGAGCCGTTCAGAGAGTGCGCCCAATTAGTAGCGAAAACAAAAATCAAGGAGCACCCTCGGCCTTAAAACATGTTAAAGCCTATTACTCTGCAATCGGTCTCTTCTCTAAATTTTATCGATTATAATCGAAAACATCTCTACCAATCTCTAATATTTCACATTAGCTGCGTTTAACACGGCTATTAAATTTGTTCGCGACGGTTTCTTAGATATATTTTTATTGTATACTAGCATACCTGGCCAAGCTTCGCATTAGCTTTCAGTTATCAACAGCCATCATCATCTTATTTGTGATTTGATTTTCAAAATAAAAGATATTTTGCGATTTGATTCGCCATCCTGATAAACCATACTTTTTATTAGTTTCTGCCATACCAGAGATTTCGTGTTCTATCCCAGTCCGGACAAACACCGAACATTTTTTTAAATAATTAGCACCCAATTATTGGGTTTTCAGAAATAGCGGCCACCCCTCGGCAGTGGGTGGCATACTATCTTTTAAACTTTTCAAAGTTTAAATTTTAACAATTTTTCGGTCGTGCCCTATATATCGACCAAAAAAGTTTAAAATTTATACCAAAATTTATTTCAGTGTAAAATTGTTTGAGTAGTTTAAAAGTTAATACCGCAGAAAAATGTGACATGAGATACGTAGATATATATATATATATATATATATATATATATATATATATATATATATATATATATGTATCTAAGGCCGGGGCTCTTCCAGAGGTTTGGAGTATGAGAAATTCGGTCATACTTACATAGATAGACGAAGATAGATATAGATAGTATATATTTAAGGTCAAACTTTAAAAATAATTTTCCACTTTCAATTTTTGTTTTAATAGAAAAATGATTCATAAAGTGAAATTGAAAAAACCAAAATATCTTAATGTTTTATACATATGTATGTATGTATGCTATTGACGTTTGCTTGTGGCGACAAACCATGCGCTCGACTCTTTTTTCAAAAATTTATACTATTCTTTATAATATTTTAGTTATTTAAAAAGAGAATTTATTAATTTTTTGAATGCAGAACTTTAGTAAAAGGTTCAAAGTTTCATTTCCAAGAAGAAATATTTCAATCGGTTGATCCGGTCTTGATTTATGGCCGTATAAAGCTAATTTTGGTTGGTTTTTTACACATTTTTACATAAATTTACGCTGTTTGACCAAAAATTTTAATAAAAACTATTTGACTACTCAATCGGAGCACAATTACATGTTATTACCAAATATTATCAAAATTGGTTCAGTAGTTTAAAAGTTTATCCCGCACAAAGAATGTTACATGAGATTTTTATATATATAGATATAGATTGCATAAGCTATTCTTTAATTATAAAAAAATTAATTTGGTGGTAGTATTTTATTAATGATATTTTCATTAAAGTTGACCATCTAAAATTTTTTATTTAGCGCAGGAATAGCGTAACAGAAATACGACTAAATGAAATTACTCAAAAACGTGTGTGAACGCGCGTGTTTTCGGAAAGTAATTTCGGGTAATCAGCGTAATTTGAAATGCAATCTGAATAGGCTTTTAGAGTTATATCCGCGCTAGTGTATTATATATTAGGGGTATTCATGATTGGGTGCAAATGGCCTTGCATCGTTGCACAGCAAATTTTCATTGCAAACCAATTGCAAGACAACAACAAATTACACGCATGTGCAAATGCCAAGCAATTTGCAATCTGCAACACCAAAAATCCGTTGCATAGCGATATTTGCATTGCATTCTTCAACAGCTGATCAAATTAGTGGCCACATTAAAATAGAGATGCTAATTACGCCGAGCATATCAACGTTTTGATTAATGTATCGACACTTTTTCAATGCATAAACAAAACACGGAAAAGACAAAATGGAATGTAATCTAATAAAAAATTTTTGTAATAAAATGAGGTGGAAAAATTTACTGTGTTAAGAAAAATTGTCCTATTTTTCTGTTCCACTTGTGAAAGGAAATGGAAGAGTAAACACATTCTCAATTCAAGAGTAAATTTTTTATGTTTGATGATTTGTGATGGTCATATTAATTAAAATGCAAGAAACAAATTAATTGCAAATTCACTATCCGTTGCATTTTCATGCAATTGCATAATTTTGCTAACTTATTTGCACCTAACTATGAATACCCCTATTATTATTTATTGCTGAAATCGTCGCTAACTAATCAAAATGTTGTTATGTATACATACACAAAAAGGTTATATATATACATATATTTATATATTATGTATTATTTTTATGAAGTTTTTTTGGCCGTGTAATTGAATAGATATATTTTCCTTTTTGAGCTCCAGGCCACAAATTAAATTAAAACAATTTCTTTTTTAAATTTAATTTTTAATGTCGATATTTCGATCTCAGCCTGAGATCATCATCAGGACTGCAAAAACAAACACAATGATTACATTTATATACCTATATGTACATACATATGTATATATATATATACATATGCTTAAATATAAACATAAACAGAGAAACGAAACTTACACAAATCCCTTGTTTTTGTCGACTGACTAGAAAATCAACAAAAAATATGGAACAGGTGACATTGGAAGAATGAACAATGTAAACAAAATTTTGGAGACATATATAAGAAACATGAAAATGTTAACAATTGAAAATATACCGTAGGAGTAAACAAAAATATACAGGAACAACAATACATTGGAATAAGACGAACCGTAAGACATAAATATATACATATGCATATCACTGCAGCTCTCCTTGTTATTTTATGTACATATAAGTATATAAATGTAATCATTGGGTTTGTTTTTGCAGTCCTGATGATGATCTCAGGCTGAGATCGAAATATCGACATTAAAAATCAAATTTATACTGATTTCACACAGGCGGTTAATGGAGTAATTATCCACATTTTCTTCATTAAGTCAATAATGAAGCTCGATTTTCCATACAGAAGTTCAATTCTTAATGGATCCATTACTCATTAATTGAATTTTTAATCGAATAAAAATCCAATACAACTCTGGAGGTAAGTTCGTTTTTTTTTAATTTTGATTTTTCAGTGTCAACCGTCAATTAGTTTTGGCATGAATTTATTATCCCAGCAAACATTCTCAGAACACTCATAATATGGAAACGGATATGAATCACAAACATGTGTGAAATATGTGTGAGCTTAAGCTTTAAACAGAACCGATCGCCGGACGTGTTTTCGCGTGGTGCGGCGATAACATTTGTTTGCGAATATCGCCTATTAAAACAGAATCAATGCGAAATTGCCATATGCATATTAACCCGCTTTTATTAGCTTCACCTGTATGTATGCAGTGGCGTAGCTAGAGAATTTTTCGGGGGGGTCACAGCCAATGTAAAAAATTTACCAAAATTAAAATTACCAAAAAAAAACAATTTTTTTTACAAATGATAAAAATCGCTAGCTTAGAATGCTAATTGTGTAAGTCCTTTTTTAAAACTTTGTAGGAGAGACAAAAAACAAAAAAGAAAGAAAAATTCGAAATGAAAAAAAATTTCTGTTCATATAAATATTTTGGACTTACACAATTTTTTTCGCTTTTTGGACTTACACAATTTGCGTATCACTGAATAACAACGAGTAGAAATATGACAAGTATCTCAGACTTGTTTAGCGCGGTGCGTATTTGATTTTTCTAGCGTTCTACATAAAAATACAATTTTTCATAAAAGTGGACTTACACAGTTTGCACTCTAAGCTAGCGAAATGTAATTTTTTCAGACTATAATTTAACATTTTAGTACACAAATGTCGCTTATAATACATATATCAAACTCTTAAGGCCCTTGGCCACTTAAAATCTGGAATGTTAAGAAGTGTATACATATGTGTGAGTGTCGGGTGATTGACGCAAATATCTAAAAGATTTGATTCTCATCAACGCGAGCCCGAACAAGAACGTGTAGCACGACGACTGCCGATTGCACTAACACACACAAAAAAAACTCACACATACACACTGCTTGACATGCCAGATTGTCAGTTTCCAAGGGCCTTTAACTATACTTCAAAAGTAAGTCTCATATTCTCATCTGGAAATCTACGCGCATAGGTAGATTTTCAAGTTTTATGCGCCCAAAATTGAATTTTGTAAAATTGTTACAATTACAGAAAAAAAAACATACCCACATATTGGAAATAGAATGGGGAACAATAATTCATCGCTTTTTTCCCGACCCCATACTCTGCACATGCCCCAGATGATCGTAACTTTGCATATCAGAAGTTAATTTTTTTGTTTTTTCTTACATATTTTTAAGTGCTAGTTTCAACTTGAATATTTATTATTTAAAGCATTTCATTTAAGTAATCGTGATGAATCCTAAAGGTTCAAGTAATTATTAACACTTTTCAATAATATCCTTGGTTTCCAATAATTCTAAGTTTATAGTTTTAAGCTTTTAAAGTTGGGATATTTAAAAAAAAATTATCACTCTTTTTCATGTAAAAAATTGGTTTTGTTATGTTGCTCTGTCAGACTCAGTCAAATTAACCCTCGGACATGATATCTAGTACAATTAGTAGTTAGCCGACAACAAATTACGTCGCACAAAGCCGCACTTCACTACTAGATACAGAGTTTTTCATATGTACCTACAATAATTTTCTTTTTGTGCTTTATATTTAATTTTAATGTTTATATTTCTAACGCATATCTTGGTTAATGTAGGTGATGCTCGAAAGTAACCCAGATATTTAGCAGCGATTATTGTTAACTTTTTAGGCAGTATTTTTAGTATTTCCAATTTTTCAAAGTTAAGGAAGTACTTATCATAAAAAGGGGCTAAGAATTATAAAGCTACATTTTTTAGAAGATTTTTGAGTATGCAATTTTGCAGCTCATTCAATTGTAATATAATAATATGCAACATTCAACTTTTTGAAAAATTTCATTGGCTTTTCGGAAATTTTAATTGGAACGGTCTCACGTACATATAACGCAAACACTCTAAGAAAAAAATTACTAAAATCGACGGAAATTTTTACAGCATTGAGAATAGCACTTTTTACACTAAAATTGGTTGGCTACATAACAGTATACTTAGAAATCTCCTCAAAATCTTCTATAAATTCTGGCCGCGCTTTGAAATTTTTAATCCACTTTTAGAAATTTCTACGATTTTTCGGATTTTTCCATAAGCTTAGAAATCCTGCTTAAGGCGATTTTTATTGAAAAATTGTTTACATTTTTAAACGAAAATAAGAGAGTCAAATTTTCGACAGAACTGTTTGAAATAAATTTAAAAACTCTGGCGTATGATTTTTTTTTGAGTCACTGTATATATTTTTCAATAAAATCGACTTTTAACTAGAGCCCTAGATACCCGGGTATCGAGCAATTCGATCTGATCGTTTTTGTTTGAAGCCCGTTTGTTGTTCAAATGCCCGTACAAACATTCGAGCATTCGAGCTTACAAACAAAAAAATGTGTATCGGAAAAACAAAAATAAAAAAACTACATATAAAGAAAAAAAAATAATAATAAACAAAAGAAAAAAACAAACTTCAAAATACCCGAATTGTTCAAATGCCCGAACAAACATACGGGTAATATACAAACAAACAACTCTTCGAGCATTTGAACAACAACTGTTCGGGCTACTCGAAAATGTTCAAAAAAAATCGAGAGCTCTACTTTTAACAAAAATTATTAAAATTTTGCATTAAACAAGCAATTTGGAATAGATGTACACAATAAAATATTTCTACCTACGTGCTACGGTTATAAATAATAATTTTTTATATATAATTTAGTTTTTTAATATTCCATTTTGAGACATTAAGTAAAATCTCAAGTTCAGATACTCTTATACATACATTGCATATTTATTCCCATTGTAGTTTATACCATGGTATAAAAATTCAGAAGGTAATTTCACTTTAAACTTTTTGACGGCTATTGAATTTTTCTGAAGTATCTTTTTTGTAAACAGTGAGTGAGGCTGCCATATTGTAAAAATATAAAAATAGAGATTTTTTAAGAAAATTTTGGTAATTTTAGTTTTAGTTGAAGAAAGCTCAGAAATTATCAAAGAAAGTCATATATTATTATAAGGGATGTGAAAAGTGAGAAGTATTTGGCTCGAATATTTAATACAAAGCCTTACGCAATACAACAGACAGAGCATTTAACAAAGAAGTAAGGCTGGAGTCATCGTTATGTCCGATCAAATTTTTTCTTTACATTTTGCTCGTTCTTTTTCACTTCTATCTTACAGAAAGGGAAGAGAAGGAGTACAATACAAGCAAAAATTTGGAGGAACAGAAATGCAGAATTCAGATTAAAGGAAACAAGAAGCTATATTTTGAAGTTCTTTATTAAACTCATTTAAGTTTTAATTTTTTTGTTTTTGTAATCTTTTTTTTCAACAGGATGTCCTCGAGATATTTTCAATTAACGTATCTACAGCTTCGAGATTTTTGTTCTCAAAGCTTTCCACTAATTGCACTCTAAAAAAATACATATTTGCATTTGTATATGTAACGTTTTGTTGTTTGTGCTACTAATATCGCTAGCACCGAAATGCACTGAGCACATCAACGAGTTCTTTGGAAGATCAACTTCCTCTATTTGGCACGCTTGAAGCCATTGATTCCTTATAAACGGAATTGCTGGAAACCTAAAACTTCACCGCTTGGCCTTTGCAAAAGTGCACGGTATTTTCGCATCCCCTGAAGAGGCAGCTCATTTTTCAAATCTTTTTTCACAAATTACGCGTATGAAAGTAAATTTATTTATTTATTTAGTTTGCACAAATTACAATGGTTTTTTTGAAAATAAATTAATCAAAATAGGTTATTTTTTCGCTGTTGGTTTCTTGGTAACTTTCACATGTGTTTGGCTATTTTTATTTTCAAGAAGTTGTTTACTATTTTTCGTATACAAGAAATATTTGGAAGTGATTATAGGACAATGAGAATATTTTGAAGCGCTGACTGAATAAAGAAGAGCATATCTCCGATTAAAAACTGAAATAGTTTTGCTTCGATACACATAGTACATATTAGTTGATATTTTTTCGTTTAGGCTTCATTTTTGAGCTCCCATGACCAATGTTTTTTTTATAAGGAAAAAATTTATGTGAAAAATTTACTTTTATTCTTGCGTCCACATAAAACATCCTTTAATGAAAAATTTCACTAAAAAGTTAAAAAAAAAATAATAGCTTAAAAAAACCCCCACGCTTTTCCTTAAATACTTATATTTTCGTTCATCATTTTGTTTCTAATTAAATTATTTCTCAATTTTTAGTAACATTTTTAAGATTAAAACGTGTTTTTTAGTTTTTTTAAGCTATTATTTATTTTTATAATTACGATGTGTCCTTACTTCTTCAATTGACTCTTCTCTTCTGTACACATTTTAAATTTTTTCCACATCAAAAAACATATACTTTTGTTTTATTACATGTTTTCATCAAGTTCCAAATAATTTATTTGACAGGCGATTGCGTCTATTCTGACGAATTTTCGCCGGGCGATTTTCGCCAGCGTTTTCGTTCCGTTCATTCTCATATACTGCCGTGTATTTTAATCGTTTGACAGAACGCCGCGGCCGACGAAAATTCGTCCGACGCTGAGTCTGTTTAAGTTATAAGGAAAAATTTTTATAATTTATTTAATTATAATAATAATTGGTTTTTTGTCTGTATCAGCTCGTTCAGAAGGCGCAAAGTATATCACTTTCCGCTCGGTGTTTTGCTCAACATTTGCGATTTTTGAACGCAACCAATGAAAGAAGAGGAGAATAATCTGGGATGAAGGGAGAGAGAGGATCAAGAGAATTGGGTCAGAGGAAGGAAAATGCAAAAACAAAAGAATTTTGTTTGAAAGAGTTTTTTAGTGGTTAGCACGAAATTTTTATTTTAATTCAATTTTTAATTGTTGGGGTAAGTGGAAAAAAATTCAACGACTATTTACAGCGAAGGTTGAGTGATGCACCACTTCCGAAAAGAGTGCTGATGATCGAAAATGGTTTTTCGTGAAATAGCTATACACTCAACCTTCGCTGTAAATAGTTGTTGAATTTTTTTCCACTTACCCCAACAAAAGAATTTTGTTTTGGTTTTACTACATATTCAGGCTCATAAAATGTATCGACGGCTGAGAATAAGATCGCCCTATTTCAAAAATTGTTTCAAAAACGCCCTATTTGAAAAATTGTTTGAATAACGTCCTATTTCAGATTTTGATTCAAGAACGCCCTATTTGAAAATTTGTTTCAATAACGTCCTATTTCAGACAATTATTCAAAAACGCCCTATTTCAGAGAAATATATATTGAATTTTCTCTGAAATAGGGCGTTTTTGAAGCAAAATCTGAAATAGGACGTTATTGAAACAAATTTTCAAATAGGGCGTTCTTGAAGCAAAATCTGAAATAGGACGTTATTGAAATATTTTTTCAAATAGGGCGTTATTAAAACAATTTTTGAAATAGGGCGATCTTATTCTCAGCCGTCGGTATGAAATTAGGCTCATATCAGGGGATCACCTTAAGAACAGAAATACATACATTTCGGACTCCAAAGTGAGCTCATAATAAGTGTGAATGCTCCAGTTTAGGATTCCTTTCGGACTCTTTTATGACCCGAATGTTTACTGGGATTATTTATTTAAAAATTGTTGTCAATAACAACAAATTATTTTATGAAAATTTACATCTCCTTGTTAATTGAGTGTGTGTGAAACACAAAAATTTATTGTTAAATTATAAATGTAATGTACTACATTAACTTTCTGTCTGAAAACAGTATAAAAAAAGAAATTGTTTTAATTTAATTTGTGGCCTAGAGGTCAAAAAGGAAAATATATCTATTATTAATTATTTAATTATAATACAAATTGCATAACATTTGTTCATATTAACCACGCATCCCTTCGCCCTTGCCTTGGTTCATTAATTGACGAACAAAAAAATATCACGCATGTTCCTATCGTCCCCAACCTAAACACATAATTGAAACACTTTACAACAAAGAGTACATTCCGAGTGCGGGTGCAGGTCTTGGCGTGGGATCGGAAGGTGCCGCGGGGGAGAAAAATATGCATGATGCGGAGTTCACATGTGCCCTTTTCCGGTTTATTCAACTTACTTGCGAAGGCCACAATCTAGGTAAGTAAACTCCATTTAGGGGAATATTGCATTTTTAAACTAAAAAAATACTTAGACTGGCAGAACTATTTGCGCACACAAGCGGGAAACACAACGACGGTTAATGTTGTTATATGCACTGTTGATTACTTATTGCGACTGCAGGAATCTATAATGGATTTTTATTGGCATTATTCAAGTAAAGAAATCATTGATCCAGCTGGAAAAGCTAATTTCTTCAAAGCAATAGGAGTAGCAAGTCAAGTATTTAACACATTGACTGAAGTAATTCAAGGTCCCTGTACATTGAATCAACAAGCACTTGCTCATTCTCGGTTATGGGATGCTGTTGGCGGTTTTCTTTTCCTATTTTCCCATATGCAAGAAAAGTTATCAAAACATTCTGGTCAAGTGGACTTACTAAAAGAGCTGCTGAATTTGCAAAAGGATATGATTACAATGATGCTTTCGATGCTAGAGGGAAACGTTGTAAATGGTAAGCAACTACCTACAGATGTATGCATATTAGTTAGGCTGGGTAAATTTTTTAAGCCATATTGTTCCTACACTCAGAGAAAAAGCAAGCTAAATTTAAGTTTAACGGGCTTGAATCAAGCCGAAAACGTCATGACTCTGTTAAGCTTGAAAATGCTAAAAACAAGAATATATTCTTATTTTTAGAACGGTATTTTTTTGGGAATAAAAATCTTAAATGAAACCTTGAATGGGGAAATGAAAACTTACCTACATGGCATTATAATTTTGATTTCCTAACGGTGGATTGTAACAAAACGAAATAACCGAGATAGATATAGACATATATATCAAAATGATCAGGGTGAAAAGAGAAATCGATTGAGCCATGTCCGTCCGTCTGTCCGCCTTTACGCACGATAACTCGTGCAAAAATTGAAATATTTTGATGAAATTTGGAATGCAAGTTGGTATCAAGACTGGAACGGATGGTATTGAAAATGGGCGAAATCGGACCATGACCACGCCCACTTTCCCTATATAGTAAAAATCGGAAATTTGGTATCTCAGTCACTAATAGAGGTGGGGTGATGAAATTTCACCCACGTGTAGAGCTCAGGCCCTTATGAAGAAATTTGGTGAAATTTTGAAAAAAATGGGCGGTGCCACGCCCACTTATTAAGGGCCAAACATTGGAAGTTGTATAAGCCATAACTCTGAAACCGTAACAGATATATCGATGAAATTTGGTACGCGTGATTTACTTACTTAGGTACATGTTTGGACGAAAAATTGTCAAATTGTCACGCCCACTTTTATATATGGGTATTATAAAGTGACCTAATAAAAACATTTTAAGCGATATCTCTGTGAAATATAAATTTGTGTTCACCGGCTCGAGGTCTTGATAAATTGAAACGCAAGAAATTTTTTTGTTTCTGCCAATATATTTCGGTTTACACCACGGTAACCGTCTTCAGGGCAACTGTTTTAACAAAGACAAATATTTATAAATAACAATATAAACAATACGAACACTAACAAAAATTTGTTTACATGTATACATACATTATTTAACACGTCTGCACCTTAGTACGTGGAGATTTTAACTATTTTTTAAGTAAATGTAGATATAAGTGAGCGCAGTTATCCGTGTCCGCTTTGTAGTTTATTCTTATGTTTGTCGGTATGTTAATTATATGTAACATTTCCAATGTGTATCGTTTACAGAAGTGTTGTTCTTGTTCGAGAATTGTCGTTCTCTCAAAATTCGGTTGGTGTCCATTAATTTTACAGTGAGACATAAGTGCTGTTTTTTGTATAGTTGAATTATTGCAATGTTTTATGTCAGACCTGTGTTGCGCTATCCTCGTTTTTAGTTTGCGTTTTGTTGTTTCCACGTAAACACTGTTGCAAACTTCATTATTTTTCCCATTGCAAGCAATTTTATAAACTACGTTGCTTTTTTCTAGTTTAGGTATCACAGATTTGGTTCTATTGAATACAGGTAGGGTTGCCAGATACCTTTCCCGAAAAAATCAGTACATTGCCTTCCAAAAAAAAAAATATATGCGGCGAAAATCGTCTTTATTACTTTTAACGTTCGCGTTGCTTCGTCATTCCTAAGTATTTCATGGTTATGCTTATGAGCAAAACACCGATGAAATTCGGACACATTTTCGTCAATGGTAAGAGGTGGTTACGCTCAAATCGATGATTAGAGCGCACATACACAACATAACACATTATTACCCCGAAACCTTGGCGTGCTGGGTGCTTGTTTCACCCAGCGAATTTGATCGATGTGAGAGTCCGAAAATTCTCTCACTCGTCGGAGTACACAACAACAATTGCACGTTGCTCGTCGAGTATTGTCGAAAGCATAACCACGGCATTACAAACGTCAAATGAAAACAGTTGGAAAATTAAAAACAGAGCAGGGTGATAAAAATGTTTTTTTTTAGTGTCGGCTAAAAATCAGTACAAATCAGTACAAAATCCAAAAAATCAGTATTTATTAAGGTTTTTAAAACCATCAGTACGGAGCACGAAAAATCAGTATTGTACTGATCAAATCAGTACGTCTGGCAACCCTAAATACAGGCCCGCAGAGAGCCGAGCCGGGCCCCTGGGAAAGTTCGCGTTTACGGGCCCCCCTAAGAAATAAACTGAATCTAGTAAAAAAATAACATACACAAATTTTTCAATTCACATTGTCAGTTTTATTTCATATAAAATAAGATGTACTGGAGCACTTATGTACTAGAGATGAGCGAAACTGCGATTTTTCGATATCTGTGATTTCGGTGATTGTTATTTTTAAATCACTGTGATTTTGAACTGCTATTGCGATTGCATGGACTGGTATAAAATCATCAGTTACCGGTAGAGATTAATTTTGCGTTTTCTGAGCGATATAACCTGTCTTTATTTTATGTTAACAAAATGATAGCAATAACAACGTATTCCGCAGTAATATCGCTGTTTGTAAATATTTTCAAAGACAAATTGTAAATTCAATAATTTTTTTTTCTTATATTTCTATATATGTACGTATGTGGTCTGCTCAAAAGTGTAAACAAAAAGAAATTTATAATGCTTTTGCGATTGCGATTCACATAGGTGAACTGCTTACTTGCTACATCGATAGCAGTTGCCAATAAGTAGTGAACTGCTATTTTGAAAAGGTGATCGCAATTGCGATTTGTGATTTTTTATTCACAGTGAAAAAATCACCGTTTGCGATATATCGCTCATCACTATTATGTACATACATATGTACATAAAGAAATGTTACATCTCATTGTTTGATTCGCTTACATTAACTTTTTTAAATACATTTTAAGAGCTTTAGTTTTTTCCTTCAATACTGCTTTGCCTTTCCGGGCCCCCAAAAACCTTCCGGGCCCCAGGGCGATTGCCCTGGCTGCCTCCCCCTCTCCGCGGCCCTGATTGAATATGTATTTTAATGTGTTTATTGGTTTGTAGGAGATCCCATCGGTAGACCTTTTAATTGTGTGTATATTGTGTCATTGAATTTAAAATATCGGGTTTCTTGGATACAAAATTTTATAATTTCCATAAATATTTGTTTTGGTATCTTTGTGTGTTATTTTATAATGTTCCATTTGTTTCGTATTACGTCTAGTGCTAGTTGTACTGGTATGCTTGGAAAAAGCGAGACTACATCGAAAGATACCAGTTTTTCATTGTCACAAATGTACGTATTATTAACCCGGTCCTTGAAGTCCATTGTATTCCTTATATTATATGTCGAGTCCGCTGTTACATTTTTCAAAATATTTGCAACATATTTGCATAGAGCATACGACGGCGAACCAACAACTGAACATATCGGCCTAAGTGGTGTTCCAGCTTTGTGTGTTTTTGGTAGTCCATAAATTCTGGGGGGTAGTGCTGTTGTAGTTATAAGTTTATTCCTTTTCACCTTAGTAATAAGGTCCAATTTAAAAAGTTGTTCAACTAAGTCATTGTTTTTCTTTTGTAGTCTAGATGTGGGATCTTGCCTTTGTACTCTATACGTATTTCGATCATTTAAAATCTCCATCATTTTATTATTGTAGTCATTTATATCCATTGCAACCGTCTTATTTCCCTTATCTGATGTTAAAAATCTAATGTTATTATTTTCTTTCAGAAATTTTCGTGTTTGTCCCACAGTGTCAATTATTGCACGATCTATTGCACTTTGCCTATTTTTTGTTGTATGCTCTTTTAATAATACTGAGAATTTCGTACGCGCTTCTTCTTGTTGTTCCTTGTTTTTTATTGTTTGTATCAGTTCTTCTCCATCTGCTATACACTGGAAGATAGGAAATCTTTTATTTTCATGCGGTAATGCGAAATTTGGACCTTTTGCTAAAAGTGCTTTTATATCCGCTGGGAACTCAACATTGGTTTTGTTGACAAACCATTCTTCATGTTTGTTATTGTTGACGAGGATGCTATTTCGTTTAATTCGCAGCTTCTCATATTTAGCATCTTGTATTCTCTTTAGTGTTGTTGTTAGTTTATTTGTGACACATTTCTCACTTTCCAAAAACTCATGCAGATCATCCACACTCAGCTGTTTTTCAAGTCTTTTTGTTAATTCCTCCATTCTCAGTTTTTGTCTGTTTAATATGTTATGTTTGTGCTTTATTAGTAGACTTAATATTTTTGTGTGGTAGTAATGTGTGTATCTGTCCAATACTTTATCTATATCTGTACGAGCGTCCTTGTCAAACATGAACAATTTATCACATTTAGTAGAGTTTTTTACAAAATTTGGAATTATTTTCGATTTTCTGCATTTTAAAAGGAATTTTGTGCTAGATTTTAGTTTTACTAATTTTTTAGATGTTGACTGAAATTTATTTATTGTTGCCTTGTTTCCACAGTTGTTCTTTATTGCGGCATAACCCATTTTGATGGTTTTATGCTCACGGCGTGCCTTCCGTTTTCGTATAAAATTTGGTTTTTGCGACCGGTGAACACAAATTTATTAAGGAAGAAAAGGTCACAAAAACCAAATTTTATGTCAAATATAAAGATATATCATTGAAATTTTATGGCAGGAGTCCAACTATGGACATAAAACAAAAAACACAAAATTTTTAGAAAATGGGCGTGGCACCGCCTCCTTTTAGGAGCAGGAATATACGATATTTCTTAGCCTATAACTCGACAAATAATTGATATATTATGACGAAACTTAGTGCATACACCAGTGGCGGATTAACAATCTGGTGGGCCCTGGTGCGAAATTTTTTTGGGGGCCCTTTTCCATATAAATATTTTGCGATTAGAATACAGTTTGATCGTTATAAATTTAAATTGCGGTTCATGTAACATATTTGATCATTGGACGCTGTTTTGCTCTGTGCATTAAACGCACTACTCCATAATATTGATGTCATTTTATATTGACATTTTTTGGTTATTGTTATAGTCAGTGTTTAAAACACTGCAATAACTTTCATTTCATTTGCTATCACTTAAACTTACTGCTCTGAACAACAAAGCAGTCGTAGTGTTTGTAGTGCCTTTTAAAAATTTTGATTTTGCAAGTTGAATTCAGCAGCAGTCGTGAAATATGAAAATCAAACTGATTGCAAATATGTAATTTATAATATCAAGCAGCAAAGAAAAAACCTTGCGAAGTCGTCGGCAAACACAAAATTGCATCGCTTATTGCTTGCAAAAAGTTTGATTTTCATATTTCACGACTGCTGCTGCACACAACTTGCATAAGCAAAGAAAATTCAAATCAAATCAAAACAACAGTTTGAAAAGGCGCGACAAACAAGGCGCCTTGTTTTTTGTCGCTTTACAGTTTTTGATTTTGCATGAACTGCGACTGCTGAAAATTCCTAATATGGTAAGCACACGCAATTATATAATACAATGGCGCTATTATAACTCTGACGAGTTTTATGGCCGAGCTTCTCTCCCAATTCGAGGTGTGCTCCTTTTTGTTTTTCCTACTAATTGGGTGGACCTACAGTTTTATGCCGGCTCCGAACGGCGAGTGTATTTTTTGTGAGAAGCTTTTTCATGGCAGAAATACTCTCGGAGGGTATGCCGCCCACTGCCGAGAGGTGACCGCTGCTTAAAAAACCCAATAATTGGATTTTTACTAATTGAAAAATTGTTTTGGTGTTTGGCTCGGACCGTGGTTTGAACCCGAGACCTCTGGCACAGCAGGCGAGCACTCTACCCACTGCACCACAGCGGCTACAGCACACGCAATTACTCATTTTAAAAAGCGACGATAAGTAAAATCAAAAATAATCAACATTTTCACGACTTTTGCTACTTCGACTCAAGTTTTTTAAACACTGGTTATAGTCATTTTGTAAACATGGATAAGTCTAGAAAATATAAGAGTGGAGCTGAAAAGCGCAAATTAAAAAAAAATAAAGACAAACGCGACAAGTAACTGCTTTCTAAAATACCGAAACTAACAAGCCACTTCGCTAATGCGACGACAACTGTAAACGAAGCAAATTGTGACAATCCTGAGTTTTGTGAATCTACTTCCAACATGTTGACAGCACGATCGAAGGTGTGCAAAATCCGGACGATGTCAAAAGTTCGGTGAATGTATCAAACATTGATGAAAATTCCACCAATGTGTTTTCAAATGACCCAGGTTTGTGGCCTGTTCAATTCAATCAATCAATCGTTCAAACTTATTGGATTAAGAAGGGTATGCTATCGTTGGTATTTCAATATAAGAGTAAAAAATTAACACAGAATACTCTTATTTAGGTCCCTCGTCGTGTCGCAATATTGATTTGATCGCAAAGAAATCTGGACAAAGAAACTTTTCTGAATATCATTTGCATCGGGTTTTACCAAATGGTACACAAACCGAACGTGATTGGCTGATCTATTCGCCGTCAGTCGATTCAGTATTTTGTTTTGCTTGTCGCTTGTTCGGTAATTTAGGCACTCTGCACACGGAGCGTACTGCTTTAGACGCGTATTAGATACTACAGACGAAAGCTGTACGCTTTGATGTCGCGCACGTATATTTCAATTGAGGGCTGCACACGAGTCGTCAGCTTCATGCATTCGTCAAAGTATGCTAGCTACATGTCGCTTGGCGTAAAGCAGTGCTGGTAGCTAGGCGTACTACGCTTAGAAAACAGGAAGAAGAAGATGTTTGTTTACATTTTTCCACGTGGTGGAATTTATGAAAGCAGTAAAATTTGTGTCAAAAATCGGAAAAAATGAGTGTATAATGAAAGAAAATTGAAGATTCCGTAAAATTTTTCATCTTTTCTATTTAAAGCTTCGAAATTTAAAGCAAATGCCGTATTATTAATTTGTTTGTTTGTTTTGTGCAGCGAAGTTTCATGTCGCTTCGTGTGCAGATATTGAGGCGTAGGGAAATCGACGCTACATGAAATGTCTCGTACGCGTCTATGACGATACGCCTCGTGTGCAGAGTGCCTTACACGAAAATGCAAGTTCATTTGTTCTAAAAGGTTTCAATGACTGGAAACATTCAAAGCGTGGTATTTCAATTCATGAACAATCTCATGATCACATGTCCAACAATGTCAAATACAAAATGCGACTAAAAACCGATTCTTCTATATAAAAAACATTCGAAAATTCACTTGTCAATGACATGACTTATTGGAGGAAGGTTTTGAGTCGTGTTGTAGAGGTTATCAAATTCCTAAGCTCAAGGGGTCTTGCGTTACGTGGTCACGATGAAATTCTTGGAAACATAATGGAAACTTTCTTGGATGTTTGGAGCTGTTAAGCAAATTCGATCCATTTTTGGCAGAACATATCAGACGTTTTGGCAATAGAGGAAAAGGTATACTTCTTCAAAGTAACTTCGAAAATGATTTGTCTCTTCATTTGGTATGTTTTTTTTTGCAGTACCTTTCAAGTTCAATATGTGATGAATTCATATCGATTATGGGAAAAGGTGTGAAGGAAAAAATCGTTTCGGAGATAAAAGAAGCCCGTTATTATTCATTTAGCATTGACTCTACTCCGGATGTGAGCCATACGGATCAGCTGTCACTATGTTTACGATACGTAAAAGGCCGTGACATTCATGAACGGTTTATTGCTTTCATTCCAATTGAAGGTCACACAGCAGACTATCTTTTTTCTATCGTTTTGAATTTCCTAGAGGAGAGTAAAATTGACATGCAAAACTGCAAAGGCATTTGATTTGATAACGCTTACAATTTGGCTGGAATTTATGGTGGCCTTCAGCGTTTGATTATTCAACGAAATTAATCGGCGATTTTCGTGCTTTGCACTGCTCACTCACTGAACTTAGTGGGTAAAAATAGTGTTTCTATAAACATTACCACATCTAATTTTTTCGATATGATCGAAAAATTATATAGTTTTTTTGTTTATTAATCTTTTCGTTGGAATCGACTCAAAGAACAATTGTCCGAGAAAGGCGAATTTATGTTAAAGAGAGCAACTGGCACAAGGTGGTCGGCTAAATTCCAATCAGTTCAAGCTTTGCACCAGGGTTGCGTGATTTTGATTTGACTGAATCACTAATCAAAAATATTTTCTGATTCTTGATTTAAAATATATTCAAATCAAAGATAATTTTTATTTCTGATTCGTTTCAAAAAAGAATCAGAAATACCCTTTGATTCGTGATTCAAACTATTTGCAAATCAAAGATAAATTGTATTCGTGATTCGTTTCACAAAAGAATCAGAAATACCCTTTGACTCGTGATTCAAACTATTTTCAAATCAAAGATAAAATTGATTTGTGATTCATTTCTTAAAAGAATCAAAAATCTATTTTGATTCTTGATTCAAACTTGATTTCGAATCAAGATTCTTAATAAATTTTTGATTCGAATCAAAATTTTGAATCAAAACTTTATTTCAAATAAAAAAATACTTAGTACGTGATCCCACCACCCCACACTGGGTGATAGCGGCCAAAAATAAAATCGAAATTAAAGTATTAGCAAATCAAATTTTTTTGAAAGTGATTGACAGATATAATAATTTGTAAAAAAAAAAGCTTATATAAAATTTTTTGAGTCTCGTTTTGTTTAGCCGTACAGGGTGTTAAAAACTGAGCAAAAAATAGGTCCTTTTATTTCTCAACAATTACACCTTATACAAAATGCTGTAACTCATTCAATTATTAACGTATGTAATCGAGTGATACATCATTATATAGATATTGATTTGGCCTTTTAGAAACAATAAGCCTTTTGTAACCAGCGGTAACTCTTAGATTTATATGAACTTTCAAATATTGACAAAAAAAGTCGTAAAAAAAAAATTTTGCTCAACTTTAAACAAAAAAATAAAAAAAAAATAAAAAATATGACCTCCCCAATTTTTTCATATGTTTTGAAATGATATATTTTTAATCAAACTGCATTTTAATTCTTGAAATCCACCTGCGCTTTTCGCTTAAATAATCTTTTTCCCATTTGACTAAAAGTGCCTTTTTCAAAACGCAATAATTAGGCTACTTTTGACATTATGAAAAATCTTATTCTTAGGCGACTAATCGAATAGTTTGTTCACCGTGTTGTAGGCAATGGTTCACACTTTCAAATTATGAAAGAATTTTTTTTATCAGCGTTATCATTATTTTTTTGCAGCCTTTTTCTTTTCGAACAGAAAAAAAAATTGTGTAAAAATTGGAAAATTTCAACATGAAATAAAAAAAAAATACAAAATATGACCTCTCCAAATTTTTAATATTTGGTGCTAGTGAACGTGCTTTATAAACAGGTGAAGAAATCTTAAAAATTCGTTTGCGCTTTTTTGTTTTATGAACTTTTTTATGGAGTGAGTTTTTCTAAGTTTTCATACATTTTTCCCATACAAAATCCCCAAAAGTATGCTTCAAAAAGTATTAATAATTTTGTATGGGGAAAATTTGCCAAGTTAATGAAACTTAAACAACAATTTCTCCAATTCTAATAAGATATCTGAAAAATTGAAACGCCATATTCAGGGGGATGGTTTATGCTTTCTAACGGTGTATTTGATTTTGAATAAAAAAATATTACATACAAGATATTAAGCAGGGAATATAGTCAAAAACGTGTTTTTTTGCCTAATTGGACATGAATATCTCAAAAACTAGAACCAATTTGAAAATTCTGACTTCAGATTCAGATTCAGCACACTGAAATCCTTTAGAAAAGTATAGTTTCATTTGTGGTATAAAAATTTTTTTAAATGTGATTTTTTTGAAGGAAAATTTTATGATGAATGCTTATAAAATGCTCAAAAGTGCATATATTTTTAATTTGAAAACCATGGAATACTTTGCGCTTTTTCCAAAATGATTACTGTATATTATTTATATTTAAAAAATGTGTGCTCTTATTAAAATTGAGCATTTTAGCTATAATAGTTAACAAAATATTGAAATTTCAAAAATACCGTTATATGGGAGGGGGGTGTATTTGTGGGCCGATTTTGTTCAAATTTTCACAGTTTACTATCTTCAATCAAGAAAGCTTAAGTTCCGAGTTTAAAGTTTCTAGCTCAATTATTACTATTTTTGGCCGCGTTTGTATGGAGGTGCCCCCACTGTGAGGTGTTGCGATTTATTATAAAAATTATATTAAAATGAGGCCCGTTCTAAAGTCAGATTGTAATGATACTGAGTATCTTTTTGCTGAGTTATATAATTGTACCTCTAAAGTATTAGTAGCAACTATTTATAATCCAAGTAAAACTTTAAGTCTTCACCCATTATTTTTCACTTTGTCATCTTATGTTGTTGATTATGATAATATAATCGTGTGTGGTGATTTTAATGTTAATCTTCTTTTTCGTGATTCGTTTAGTGTTAGTCTGTTGGATGATGTGGCTAGTGCTGGCTTTTCTGTTACTTACTTGACTAATTCATAATTTCTGACACTGCTTCCCTACTCAAATTTGAACAAATGTCATTCCTATCGGACCACGACTTAATTTTTTGCACCTTTGATTTTAAACTTGAACGCTCAAATATGAATAGTGCATTCACATATAGAGACTACAAATTAATTGATAATCCGAAGCTCATTTCTGTCTTGTCCTGTTTTCATTGGGATTAATGCTGGAGTTATTCTTCTGTTAACGAGAAGCTTGCATTTCTAAATAAAAATGTTATGGATATCTACAATGAGTTCGTACCTATTCGTTCGTGTAAAATTAAGTGTAAGTCGTGCCCATGGTATAATAATAAAGTTATAAATGCAATAAAAGTCCGAAATAAAACCTACCGCATCTGGAAACGAAATAGAAATTTCTCTAACTGGCAGAGCTACAAGTTATAAGAACAGAAAAAACTCATTATTTTAACTCCAAGCTTAATCCTGAGCTTCCACCTAGAACTCTATGGCGTAATCTCGATTCATTGCGTGTGTATGGTAGAGTAGACCCAACTTGTTGTCTTGCAGCAAATTGCTTTAATAGTGCTTTCGTGAATATTCCTGTGCACAACGCAAGTCTTAAATTTGTTCCGTGTGAATCCTTGTGCTATTCGGGAAAATCCTTTGAGTTCTCAGCCGTAACTGACTCTGATGTAGTACAAAGTATTTTTAAAATTAAGTCTAATGCTATTGGTGTTGATGGTATTCCAATCAGATTTATCAAAATGATATTGCCTTTTATCTTTTCCACTATTACTCACATTCTGAACCACAGTATAACCACTTCTTGCTTTCCCGATATGTGGAAAGTTGCCGCAGTAAAGCCTATTCCAAAAATTAAATTTCCTCGATCTCCCGGTGATTTCAGACCGATAAGCATATTAGCAGCATTGTCTAAAGTCTTCGAAAGCATACTAGCTAACCAAATTAACCTGCATGTGATTCAAAGAAATTTACTTTCGCCTTACCAGTCGGGCTTTAGAGCTAAACATATCTGTTCAACTGCTTTATTAAAAATTCTTGATGATATTCGCGTTTCTTTTGAGAAAAGCCAATTAACGCTACTTTGTCTACTTGACTTTACTAAAGCATTTGACTCGATTGACCATGCAATCCTATGTCTTAAGTTAAAAGAGTACTTTGGGTTCGGTAAAACAGCCTTATTGATAATGGAAAGCTATCTGACTGGTAGGTCTCAATTTGTAAGCACCGGACACGAGATATCAGAGCCAAGGCATGTAAATGTTGGCGTTCCCCAGGGTTCCATTCTTGGACCCTTGTTATTTAGTCTTTTTGTCAATGATGTGTTTTATGTTTGTAAATTTTCAAATGTACATGCCTATGCAGATGATATTCAGATGTATTTGTCTTGTGAATTTAGTAACATTAATGTTCTTTGTGACAAGGTAAATAGTGATCTTGCACTTATTCGTTGCTGGGCGAAAACCAACGGACTCTGCTTAAATGCTAAAAAGTCGTATGTATTACCAATTGCAAAAAAACAATTTCCAAGAGACCAAATTCCTCCGCTTAACATTGGCAACTTTACTCTGACGTTTGTTAATAAAGTCAAAAACCTTGGCTTTATTATAAATTCAGATTTGACTTGTCTTGATCATATAAACTCGGTGGTGAGTAAGGTTTACTATGTGTTGCGCAATCTAAGAAAAACTGCTACATTTACTCCCGTTTGGATTAGGAAAAAACTAGCAATGCAGTTGATTCTACCTATAATAACATACTCCGAATTAGTCTATAATAAGTTGGACTCACGTTCTGCCCACAAAATTGATGTTGCGTTCAATCACGTTACACGTTATGTTTATGGTTTAAGTAGATACGAGCACATCTCTTCGTGGGCAACTCGGCTCCTAGGGTGTAGCATAGTTGAGTACCATAAAGCAAGAACTTGTGTATTTTTATATGGTCTAACAATATCTAAGAAACCTTACTATTTATACGAAAAGCTGGTTTTCTGTAAGTCTGCGGGTACGTGTAATCTTGTTGTGCCTGACTTCAGTTATTTAATCTCAACAAGGCTGTTCTTTATTAGTGCCATACGTATTTGGAACTCCATCCCTGCTCCTACTAAAAGTACTATGAGTCAGAACAACTACAGACAGATTATTTTTCAACAAACTAGTTTTTCTTCTTTTTTATCTCCTTTTTTTCTTTTTTTTTTTTTTTCATTGACCATCTTAATGTAAATCTTTACTCGCACTGTACTAATTAATTTAAATATTTTATAGTTATGTATTTCTAAATGTATTGCTTTTGCCCCTTTATTACCAAATTTTGGAGCTATTTCAAATGTTATTATAATTGTATGTCGTGCTATAAAAGACCTTTGGATCTTATTGTACCAATTTTAAATAAATAAATACTAAATACCACAAAAATAATCAAATGCGTTTCAAAAAGTTAAGTAAAATATACACTTTTGCAGGGAACATGAAAAAAAGGAAAGTGACATTCAGAAATTATTTTGATATTTTTGAACATAAAGGTGAGTCTAGTTAAGTGTTACGAGAAATTCAAAATTGATCTATTCATGTCTTATCTATACAAACTTAGTAAGATAGTGTAAGTCATTATGGGCACAAATATTGAAAATTATCATGTCCTTAGCTGTTTAAATGGATAAGTTTCAGCCAAAAATCTCTATATCTGAACAATCGGTTGTATGGCAGCTATATGTTATAGTAGTGTGATTAGGCCGATTCGACAAATAATTAATTGTACGTAGAAAGAACTTCACATACATATTTTCCAAAGATCAGCAGATATCTTAAAAATTGAGGTACGAGTTTGCTATAATAAATATTGGAGGTACCATAACTGCTTTGTTTATTAATTTAGTAAAACTGATTGAAAGCAACATTACTATGAATTTCGAAGTACTTTCCCTTGGGAAAACAAATAGGATAATTTATGGGCGTACTGCTAGGTTAGCTGACCCAACTATGTGAAAATTACTTCAGAGTTCAAAAGGACATTAGAAGGAAATATAAAGCTCCAAAAGACCAAGATAATGACATTTAAATTTAAAGAATCGGATGTAAAATAACAAAGTTATAATAAAACAAGTAACAGCGCGGCTGTCTTCGGCTGTACCGAAGACTTCATACCTTTCATGAATGGGGAAATGAGAAGTATAAAGTTTCGTCCTCAAAGATTGTCCTGAGTTTTAGCTTTAAAAATTTTGGAGTTACTATCCCTAGATTTTTTTATTTTCATCACTAATACAAAGCTCTCAAAAAACCATGAGGAATCCCCCAAAAAAATTCTAGTCTTTATTCACACACAAAAAAGTTACAACGTTGTAAAATGAAACACTTGTTTTTTTTTATAAAAAATTACCACAGAGAAACGGCGAAACACGTCAGCTTAATTTTTGGCTCCAGATTACGATGGCGTTTTTAGAAAATCCGGATTAGCTCCCATTTTCGAGATATTTAAGAAAACATTTTCAGTTTTCACATACAAAGCGATCCGGGGGGGGGGGGGGGGGGGGCGTATGAGTAACTATTGTTGAGGTAATAAAAATAAAGAAAAGAGAAAAAAACTATACGTACATATATGTCTATAAAGTGCATATGAGAGGGAAGAGAATACCCTGCACATAAATTCCCATTTGTTTTAAACGTTCGAAACCTGCACTGAAAAAACAACTTACTCAGATTATGGAAAAATGGGAATGTTTCGGCGCTAAAGACATATTTTCATTGTTTTGATATACAATTTTCTTTCAGTCAAGGAATAAAAACCACATTTTAAAGAAAATTGTATTCAAAACAATTTAGCGGCGAATCATTCCAATTTTTCCATAATCTGAGTAATTTTGTTTTGAGAGTGAGCAAAGTAATATAAGCGACGAAGAGCTCTGAAACTTCTTTCATATATATCTCAAAATTTGGAGGACATCGTCATTTTCGGTCTCGGTTATCATAGATAAGAAGATGTTTTCGGGATTAAAGTAAAGTGCGTTGTTTTCAATTGTAGGCTGAATAATTAACTGCATCCAGCGCAAGTATTGATAATACCTTTAGACTTCCATTGTCTCTTTAGGTGCGTATAATTTTACAACGAACTCTAGCAGTTTTTCTAAACAACTTGGATGATTTTACGATACGCACGGATGCAGAAATCGTGAACCCGTTGTAAGCCAGCGAGCTGTGCTTAGAGATGCCACTTGAATACTTACCAAATCTTCACTACAGCCATTATCATTCAATATAAATAACGTTGATCAGCACGAATAGTCCAATCATCAATAATTTTTTGCATATCATGTGTCCAGTATTGTTAGCTGTTCCATCGCGGTACAACATTCTCAAGTCAAGCGAGGACTTAGAATACTTTTTAATCAAAAACTCATACTATATGGCGTTACTGCCTTATATAAATAAGAACTTGGGATCATTTTTCAAAAAACAAGTTCTCTGATTTTAAAACGGTATAACTTTTTTGTGAATAAAGGCTACAACTTTTTTAGCGGAGTTCTCATGGTTTTTTGAGAGCTTTGTATTAGTCATTAAAATAAAAAAATCTAGGGATAGTAACTCTAAAATTTTTAAAGGTAAAACTCAGAACAACCTTTGAGGTCGAAACTTTAGATGGGCCAAATATAGTGCAGAGCGAGACATTCTGCGACATTAAGATCATAGAGATCTGATATCAAATAAGGAAGTTATTACAAAAAACGCGATTTAGCTGTTTTTAGCGCGGGCCTAAAAGTAAGTGTAAGTGTTCAAATAAAACTGACACACGCAAACTTTATTTTCGTGATACGGCTTAATATACATAGCCTGATTTGGTTTAATTTCATTTTATTAGAAAAAATTGTGTCTTAGCTATTTAAATTGATAAGTTATACCCTAAAATGTCTATATCTGATCAATCGGTTGTATGGGAGCTATATGTTGTAGTGATTCGATCTTGAAAATTTTCGGTAACCTTATTTGGGTCAATATGGGTAACAAAACTTCAAAGTTCCATGTCCTTAGCTTTTAAAATAGAGAAGTTCGATGTTGACAATTTTCGGTAACCTTGTTTGGGCCAATATGGGTACAAATACTTCAAAGTTTCATGTCCTTAGCTGTTAAAATGGGGAAGTTATACAGAAGTTACTTCCCAAAATGTGTATGTATATCTGAACAAACGGTTGTTTACTATATGTTATAGTGGTCCGATTCCGACAAATGATCAATTGCACATAACAACAAACCTGTATTCTGTATTTCACTCAGATATCTCAAAAACTCAGGGACTAGTCTGCGTTCACACAGACGGACGGACATGGCTTAATCGACTTTTTTGGCACTAAGTTATAATACCATTTCATTCTCATGAAAGGTATAAAAAACCATTTCGGCGGTATTTCGCGGGATCATAGCAGTAAATAAATCTACTTAAATTGAATTTACCGCACTTTTTAATTGCAACTCACTTTCAGAAAACAGAATGGTAGATATTAATTTGAAGCTAAAATTATAAAAATGTGATATTCTGGAAAATTTGGTGCGACTACATCAGTGTCGGCCAAAATGCATTTTTCCTATGCCCGGGGCATAGGCTAGCTGCTGCGACGTCAAACACGTATACTCACACGTATACTCTTCTGTCAGCTTCAGAAAAAACGAAAGAGCCAGTAAACTGCTCGTATATCTATTAATAGCTTGGTTCGGCAGCAGCGTATTGCGAAGCTAATTACAACAACACAACACAGTTTGCAGCAACGCTTTACGCACACAAGTGAAAATTACATACTATTGCATTGGACAACACTGGACTACATTATAATAGAACAAGTAAGGAAGTCTAAGTTCGAGTGGAATCGAACATTAGATACTCAGCAGTATGTTTTCATTGTTTGTTTGCGTTTGATGGAAACACGGCCTACTTTATATAAAGCGAGTGCTGCATAAAGTGGGCGTAGCCACGCCCATTTTCAAAAATTTTTCAGTTATCTAACTAAGCATATTAATATTATTCTTTGTGCAAAATTTCATTCCTTTATGACTTCTAGTTACACAAATGTCACGTTACAAATTCCTAAAGGATGTTCCAGAAATATCTTTGTTAAAAAGTAAGCGTGGTCATAAGCCGATTTCAATAAATTTTTGCGTGCCTATTAACACAAGTTATAAAAGTGTATAAACCAAGTTTCGTCATAATATCTCAATTATTTGTCGAGCTATGGGCTCCGAAATCTCGCAGATTCCGTTGTCTAAAAAGAGGAGGTGCCGCGCCTATTTTCCAAAATTTTTTTATTTTTTGTTTACGGTCTATTGTGGAACTCATGCCACAAAATTTCAATGAATTATCTTTATATTTGACAAAGATATCGCTTAAAATGTTTTTATTAGGCCGCTAAAATTTTGAACATGTATTACTACAAGTAATAAAAGTGTATGCC
The DNA here is from genome assembly GCA_960531455.1 of Urophora cardui. Taxonomy (NCBI): domain Eukaryota; kingdom Metazoa; phylum Arthropoda; class Insecta; order Diptera; family Tephritidae; genus Urophora; species Urophora cardui. The sequence goes on along the minus strand of OY482670.1, from coordinate 63,833,982 downwards.
AGTGGCGGATTATCGAACAAATTTTGGGACCATTGCCCCAGGGCCCCGGACTCAAGGGGGCCAATGAAAAAAAATATTCATATGATAATATGATAGATTTTTATTTATTTGCTCAACAAAATAAACCACAACTTTTCTGCACTTGAGTGTTACGAACTTATCAATAATTTCATCAAAGTTTAATTCATCCAACAAGTTATTTTCAATGGAAAGAACTGATAGACTGTTCAAACGATCATCTCCCATAATGTTACGTTAACAATTTTTTATCAATTTCAATTTTGAAAATGATCTTTCATCTGTAACATTAGTGACAAACATGCATACATAAATGCGTAATAAAATGTCTAAATTCGGCAAAGTTTCACAAAGATGATCATCGAACATTGTTTTGTACATCGATTCATGATTTAAGTTATCAAAAGTAAAGTAATTTTTGGCAAATTGACATTCATCAGTTAGTTGAACTTCAATGAGATCATTTGGATACTCTTCGACTACTTTTTTACATGATACAGCAATGTCTTCGTCACTCATTGAATTTAAATTTATTAAAAATGAGAAAAAGTCTTCCAAATCATTACAAATATCAGCACGTTTTTACAAATTTGATAATTTGATAATTTAATCATTTGATTTGATTTGATTTTTTAATTTTCTTTCTCATCTTCTGGAACAAGTGCTTGCGCTGTTGAACGAGACTGAATAAAATCTGCTTCAAAATCAAAAGGAATATTGTCGAAAATTGTCAAGGATTCATCGAAAATTATGTTGTAATCGTTGTTTTCAAGATATGTAACTATTGAAGCATATAGTTTTATGATCGTCGAAAGAGTCAGATTTGGTTTTTGTAAAACTAAATTGACAAAGTTAAATTTAGTCAAAACACTTTTCCACAAGACAGGCATTAAAATATTTTTAAATTGGCACAATTTAGCTATCAAACCTTTTGCCGATGCTTTGTTATCTTCACTGAGGCTTTTTTCAGAAATGATAGAATTCAAAACAGTTAACACTTTCAAGTAACATGAGTGCAAAGCAGCGTTGCGTGATTCGAATCAATTTTGATTTTAAATCAACTTTCAAATAAAGAATCAACTTGATTCGTGATTCAAACTATTTTCAAATAAAAGATAATTTTTATTTGTGATTCATTTCTCAAAAGAATCAAAAATACCCTTTGATTCGTGATTCAAACCATTTTCAAATCAAAGATAATTTTTATTTGTGATTCGTTTCAAAAAAGAATCAAAAATACCCTTTGATTCGTGATTGAAACCATTTTCAAATCAAAGATAAATTTGATTTGTGATTCATTTCTCAAAAGAATCAAAAATCTTTTTTGATTCTTGATTCAAAAAATATCTTTGATTCGAAACAAAAATTTATTACGAATCTTGATTCAAAATATATTATCGAATCAAAAATTTTATTCGAATCAAAAATACTGTAGCATATCAGAATTATTCAAGTACCTTCTCGGTAACTTAAAACACAAAAATGTATAAAATGCACCAAAAGTGCAACAACAGCCAAATTGTATGCTGACGCCAAATATGTATATGTGTATGTATGTATGTACATATATACATATTTCTGACTGTCGTATTTACGTTTGTGCTACCCCTGCAAAAATCATTGGATTATATGCTCCATTTGTGGTAGGTTGGAGTACTTTCAAAGTGACCACTAACATAGCCCAAACGACCGATTCGTGTATCTGCATCGGTTCGTAGTTAGCCGAACATAAAAAAACCAAATTTTTATCGCGACGACGACGATATGTGTATACATATATAACTACATATATACATATGTTTGTATGTATACACGTCATTCGTCGTCGTCGCGATAAACATTTGTTTTTGTTGTTATGTTCGACTAACTGTTAGGTACTCCATCAATTAATCCAATGTAGCTACTCCATGGATTAATTTGTTTGTAATGCGGGGCTGGAGTATATACTCCATTGCAATGACATGCAATGTTAAATGGACCATATTTTTTGTATGAAATGTGGCAAGTTATGGAGTAATCGGTTGGTCCATAGCGAGCACTCCATGGATTAGCGACTGGAGTACTCGGAATTTTTGCAGGGACGCCGTACGTCCATACATACATATGTATGTATGTGCATAGGCCCTGTAAAAATCATAAGATTATATGATCCATTTTGCGGTAGGTAGGAGTACTTTCAAAGTGATCATAAACATAGACCCAAGCGAGCGACTTGTTTATCTGCATCGGCTCGTAGTTAGCCGAACATTGCTACGAAAACGAAATGTATGTACATATATAGCGATAACGACGAAGCAAGTGCATACATTTGTATGTATGTATGTATGTACATATGCATGCTCGTTTGAACGTGCACGATTCAGTAATAAAGGGTAGGGATGCAAATTTTGAGGACCAACATCGATACATCGATGTTCGATGTATCGAAAAAATTACGCGACACAAAAAATGCTGGTGATTGCGCTAGAAAAATTTTATTATTTTATTTTAACTAAAGAAAAGCTTACTTATGAATGTATGTAAATTGAATTGGCAGTCTTTCAAAACTGTTCAGATATTATTAAATTTCATTAATTTTAGTACCTACTCCGTAAATTAATCCCATGTGGGTAATCCTTGGATTACTCGGGTGTCATGCGGAAATGGGAGTATGTGATCTCTGCCTGGGACATCGCAATGTTAAATGGACCATATTTTTTATATGAAATGTGGCAGGTTGAGGAGTACTCGGTTGGTCCATAGCGAGTACTCTATACACGCGTGCATGCAGTACTCGGCTTTTTTTGCAGGGGCACTTGGGTGCATATGCATACATACATATGTATGTATATACCCTATAACACAGTGATAGTCATTTGATATATCATTTGAGATGCACGTTTGATGGAAATTTCTGTCACACACTGCCTACAAGTTTCCATCATTTTTATATGGACGGTATGAAAAATGTGATGAATGTGTTCTCCAAATGATGTATCAAATGACTATCACTGCTATATGTGTTAGTGTTTGCTGAGAATGTGTTGGAGTTTCCATCATTCCCCTGTAGGATTTCGGAGTAGACTTAGACTACTCCATAAACTAAACTGTAGGGGATTGTAACTGGTCCAAAATTTGGTCCAATCCCATATAAAATTCTATTTACATTTAACATTGCATGTCCTTGGCTGTGGTCAATTGTCCCTACCTGCATTACATTCGGACCAGCTTTAGGTCGATTGGTCATTTGTGCATTACAATCGGAGTATACTTTTTCTATATACAATGAAACAATTTCATGTCTAGACCTTTCCTCATTTCAAGAGGAGTATACTTATACTATATAGATTGAAACCATTTCCCGTCTTTTACTTTTTTATTATATTTTTTATTTGATTAAATAAGTGTACATTATATCTAAAAGTTAATTAAAGAATGATGTACTGTGGAACGATTTTCCGTCATCCCTTGTCAAGTTTGGTTTGGAGACAAACCGTTTTCGGCTAATATGTGCCATCGTCAGTGTTTTTTTTTCGTTCTCGATGGTGGCGCATATTAGCCGAAACCGGCTTGTGTCCGAAAGAAACATGACAAAGGATGACGGAAAATCGTTTCACAGTACATCATATTCCTACCCTGTCGGAAGAGCAAGCAAGCAAAAAGTAATTAATTAAAGAAATTCATATTGCAAACAGCTAAATCACAATAACAATATGCTGCAGGAAATAAATTACAAATTATATTTATATTATTATTTTTGTGACGCAATGAAATCATTAGCTTTATTTATTGTCCGTATCATTTAATGATTAATCTGGTTCAAGTGCTTCTATAAGAATAAAGAATGCGTTAATTTCAATAAGAAATATGTTTTGAAATCTAGCTACATACATTGATTTCACAATACCTTTTTCCAACGGTTAAGATTAATTAATTAAATTAATATTAATTTCTTGTAACTTCCGCAAACTTTTTCGAATATTAGGAAATGAATTTTTTAATAATCAAAAATTTTCAGCAAAAAAAGCTAACATGGTTCAAAATATTTCAAAAAGCAAAGTTGATATATACAAATTACGTATAACAAAAAATGCACATTGTGCATTACATTCGGGCCAATTTAAATACAATTGACCTACCCCGCATTACGTTTGGGCTATTTTCGAGACAATTGACCTGCTTAGCAATACATTTCATTCATTTCTTGAACTCTATTTGGTCTACTTACAATGTAACTATATATAGGTCTATAATTTTAGGACAATTGTCCCCATCGTTCCTTCAGGGTCCTGTCTTACAGGGTATGTACATATGTATGTACATATCTACATAGAAGTAAGAATTAGAGTAGATATATGTACATGTATTATAGTAAATAAGTAGTACATAAGAAATTTTGTGTATAGGTAAATAAGAATCAATTTTACCAATAAATTCACTGATTGAATTGCTGTTCGTAAAGCAACACAACAAACCACTTTCGTTTAATTTGAACGGGTTTAAAATATGCATATGTATGTACCTATAGTGAATCCAAAATATATGTATTTCAAATAAAAGATACTTTTAGTACGAGATCATTTTGGGTAAATGCATTATTATTATTTATTTTTAAATTCTGTTATTTTATTCTTTTTTGGGTTCATTCAATGTATGTAAAATATATAAAATATAAGTACATAAGTAAGTACATGTGTGTGGATATGTATAAGAGAAATTTACATATGTATGTATATTCATTTACATATTAAGGGGTAAGTACATATGTACATACATCATATATATGTAAGTATGTACATAAGTATGTGTTAGATTACATCTGTATTTTATATGGAAATGAAGTCAGGAGGTAAGTGTTGGTCCCCATGCGAAAAAAAAGTTATAAAAGTCCCCCCTAAATTTTAAGCTAATGTTGAGAGGGTTAAGAAACAATAAAAAGAATGGGAGTTGTTTTTAATATTTTCGTTTTTCAACAAAACCACAACAACGAAATCAAACTCTTATATACATGCATTATTAAAAGTCGTTTAAGTAACAATGAAAAAGAATGTAAAGAGATAAATTTAAAACCACTGGTTGAATTTAAAAGTATATGGGTTACTATACTTAAAACAATTCTACATACCTAGTAAACTTCAATCGAAAATGGGCAAGCTCGAAATTGATATTACACTCTAAAAACTGCGTGTAAATATGCTACCAAAATATATGTAATTTTTAGTTGAAAATTACATTTTTTTTCGTAGATTTACACTACAAGTGTGCAATTTACAGTTCTAAACGAAATTTTACGCACTTTTCAGCAAAAGTGAGCATATCATGCGATTTTACACGCATTTTGGATTAAAATTGCATACAGAAATTGTAATTTCAAATATCGTGCGCGAAATTACAATTGAGTGGGGTAAAATTACATAGTGCATTGGTAATTTTGTTTAACTTATGTATATGCGAAATTAGAATTTATTACTCGATTGGTGTTTAGATTTAAAGATTGTTTGTGTAGGCTTTACACTTTTATTGTTTAAATTTAAACAGCTTATCTGTTGAAATTTTCAGTGTGCGATTTTGCGCATAATAAGGTAGGAAAAAAGTAACCTACCTTTTTGTATGCAAAATTACACGAAAATTTTTAAGAGTGTAGAGGCATGCTCTAGAAGATATTTTTCATAGAATTTAATGCAGAATCCGATTTTTCTACGAACAGTATGGCTTAGAAAATTGACCCAGCCTAACGTATGCACAAACATATTTACATATCGAAACCACTCTTTGTATGCATACACCTAACCATAATTCATTCATCCTTTCATTCATTTATTCGTTATATACCTACATATATGTATGTAAGTATATACATACATATGTATGCACAAATGCTTGGCTAAGCAACTGCGAAAATCTGCTTGCATTTCCTCCCATACAACGTAGACGTTTGTTGAAATTTTAGATTTTTTGCATTTCAACTCGCGGGGGTGCACAGTGGGGGCACCTCCATACAAACGCGGCCAAAATAGTAATAATTGAGCTAGAAACTTTAAACTCGGAACTTAAGCTTTCTTGATTGAAGATAGTAAACTGTGAAAATTTGAACAAAATCGGCCCACAAATACACCCCCCTCCCATATAACGGTATTTTTGAAATTTCAATATTTTGTTAACTATTATAGCTAAAATGCTCAATTTTAATAAGAGCACACATTTTTTAAATATAAATAATATACAGTAATCATTTTGGAAAAAGCGCAAAGTATTCCATGGTTTTCAAATTAAAAATATATGCACTTTTGAGCATTTTATAAGCATTCATCATAAAATTTTCCTTCAAAAAAATCATATTTAAAAAAATTTTTATACCACAAATGAAACTATACTTTTCTAAAGGATTTCAGTGTGCTGAATCTGAATCTGAAGTCAGAATTTTCAAATTGGTTCTAGTTTTTGAGATATTCATGTCCAATTAGGCAAAAAAACACGTTTTTGACTATATTCCCTGCTTAATATCTTGTATGTAATATTTTTTTATTCAAAATCAAATACACCGTTAGAAAGCATAAACCATCCCCCTGAATATGGCGTTTAAATTTTTCAGATATCTTTATTAGAATTGGAGAAATTGTTGTTTAAGTTTCATTAACTTGGCAAATTTTCCCCATACAAAATTATTAATACTTTTTGAAGCATACTTTTGGGGATTTTGTATGGGAAAAATGTATGAAAACTTAGAAAAACTCACTCCATAAAAAAGTTCATAAAACAAAAAAGCGCAAACGAATTTTTAAGATTTCTTCACCTGTTTATAAAGCACGTTCGCTAGCACCAAATATTAAAAATTTGGAGAGGTCATATTTTGTATTTTTTTTTTATTTCATGTTGAAATTTTCCAATTTTTACACAATTTTTTTTTTCTGTTCGAAAAGAAAAAGGCTGCAAAAAAATAATGATAACGCTGATAAAAAAAATTCTTTCATAATTTGAAAGTGTGAACCATTGCCTACAACACGGTGAACAAACTATTCGATTAGTCGCCTAAGAATAAGATTTTTCATAATGTCAAAAGTAGCCTAATTATTGCGTTTTGAAAAAGGCACTTTTAGTCAAATGGGAAAAAGATTATTTAAGCGAAAAGCGCAGGTGGATTTCAAGAATTAAAAATATATCATTTCAAAACATATGAAAAAATTGGGGAGGTCATATTTTTTATTTATTTTATTTTTTTGTTTAAAGTTGAGCAAAATTTTTTTTTTACGACTTTTTTTGTCAATATTTGAAAGTTCATATAAATCTAAGAGTTACCGCTGGTTACAAAAGGCTTATTGTTTCTAAAAGGCCAAATCAATATCTATGTAATGATGTATCACTCGATTACATACGTTAATAATTGAATGAGTTACAGCATTTTGTATAAGGTGTAATTGTTGAGAAATAAAAGGACCTATTTTTTGCTCAGTTTTTAACACCCTGTACGGCTAAACAAAACGAGACTCAAAAAATTTTATATAAGCTTTTTTTTTACAAATTGTTATATCTGTCAATCACTTTCAAAAAAATTTGATTTGCTAATACTTTAATTTCGATTTTATTTTTGGCCGCTATCACCCAGTGTGCACCTCCTCCCTTTCGATTTACCCTATCATTCCGAATAAGTTTATAACCATTCAAACTAACATGGATATCATCTAGTTCCTCTGAGAACCAAGTTTCAGTAACGCAGATAATATCTACTTTGGGAAATTCGAAAACGTATCTAACAATGTCCATTTTTTCATTATTTAAACTTCTAGCATTAAAATTAACAATGTTGAAGCCACTGTTCTGCTCATATAACAAATTAATCATCGCAGAGCTGTTATCACCAGTGCCATGCCTTCCGCTATTACGTGACATACTGGAATACATAAACCAGAACAAAGACGTTAAAACAACAAAAATTTAACATAAGGACCAAAACTAGTTTTAGATAGACCATCTTTACACAATGAAGATTGAGAGAGAAAAAAGACATACGCCTAGGATAATACATAAAATAGCTTACTAAGTAATTGAACTTAACTAAAATCCTCATTTTGACAAACGCTCAGGTCAGCCAACGTAGATACTTTTATGGCAGCAGAATCTCTTGTTGTCCTCACATACACTGCGCCCCTCACAGTAAACACGGTTGACAACTTATTTGCTCGCCGCAATTTTACAGCCTCTTGGAATAGCTTCCTGTTTTCAATTGATAGGCTTTCGAATATTCGAAACTGACCCTCAAGCCCAACGAATTCAAGCGAAATAGCAGCTTTCGTTCTCTTACGATGTTCACTGAAGGCACGAAGTGCACGATTACGGTCTAGGGGACTGTGAAGTTTAATGATGATCACGTTGCTTACGCTATTTTGCAAACGCCTCGTTCGTATCCTATACGTAACCTCCGCGGTGAGAAATCTAAAAAAAAATCATCATAAAATCGCGAAAGTAGAAAAAAAAATAATCTTAGAGAAATAAAAAACCCGCGTGTAGCACAGTACACGTGATAGAAGTTAGCTTCTTACATCAATTTATATTCGCTCGAAAGCAACAAGTAACATGTTTCATATATCGTATGAGAAACGAACTTGCAAATACATGCCTGCAAAAAATGCGTTTAATCCGGAACGTGTCCGGGAACAATCGCAAGGGAGAATGCGACTAATACAATTTTACATCTCTTTATATGTAGCGAATTGATCGCATTTGTTCAAGTATACCCGAACGGGTACAAATGTAGGCTATTTTTTCTGAAAATGTTTAAAAATTATAAATTGTTTTATATATTAGAAGAGTTTATTCGATTAGATTTCATTTTGCAAATTTAAAAAAAAATAAGTATTTTCTCCAAATATTTAAGTTTTGAGAATGGATTATGCGAGTGTAAAAGATATGTGAGGAATTTTTCAAAGTTGTTAGCCAAGGCTATTTTTAACACGCTTTTATTAGCTTCACCTGTATGTATGTATGTACGTATGTATGTATGTATGTATGTATGTATGTATGTATGTATGTATGTAACTTCATCCCATCCTAAAAGTTGCAACATTTAACTAAATAATTATATCTTTCAAACATTCACTTTTTTGTGTTCTCTCTATTATTTCTATTCTCCTCCGGATTCGAAAGATGACATCAACAGCCCAACGGCATCATATAGTAGGACATTCAACATTATACTTTATGCTTAATTGCGGCTTTTATGTTACCTTTCTTCAAAATAGCCTCTATGAATTTCAATTCACTCCCGTATACAAGCCAATAAGTAACAAGCTTTCAGGGTACGGAAAAACTCACTCACGAACGCTCAAAAATACATACTTCTCAAATCACTAACAAATGTTCAAAGAAAAACGTATAACCACTCAAATAGCTAGCGAACTAACGCACAACAGCCAGCGATCGCTCATAGCGTTGGCGATAAACTCAATGCATAAATTCACTCAAAAATGAAGCTTTCTGTTTTGTTGTTGTTGTGTTTGCAATAAAAACAATCGCACGTACATACATATGTATGCAAAGCAAGAACTGTTTTTGTTTGTTCAAATTCTATTTATAGCACGGTTGCCGAACTTGGTAATTACCAAAATAGGTTATTTTTTCGCTGTTGGTTTCTTGGTAACTTTCACATGTGTTTGACTTTTATTAGCTTCACCTGTATGTATGTATGTACGTATGTATGTATGTATGTATGTAACTTCATCCATCCTAAAAGTTGCAACATTTAACTAAATAATTATATCTTTCAAACATTCAATTTTTTGTGTTCTCTCTATTATTACTATTCTCCTCCGGATTCGAAACATGACATCAACAGCCCAACGGCATCATATAGTAGGACATTCAACATTATACTTTATGCTTCATTGCGGCTTTTATGTTACCTTTCTTCAAAATAGCCTCTATGAATTTCAATTCACTCCCGTATACAAGCCAATAAGTAACAAGCTTTCAGGGTACGGAAAAACTCACTCACGAACGCTCAAAAATACATAATTCTCAAATCACTAACAAATGTTCAAAGAAAAACGTATAACCACTCAAATAGCTAGCGAACTAACGCACAACAGCCAGCGATCGCTCATAGCGCTGGCGATAAACTCAATGCATAAATTCACTCAAAAATGAAGCTTGAAGCTTTCTGTTTTGTTGTTGTTGTATTTGCAATGAAATCAACCGCATGTACATACATACGTATGCAAAGCAAGAACTGGTTTTGTGTTTTGTGTAACAAGCTTTCTTTTTTGTTGTTGTTGTGTTTGCAATAAAAACAATCGCACGTACATACATATGTATGCAAAGCAAGAACTGTTTTTGTTTGTTCAAATTCTATTTATAGCACGGTTGCCGAACTTGGTAATTACCAAAATAGGTTATTTTTTCGCTGTTGGTTTCTTGGTAACTTTCACATGTGTTTGGCTATTTTTATTTTCAAGAAGTTGTTTACTATTTTTCGTATACAAGAAAAATTTGGAAGTGATTATAGGACAATGAGAATATTTTGAAGCGCTGACTGAATAAAGAAGAGCATATCTCCGATTAAAAACTGAAATAGTTTTGCTTCGATAACATAGTACATATTAGTTGATATTTTTTCGTTTAGGCTTCATTTTTGAGCTCCCATGACCAATGTTTTTTTTACAAGGAAAAAATGTATGTGAAAAATTTACTTTTAATCTTGCGTCCACATAAAACATCCTTTAATGAAAAATTTCACTAAAAAGTTAAAAATAAATAATAGCTTAAAATACTAAAAAACACATTTTAATCTTCAAAATCGTACTAAAAATTGAGAAATAATTTAATTAGAAACAAAATGATGAACGAAAATATAAGTATTTAAGGAAAAGCGTGGGGTGCTCAATAATATTTGAACATGAAAATATTCGATTCGTACAACTAATACAAAAATAAACCTAGTTGCGAAATTAAAGAGTACGATATATGAAATCTCAAAAAAATCAAAATAAAATTATTAGTAAAAAAACACCGATTTTAAATATTTTTTGGCATACTGAGCACCCCACGCTTTTCCTTAAATACTTATATTTTCGTTCATCATTTTGTTTCTAATTAAATTATTTCTCAATTTTTAGTACGATTTTTAAGATTAAAGCGTGTTTTTTAGTTTTTTAAGCTATTATTTATTATTTGTGAATAAAGGCTACAACTTTTTTAGCGGAGTTCTCATGGTTTTTTGAGAGCTTTGTATTAGTCATTAAAATAAAAAAAATCTAGGGATAGTAACTCTAAAATTTTTAAAGGTAAAACTCAGAACAACCTTTGAGGTCGAAACTTTATATGGGCCAAATATAGTGCAGAGCGAGACATTCTGCGACATTAAGATCATAGAGATCTGATATCAAATAAGGAAGTTATTACAAAACTTACTCGCATGATAGCCCAGTTAGTCGAGAACGTGTGGTCCGCTCGTTGACGCAAACGCCCGTATGCAATTTTTAGGATTTTTTGAGCCCGTAGCAATCAGCTGTTTTACTCACACATATCTACATATATATAAAGTTTGTTTACATTTTGGCAGGGTTGCCATTTAGTCATTTTTGAGCAAACAAGATTTTTACTAATCTTCAAAGTGTTATGCGGATTACTCTTCAATACACAACTGTGCATTATTTGCCAAATGACAAGAAAATACTAATTTAATCGTTTTTAAAGTTGTCGTTGACGACTTTTTTTTTAATAATTTAGTTACTTTTTTACTTCTTAGTTGGTAATTAAAACACATTTTTCTTGTAATTTTGTTGCTACCCAATATATTTCCATCACACCTTGGTGATAGTTATCAAGGGCTAAAACATAAAATAACAAAAAACACAGTCAGAACATTAAATTTACAATTGAAAATCCAGAAAAAAAAATTATATTGGGAAGCAACAAGATTCTCACAAAAATCTGTGTTTAATTAAGAAATCTGTACTGAGTTTCTGTAACTCATATCTTTTCTAGTATAAATAGGTGGTGACAAAGTGTGGATCGTATTAGTGTGGCATCACTTTAATTGAATTTGGTACAGAAACTCAGATTTATTGTGGCAATTTATAACTTTTTAATGTAGAAAAATTGCAGAAGAAGACCACCAAGAGCAATCAATTAAGAAAATACCGCCACCATTGTGGATAAATACAATTTTGCTTTAATTTTCAGTAATATCTTCATTTATTAGGAGTGTTCAATATCTCAAAATTTTTACATATTTTTACGAATAGTTACGAATTTATGTTCAATAACCCAAAAAATTCGCAAAAGGGAGCCAAATTGAGAGAGTAAGACCTCGAGAGAGTTGATAAACGTTGCAAGTAAAATTTTCATTTGCAACTACTAGCAGCTTTAAAAAAAATAGAGGTGTCAAAAATATATGATCACAAAAATTTCAATTGGAAATATACAAACATTTTAAACGCAAATTTCTAATTGTGTACTAAATAAGTTAGCGCAAAAACGAATCTTGATGATGTTGTGGAATAGCCAAAGTAGAATTTTGTTTTCCTAATTCAGTTATTTCCATTCATTTCCAATTTCAAAAATTTCAATTACAACCTAACCTAAAAATCAAATTGTCAAAACAGCGTATCAGACATACTATTTTTTCCATGTGAACACATATATGTATATTCGATAACATTTTACAATCTTGTTGAGTTAGTTGTATAATGCTGTGAAAATTACTGTTTAAATATTTAATAACTAAAAATGTTCAACTGGCAACCCTTCTACCTTGCAACCATGCGAGCTATCAGCTGCCACGTTTTTACGTAAAAAAATCAAAATGATTTTGATTTCTGCGGTACGGGCTTCTGCGTCGTACGTCGTTGAATAATCGGCTACATACAAATCCCATTGAATTGGTTGGATCAGCTGACACGGTACACGGGTTTACGTTCTCGACTAACTGGGCTATGAAACTCACGTATTAAATACGTGTGAGAATCTTGTTCTCAGCACTAGCTCAGTGAGCCAGGCGTGCCGATGATCAGTGATGTCATTTTCACTTCTATCGAACTAATTCACTTCACTTTTATGCCCGTCACTTCGACACTTCCTCTTTCCCCAAATCACTTCGATTTTGACCACTCAGAACTAACTTACTTTTATAATTTATTCTTAATAATATAATACAATGGCGCTATTATAACTCTGACGAGTTTTATGGCCGAGCTTCTCTCCCAATTTGAGGTGTGCTCTTTTTTGTTTTTTCCTACTAATTGGGTGGACCTACAGTTTTATGCCGGCTCCGAACGGCGAATGCATTTTTTGTGAGAAGCTTTTTCATGGCAGAAATACTCTCGGAGGGTATGCCGTCCACTGCCAAGAGGTGACCGCTGCTCTTGAAAAACCCAATAATTGGATTTTTACTAATTAGAAAAATTGTTTTGGTGTTTTGCTCGGACCGTGGTTTGAACCCGAGACCTCTGGCATAGCAGGCGAGCACTCTACCCACTGCACCACATTTATTCTTACAAATTCTAATAAAAGTTGCATATGTAAGTATGCAAGAAGTAAATGTTTATACAATCACAAGATATGGCATCCCTAATTGAGATGAATAATCGATTTTTTAAAAGCTTCTCTTATCTCCAAAAGCCTGTCTCCACATAACTTGATTCACCAGAGAAACATGTAGCAAAACATCTCGCTCAATAACCCGTCTCCACGTGGCTAATCGTGATTCAGTTTGACGCTTCTCTTTATTGTTCTTCTTATGCCATGTCTCCACATAACGTGTTTCGCTCTTTTTTTTCTCCATTTTCTCTCTCAATCTTGTTTCGACACGGAAGAGAGCAGGATCGTGCTCCTAATCATCACCCCTAATCTCCAAACTTCTTGCAATTTGTACTCCTTTTTAACATAGCATGTCCTTAGGGACGAGCACTGCTTTTAAGCTCCTCAAAGAGACAAAAACGAGTATTGTTTTGAGATCCTTTTGAGCTCCAAAACGAGAACAAAGGAAGTAATCTGCTTTATATCCGAACGGAGCAATAAGGGATTCATAGGCCCGTCACATAGCATACGTCAATCCGTCTACGTCGACGTATGTGACTGACAGCTCACGTACTTGACGGAGAGGTCGCCACATAGGAAACGTTGTCGGATATACACAAATCAGCTGTTTGATTAACCTTTAACTACAGAGGTGGTGGCAAAAATTTAACTCTTTAGAATATTTTGTAATTTCTCTTTTAAGTTGCCCTATTGAAATTCAGTTTTCAGTAACTTCACATCTCCTGATAATTCTTGACCATTTTGTTTTATGGAGGAATGTTATACAAATGAGAAAAAACTCGAAAAGCAAATTGCAAAAAAAGTAAAATTCAAGAGTAGCTAAAGGTTAACAATCAAAAGCAATCAGCTGACATAGCGACGGATTGACGTATACCAAAAGTTGACTTTTGGGCAACTTCGGTACGTTGCGGCGACGGATCCGTCGTACGTGTGACGACGTACGTTTAAATGCCGACATTTTACTGAGCTGTCAGTCACATACGTCGACGTAGACGGATTGACGTATGCTATGTGTCGGGGCTATCATGATTTTTGTCTACAGAAGCCCAAAGTGACTAGCGTATTGGGTTTCAAATTCTACACTGAAAGAAATGTGAATCAGCATTATAATTTAAAAAATTTATTTATATTTCACTTCAGTTTATTAGTAAGTAACATATGTAGTTTTTTAAATAAATAGTTTAAGTCAAATTTCGTATTAATACTTATGAAGAATTACGACTCGGAGCAGATTTTAGTGAATAAGTTTTGCGGTAAAAGTTTGCCTTGCATTTCCGCAATGCGATTTTCAGAGCCTTTTCAAAATCTCCATATGATGCAAAATTGTCTTTTACAGATTCTACAAAGAGGTATAAACGATGTTAAACCGTTATACTTAAGTGAAGTTATAATTTTATAAATTAATTCTTACCGAAAAATAAATAATTGAATAAGCTGTATTTATTTATTGCTAATTTCTCTTTCAGGCCATCCCAGTTGATTTTAAGCAAAATGGTCTCGTGAAAAATTTTTGGTAACACTTTGTCAAGCTTCATTTTGTCAAATCTGGATTTCATATAGCTGATCTGGAACAAATTAAAAAAATGGCAAGAGCTTAATATGATCGGTTGTTAAGCAAAGAGCTGGCAAATAATTATCTTACCCCTTCTGAGTCAGACTTGGTTTTTATTAGGCATGGGTAACACTGCGCTGCGCCGCGCAATTGCGCTGGCGCCAACCCTGGTATTATTGCGCTAACTCCGATTTGGAAAATACGCCAACTCAATATAGCGCCAACTCAATGTAGCGCCAACTCAGTATAGCGCCAACTCAATGTAGCGCCAACTCAATGATGCGCTATTGCAATATAACACTGACTCAATTTCGTGCGCTAACACCAGCACCAATATAGCGCTAGTGTAAAATGGCACCACTACAAAGCCAATAACAGCACAGCGTATATGACACCGTATGCTAACGCCAATACCGAACCATCGCTAATACGAAAGGGTATTGATATTTTACTTTCACAAAATTGACATTATCTGTGAATAGGAGAGAAAAATATAATACAAAATAAATTAAATAAAATATTTATTAGCATATAGTATATTTTTGTTACACATGGTAAATGGTAAGGGGAAATTTCGATATAATAATAATAGGGTGGAGCCGACCCTAATTTTTAAAATTAAATTTTATTGTGGCACAATTATTCTGCCAGCGTGTTTGTAAGCAGAATTGCGCAAAAAGAAATAAAACGGGTATAGTAGATAGTAAGAAGCGAACAAGTGTTATATATCGATTATTCCATGGCAATTGCGCTAAAGGTGTTATTGCGCCAGAACCGTGCGCGGCGCCACGGTTGGCGCTGGTGTTATTGTATCAGCGCCAAAAAAATTGCGCCATTACCCATGACTAGTTTTTATCAGTTCCTCTGCCGAATTTAGTTCCAATAGGGAATTAATTGGAAATATTTGCAAATCGATATTAGCCGGACGTGAAGCTTTCAAAAGTGTCTCCAATACTAGCACTGTATGTTTGCATATAATTTCTTTTAAGGTTCCGACTTCAGCTAAAACATGAGCAAGATTATGCTGCATACTTTTAATGGCTTCAAGAATTTCCTCAGTTGTTTCTAAAAAAATAAGTAACAAAATGCCAAATAAATTATTAATCACCTTTTCACACTCTTAACACCCGTATACATATATCCACGATATCACGTGCAGAATCGTCCAAAAGAACCTCAGCAAGTGAGTTTTACAATTTCAAAAAATACAGTTATATTTGCGGTTATGATTCCTCGCTTATTGATATGTTGTGAGTAATAACCGAGCATCATGCATTTATATGTCTTAAGCGTATGTATATTGCTTAGCCCCGTTATTGCTCTAAATGTATCAGCAAGCGAGGAATGAATACATTTCTTATAGAAAGGTAAACAAAAAATGTATTGCTGGGTTATTCTACCAAATCGACGAACATGTCAGTACTACTTCAATGCTCGATTCTGGCATTAATCCATGTAATTTTTACTGGGAATGTTTTGCTAACGTCCGTCTGACTTTAGCGTACATCCATTCAAAATTCATATCCAAATTTTAACGACATATACCCTCGGTTTTCGTTTATTTAAATTTAACTGACGCCTGGCCTCTTGAATTTGGATTTTTCGGGTTCTTTTGAATTTTTGAATTTTTCAACGGTCCGTCGGTGGCATCCGGCCAAACCGGATGTTGTTTTCGTATGATTTTGCTCGTTATTTTTAAAAAGGCATGATATTAATTTTTTCTGTTTATGGCGCAGGACAGCAATGTAGACAAGAACCCCGCCCAGCCGACAATGACTAGCCACAGTGCAACCCTAGATCATGCCGACCGCCATGCATTGCTGATCCACTCGATTAAAGATCGAAATCGAATGCCATCGATAACAATGGCTCAATCGATTTCTCTTTTTACCCTGATCATTTTGATATATATAAGTCTATATTAGATGAGTTTTTTTTTGTATGGGATTCTTTAAACCTTCTCAGATCCTCCCTCCGGCACCGGAATATGAAAATAGGTTGTTTTAGAGTAAGTAAACTGAAAAAAAAATTTCACTTTTCCAAAAACTGGATGGAGCTGCACCGAAAACCGCGCAAATTCCCAAAATTTCAAGCTATGTTTAGATTTATGTCTGAAAAAAGTTAGGATTTTGCACGCGAAATAAAATTGATATCCATCCTTACGTAGAATTAACCGCCAAATCGAATGGCGTATTCCGTTTTTCCGAACACTACCCACGGAAGGTAATATCGCGGTCTAAAGTGACCATTTTCTTTTTTTTCTCATGTATCTTCAATTTCTTGCCCTATACTCTTCCCGAAAGCGGACATTATTTTTTAACTAAATCACACGGTAGGCTGCGTTATTTAATGCGCTTTTCAGAAATGTATAGCTATTAAAAATCGAATAATATTTGGATGAGCTCATCAAGTTTAAGTGAAGTAAAGTCGGGTATAAAAGGGTATCATACCTTAAAATTTCAAAATTTTTTTAAAATATTTGCTCTTGAAGACGGTTTTTTGGGTTACACTGGACCACGAATTTCAACTTTTTCTCTTTACCAGAAACGCCATTATGAAATTCGTATGTAAAATCACCCCCTGATTTCGAAAATCGAGTTCATTTTTGATTCTATGGTACCGCTTTTGAGATATTTGCAATTTACCGTTATTCGAAAAAACCAAAAAGATGGCTCCCCTTAGTTACGTATATCTCACGAATGGGTCATGCAATTGCAAAAAAGTTTAAAGAATCGGAAAGACGATAAAATGTGCTATAAATGCATCATACATTGTTTTTTGCTTAACCAGATAGTTTTCGAGATATTAGCTTATCATTTCAGATTTTTGTTTTTTTTTATGAAAAAATATGAAAAAAATTACTCTTTGCGAGGGCAGCATTCCAAAACCACAATTTTTTTCCAGATATTTTTTCTTTACGTAAAGTGTTATTAGTGATTGTTTTATTTGGTTGGATAACTCCACAACTGTAAAAAAAAATTCGGAAGATCGAGACCGTGGATAGCGGAAAAAACCGTGGACCGGGATGGCCCCAAAATATTATTGGGCAATATTGGTATAAAATTAAAGATCTTAACTAGGGTTTTAATATGGAACTCATTACATGACAATTTCTTAGCCAATTTGCGACATTTGTTAAAAAAACCCGCGTGTAGCACAGTACACGTGATAGAAGTTAACTTCTTACATCAATTTATATTCGCTCGAAAGCAACAAGTAACAAGTTTCATATATCATATGAGAAACGAATTTGCAAATACATCCCTGCAAAAAATGCGATTAATCCAGGACGTGTCCTGGATCATCCGCAAGGGAGAATGCGACTAATACAATTTTACATCTCTTTATATGTAGCGAATTAATCGCATTTGTTCGAGAATGTCCTGTGAAGAGGCTAATTGTGCAATTTGTATACCCGAACAGGTACAAATGTAGATCAATCGCTTTCACCCAATTCTGAAAATGTCTAAAAATTATAAATATTAGAAGAGTTTATTCCATTAGATTTCATTTTGTAAATTAAAAAGAAAGAATAAGTATTTCCTCCAAATATTTAAAGTTTTGAGAATGCATTATGCGAGTGTAAAAGATATGTGAGGAATTTTTCAAAGTTGTTAGCCAAGGCTATTTTTTATAACAATCTTTAAAAATTATAAATGTTCATGCCTATTTAAATAAAGATTATACAATAAGTTTTACTTTTGTAAAGAAATCTATTCAATAAATTAAAATATTTTAAATAGTCAGTTTTGACTTTATAATCGTAATTGATTTTTCAATGGATATTTTTGGTACAATTTTGTCAAAATTATTATTCATCATTGTTATTAAAAGAAAGCGTGTTCAATTAGTTTTACCTATTGGTTTTTTTAATACATACATACATTGAATATTTTTGTAAAATTTCTACATATAATCAATCTAGATTTATACCCGTTCGGGAACAATTGGTCTACAATTAGTCTACATTTATACTCGTTCGGGAACAATCGGGCACTAATTGTGGGCCGATTGTTTCGGAAAGAAATCAATCCGGGACAAATCTATGTATATCGGGATTAATCGCACATATTTTTGCAGGGATATTACAATGAAAACTTTAGCATGTACATAGTACATGTGGTTGTGTGTTTTTGTTTGTACAAATTCTATTTATAGAAAAGGCGGTGCTTGTTCTTGTTATCCGATTGGTTTTTATATTGGTTGGTTGATCGTTTTTATTTTAATAATTAACTAGTATGTAATCCTCGATATTCTGGTGGCACTTTTATTTAATAAAAAATGACAAAGAAAATTGTTTAATAAAAAAAAAGCAACAAAAAAAACTGACTCGATCTGGACTTGAACCAGCTTCATTTGAATAGGGTTGCCAGATGAAAAATGGCGAAAGGGGGATCGACGAGACCAAAAAGGGGGATTTCGGGGTACAACTTAGAAAAATGGGGTATTTTTTGGGGGGGGGGGGACAAATAAAACAAAATGTATTAAACAAAAAATTGCTTTATTCACTTATTTGACATAAAAACAAAGAGATCAAAACTAAAAATTCAATACCATTTGAACAAAAAAAAATATTATTTTGTATGTTTATTCGCCGTACCGTACGAAAACTACCACCCGATTTTTTGTGTCTGACGAAAACTAGCACTTTAAATGCTTATTTGAAAAAGTAGCACTCGACTTTTGGCTGACGAAAACTAGCACTTAAAATTTTTAGAAAAGAAATTTTTTAAGTCGGGTTTTCTCCATAATGGATTTTATAATCTAGCGACTTCCCCAAATTCTTTCCCATAGGCTTTGCCTGGAAAACTAACGTTATACTCGTATGTGAATTCTCTCCATAGACTTTCTTGTAGACAAGGCAAATTCATTCATAGGGTAATGGTAAGTGAACAGCTGACTTCTTCTTCTTCTCGTTTTTAACTCGCCGTGTACAGAAGAATGTCATACAAAGAAATATTTGACTTTGAGTTTGACATTCAGATGGACAAAAACTTATAGCGAATCGATGCGAATATTGCCGAATTCGTCCTGCCATTACCATATAATGAATTTGCCTTGTTTGTAAAGAAAAAGCACTTCATCGTTTAAAATTTTTGGATTTCGAGCTGTATCACTTTATACCATGTCTCCACATAACGTGTTTCGCTCTTTTTTTCTCCATTTTCTCTCTCAATCTTGTTTCGACACGAAAACCAGTGCCGAAACTCGCCAATTTCCATACAAATTTCTGAGAGCGAGTGAAGATTGAAACACTGTTTCATTCTGAATCATCTTGCCAACCTCGATGATATCGATGTCTTCTCTAATTTTGTATCGAAAATCTATCGAAATCTCACACAGACCAAAACAAAAACGCAAAAATAAGCAAACATACAAACATTTAAGAAGAGCAAGAAAGAGAAATGTTTAACTGAATCACGATCAGCCACGTGGAGACGGGTTATTTAGCGAGATGTTTTGCTACATGTTTCTTTGGTGAAACAAGTTATGTGGAGACGGGCTTTTATGATTTAGAGTGAGATACATACATATGGATGATATAAACAATCTATATATTAATGGTGGCCGCTGTGGTGCAGTGGGTAGAGTGCTCGCCTACTATGCCAGAGGTCTCGGGTTCAAACCACGGTCCGAGCAAAACACCAAAACAATTTTTCAATTAGTAAAAATCCAATTATTGGGTTTTTTAAGAGCAGCGGTCACCTCTCGGCAGTGGGCGGCATACCCTCCGAGAGTATTTCTGCCATGAAAAAGCTTCTCACAACAAATGCATTCGCCGTTCGGAGCCGGCATAAAACTGTAGGTCCACCCAATTAGTAGGAAAAACAAAAAGGAGCACACCTCGAATTGGGAGAGAAGCTCGGCCATAAAACTCGTCAGAGTTATAATAGCGCCATTGTATTATATATTATATATTAATAGGCTAACATTTTTTCCATACAAACAATTGCCAGGCTGTTTAGCACATTTAACATACTCACATCCACATAAAATTGATATGGGTGTGTTCGTATGAGTCAGGAGCAGTGCATAGTTTGAAGTTAACTTCTTAGGCGGCGATACAGAGTTTTTATGGAGAGTGAAATTTGAAATTTGATGCAACGGAAGTTGGCCCCGGAAAAGGCAGCCATTTTAGCTGATTTTTAATTTTTTAAAAAATCAACCTTGATATCGCGTGGTTCAAGAACCTACAACCCCTCGCTTCCAGACCTGACACTCTACCGCTGCGCCATCACACCACCTGCGTTTGGTATGTCAAATGCTGCACTTCAACTGAACTAACAATTACAACTCACTCACGTATGTACATATACATGTAAGTACATAACAGCGCTGTGGTGAAATAAGCGTGGTGAGAATGTTAATAACACAAGCAGAAATTAAAGTACACCGTTTGACACAACTCGCGTAACTAGCGCAGTAGCTCAGCTGTAAGGTGCTAGGCTTCCAATTTAAGTGAAGGTGGTTCAAGTCCAGGTCGAGCCAATTTTTTTGTTCCTTTTTTTCTATTAAATAATTTTCTTTATAATTTTTTTTTTAAATAAAAGTGCCACCCGAATATCGGGGGTTACATAGATACTAGTCAATTATTAAAATCAAAAAACGACCAAACTACCAATATAAAAACCAATCGGATGACCTTGCCGATAAACAAAATCTAATAACAAGAACAAACATCGCCTTTTCTATAAACAAAACACACAAACACATGTATGTACATGAGATAGTTTTCATTGCAATATCCCTGCAAAAAAATGTGCGATTAATTCCGATATACATAGATTTGTCCCGGATTGATTTCTTTCGAGAAAAATCGGTCCACAATTAGTCCCCGATTGTTCGCGAACGGGTATAAATGTAGACTAATTGTGGACCAATTGTTCCCGAACGGTTATAAATCTAAATTGATTATATGTAGAAATTTTACAAAAATATTCAATGTATGTATTAAAAACACAATAGGTAAAACTAATTGAACACGCTTTCTTTTAATAACAATGATGAATAATAATTTTGACAAAATTTTACCAAAAATATCCATTGAAAAATCAATTACGATTATACACTGAAAATTTACTATTTAAAAAATTTTAATTTATTGAATAGATTTTTTACAAAAGTAAAACTTATTGTATAATCTTTATTTAAATAGGCATGCACATTTATAATTTTTAAAGATTGTTATAAAAAATAGCCTTGGCTAGCAACTTTGAAAAATTCCTCACATATCTTTTACACTCGCATAATGCATACTCAAAACTTTAAATATTTGGAGAAAATATTTAATTTTTTTAAAAGATTTCACTACAAGATGAAATCTATTCGAATAAACACTTCTAATATATATAACAATTTATAATTTTTAGACATTTTCATAAAAAATAGCCTTGGCTTACAACTTTGGATGAAAGCGATTCATCTACATTTGTACCCGTTCGAGATAAAAGAGATTGATCTACATTTGTACCCGTTCGGTATTAGTGATCAATCTACATTTGTATCCGTTCGGGTATACAAGTTGAACAATTAGTCTCTTCATAGGACATGCTCGAACAAATGCGATCAATTCGCCCATATAAAGTGTAAAATTGTATTAGTCGCATTCTCCCTTCCGATTGATCCCGGCAACGTCCCGGATTAATCGCATTTTTTCAGGGATGTATTTTCAAATTCGCTTCTCATATGATATGTATATGAAACTTGTTACTTGTTGCTTTCGAGCCAATATAAATTGAAAACGCAATTATTTGAAATATTGAGCAATATGTAAGAAGTTAACTTCTATCACGTGTACTATGCTACACGCGGTTTTTTTTTTTTTATAAATTATTTAATTTGTTTATAATTAATAAATAAAGTTGTTAGCTAAGAGAAATAGATATCGTAAAAATGTTTACAAATATCGTAAACACAGTTGAAGAGTCGCTTTAATTTCAAAGCACTCTCTCTATTTTATATGCATTGGCCCAGTTTACGCTCAGATCAAAATCAACGCGGCCAAATATCCCCTATTGCTTTTCCATTAAAGCAGTGATAGGCGTTTCATAGATCAATTGATGGCGCTCAAATCACACAGGCACGTTATGCTCTTTATTTTGTAAACGATTTAGTCGTCGCTCAGCAAGTGGCGTAGCAACATCGTGGGTGAATGTCGCTTGTTTGCGCATATTTATATATGTAAAAGCATAATTACTTATACATATGTACGCATGCTTGTCGTTTTTATAAACGACCGCATTCATTGAGGGCCATAGTGATGAGCGATATATCGCAAACGGTGATTTTTTCACTGTGAATAAAAAATCACAAATCGCAATTGCGATCACTTTTTCAAAATAGCAGTTCACTACTTATTGGCAACTGCTATCGATGTAGCAAGTAAGCAGTTCACCTATGTGAATCGCAATCGCAAAAGCATTATAAATTTCTTTTTGTTTACACTTTTGAGCAGACCACATACGTACATATATAGAAATATAAGAAAAAAAAATTATTGAATTTACAATTTGTCTTTGAAAAATATTTACAAACAGCGATATTACTGCGGAATACGTTGTTATTGCTATCATTTTGTTAACATAAAATAAAGACAGGTTATATCGCTCAGAAAACGCAAAATTAATCTCTACCGGTAACTGATGATTTTATACCAGTCCATGCAATCGCAATTGCAGTTTAAAATCACAGTGATTTAAAAATAGCAATCACCGAAATCACAGATATCGAAAAATCGCAGTTTCGCTCATCTCTAGAGGGCCAGCAAGCGACTAAACGAAAACGAACCAATTGATTTGCGCTATTACGGCGCTCTCACTAATACAGTTGCATTTCAATTTTGCCTATCACCAGCGTTGCCACTTAAAAAATTTAAAATTTACCAAAATACAAAATAAAAGTAACCAAAACTAGAAACAGGTAACCAAAATTAATAATATAGGCATATCACTAGCTTAGAGTGCAAACTGTGTAAGTCCACTTTTATAAAAAAAAGAAGTGTATTTTTATGTAGAATGCTAGAAAAATCAAATACGCACCACGCTAAGCAATCTGTGACACTTGTTATATTTCTACTCGTTGTTATTCAGTGATACGCAAATTGTGTAAGTCCAAAAAGCGAAGAAAATACTCTAAGTCCAAAATATTTACATGAACAGAAATTTTTTTCATTTCGAAATTTTTTTTATTTTTTGTTTTTTTCTCCTACAAAGTTTGCCTAAAGACTTACACAGTTTGCACTCTAAGCTAGCGATATGTCCCATTAACGTTAGGGCTATTTATTTGGAAGCCAAACAATATACATATACGGTTAAAAAACTAAAATATATCAATTGTTTTACATCTTTATGCCTTAAGCAGATCCAACGTCGAGCGAAATATCGGCCGATCGTAGCGTTCTATCAACATTTAAAAACACGGCCAGACATGAGAATGAACAGCTGACGAAAATTCGCCAGAATAGATTTATTTCTAAAGTGGTCGCTGGCTCCTGTCAAATAAATTATTTGGACTTAAAAGCTTTTTAATGCTTAGCACGAAAATTATTTAATTTAATTTTTTATTTTTGGAGGTAAATGGAAAAATTTCAACAACTATTTCCAACGAAGGTTGAGTATAGCTATTTCACGAAAAACCATGTTCAATCATTAGCACCCTTTTCGGAAGTGGATGCTCCTCACGGGGATCGAACCCGTGATACATTCCATCTTCAACCGCAATATGCGAAAGCTTTTACAAGCTCGACCACTCATACTCTGTCAAAGTTGTTGAATTTTTCCCACTTTTGCCTTATTGATTTTCGTGAAACAGCTAATTTTTTCCATTTACCCCCAACAATAAATTACTTGGAATTTGATTAAAAAAAAATACAACAAAACAATTTGGAAAAAACATACTTTATAGTTTGGAAAAATTAAAAGCGTGTTCCTAAAAGTTGAATGTAACCATGATGTACTCACTCAATTCATGGACCTTGATGGTAACCAAAATCGGCCGAAAGTAACCACGTAACCAAACGAAAAAATGGTAACCAATTTTGGTAAAAAGTAACCAAAGTGGCAACGCTGCCTATCACTGCATTAAAGCGAAAAATGAGAGAGAGGGCAGGAGAGCACACTGAGTAATTTTAATTTTGACCAAGGCATATCTAACAGGTAGGCTCGGCGGCGAATTGAAAAACTTTTTTTTTTATTTACAAAGGTAGAGCGTAATGTCAAAATCAAAGCGAATTCATATCATGGCCAATAGGAATAGACGAGCCTCAAGCGAATTCATATTTTAACCCCGGCGAAATATCATTTTGACATTACACTCTACTAATTACAATAACAAAATATATGGGAAATTTCTAAATTCGCCACCGGGCCTACCTTCCTAGATCTGCCTTGATTTTGACCATGATTTCGTGTCGGACCGTGATCAAAAGGGCAAATCAGTGTTGCGGTACAACTGGAATTTGCAAAGTGTTGCTTATCTCCGCGAAAAGGAATAATTTTTGTACCAATACAAAGTTGAAAAAATAAGTTGCATGGTCGAATTTCGAGCACCGGCGATACTAGTATCAATTAAAACTTTGTGCAAATATTGGGCAAACACTAAACAAATTTTCATTAAAGTTTTACTAAAATTTTTTGAATTTTCTGAGTATTCCGCTTCGTAGCTCAGTGACTTAAAATTCACTAAAAAAATTCCGAGTTTTTGGCAATTTTGAAATTTCATCCATACAGAATTTTGAACGTATGTTTTACAAAAAGACCTAGTAAAAAAATTAGAATTTTGATGAAATTTCGTTTAATTTACCTTATTTTGAAATTGAAGCAAAAATTAATATACACATCCATTTAATTACATAAATATATATGTATGTAAGTATGTATACAATATTTATGTTTCACTTATTAAATCATAGTTGGCACTGGTTTTTAAGCTTTTCAAAATATTTTTGCCAATCTCATCATTTTCACTTAGCAAAAAATAAAATTTATAAGGATATTAGGAGTATAGCGAACAAGTAAGGAAGCCTAAGTTCGAGTGGAATCGAACATTAGATACTCAGCTGTATGCTTTCATTGTTTGTTTGCGTTTGATGGAAACACGGTGTAGGTACTTTATATAAAGCAAGTGCTGCATAAAGTGGGCGTAGCCGCGCCCATTTTCAAAATTTTTATCAGTCATCCAAATAAGCATATAAATATTATTCTTTGTGCAAAATTTCATTCCTTTATGACTTCCAGTTACAAAGATGTCACGTTACAAATTCCCAAAGGGTGTTCCAGAAATATCTTTGTTAAAAAGTAGGCGTGGTCATAAACCGATTTCAATAAATTTTTGCGTGTCTATTAACACAAGTTATAAAAGTGTATAAACCAAGTTTCGTCATAATATCTCAATTACTTGTCGAGTTATAGGCTAAGAAATCTCGTATATTCCTTTGTCTAAAAAGAGGCGGTGCCACGCCCATTTTCAAAAAATTTTCTATTTTTTGTTTCCGGTCTATTGTATAACTCTTGCCACAAAATTTCAATGAATTATCTTTATATTTGACAAAGATATCGCTTAAAATGTTTTTATTAAGCCACTTTATAATACCCATATATAAAAGTGGGCGTGGTCGTCAACCGATTTTGACAATTTTTCGTCCAAACATTTGCCTAAGTAAGTATATCACGCGTACCAAATTTCATCGATATATCTTCAACAGTTTCTGAGTTATGACTCATAAAGCTTTCAATGTTTGCTCCTTAATAAGTGGGCGTGGCACCGCCCATTTTCCAAAATTCCATCATTCCTGAGCTCAACACGTGGGTAAAATTTCATTACTCTAGCTATATTAGTGGCTGAGATACCAAATTTCCGATTTCGCCCATTTTCAATACCAACCGTCCCAGTGTCGATACCAACTTGCATTTCAAATTTCATCAAAATATCTCAATTTTTGCGCGAGTTAGAGTGTTTACAAACGGACGGACGGACATGGCTCAATCGATTTCTCTTTTCACCCTGATCATTTTGATATATATAAGTCTATATCTATCTCGATTATTTCATTCTGTTACAATCCACCGTTATGTGATTAAAACTATAATACTCTGTGTACTAGTACAGCTGAGTATAAAAAGGGGTATCTACGGAGCCTTCCGTAGATAGGGGAAAACCAAGTCAAAAACGGGTAAAATCCCCCCAAAGGGGTACATCTGGCAACCCTACATTTGAATTGGAAGCCTAGCATCTTATAGCTGAGCTACCGCGCTATTTACGCGCGTTGTGTAAAACGGTGTACTCTAATTTCTTCTTGTGTTATTAACATTCTCACCTCGCTTATTTCACCACAGCGCTGTCCTGTAGCCCGTTTCTATGACCTTTCGTTATAAGCTTTGTTCAACAGCTTTACTTGCAGCAAGAGCACCAGTGACAAATTAAGAGTAAAAACGAGTAAAAGAGAAAATTATCAACCAAAGTTATTGAACACAAATCGTAAACATTTTCAAGTAAACAGCTGATGCGCTGTTTTCACAATTTGATTTTTAGGTTAGGTTGTAATTGAAATGTTTGAAATTGAAAATGAATGTAAATAACTGAATTAGGAAGACGAAAATCTACTTTGGATATTCCACAACATCGTCAAGATTCCTTTTTGCTCTAATTTGTTTAGTATGCAATTAGAAATTTGCGATTAAAATGTTGGCATATTTCCAATTGCAATTTTTGTGATCATATGTTCTTGACGCTTATATTCTTTTTAAAGCTGCAAGTAGTTGCAAGTGAAAATTTTACTTGCAACTATTTTCAACTCTCTCGAAGTCTTACTCTCCCAATTTGGGTCTCTTTTGCAAATTTTTTGGGTTATTGAACATAAAATTCGTAACTATTTGTAAAAGCAATTAAAAACTTTGAGTTATTGAACAAAGCTATAATAACGAACGAAATGTTATCGCAAGGCTCGTATCGCTTGCGATATGAAAAGTGTTTCTGTAACTCATGAATTCACCTTGCGATATGATAATGGTGAGTTGTCGTCATATCGCTGGAACAATCGAAAAATGTGCCATATCCAACGAAAATTTGTAAACAAAGTGCGCGTTCGTTGCCAAATATTAATGTTTAACGCTACACAATTGTAGGCTGAAACTTAGATTAGGTTTTCCCGATATCAATGGGAATCGTTACAGTTTCATTTTATTTATTTTTATTCGTTATCAAAAGTCAAATAAAATATTAAAAAAAAATAAACAAAATAATAATAAACAAAATAATAATAAAAAAACTAAATATCCTGTAAGATTAGCTCTGTTCAATAACAAAAAAATTTTACGAACAGATCGCTATATAAAAATGACACCTTTTAAGAAAAATTCGTAACAATTTTTTTGTTATTTAACACAGGTATTGTGTATCAACGCTGCTCAACGAAATGAACAAAATAATTTTGTTTCAAAAAATATCAATAAAAAATATCCAAAAATTATTTTGTTTTGCTAATTATCAGAAACAAAATTTTTTCGTTTCAAAAATTATCAATAAACCTTTAATCAGAATAATTTTGTTTCGTTGATATCAAAAAAATTTACAAAAATTGTATTTGTTTTTATTCATGTACGTATGTACATACATACAAACATATGTAAAATTTCTTTTCTTAATAGAAAACGAAATTATTGAAAAGTCAACTATATTTTTTTGAAATAATTGTTTTGATAATTATCAAAACAAAAAAAATGTTGTTAATTTTTTTTGATAACAGTTGAAACGAAATGGATTTTGTTATGCTTTTTACGTTTATAAAATCGAATATTTCAACAGAAACAAAATTTTTTTTGTTTATTGTTAAAAATAACGTTATTTTACAGCCTTGTTGTGTATGTGATTTAATAATAATAAAAAAAACGAAAACGATAAGGTAAATAGAAAAGTTAAAACAGTGCCAGTCTTTCGTCTTGTCATGCACACGTATTTATACATACATTCTTTTTTCACTTAGCTATTACCTTTTTCCATTGTTCCGCGGTTTTGCAAACTCTGCGAGTTACTCACTATTCGGCCCACTAAGTGTTCCCATCCGACTTATTTATTGGATTTCATAAATTCCATGAGCTTCACTTTTTGCAACTTGGAAATCTTCCCACTTATAATTTTATTCTACAAAACACAAACTAATGTAATAAATAAAAATGCAAGAAATTTAATACAAACCTCACTCATTATTTTGAAATGTATCTGTTTTAACTACCCTCAAAGCTGGTGATATGAATATCGCAAGAAATAACGAAAACCAAAATTCACCACACTTACAGAAACACTTCCTTGCGATAAATATGAAACAGGGTTGTATTTTGCGTTATAATTCATATCGCAAGGTTACAGAAACGGGCTACTGGTTAGAATTTCTTATGTACCCAGCCAGCAAAATCATCGTAAACGAGCTCGTAAACTGATGTTTTCTCGAAGAAAACTCTAATAAAATATCGTTTACGAAATCCGTTTACGATTCGCCTACGAATACTGTTTCGCTTTAAAACGTTCATTGCCTACGAGTGTCGTAAATGTATCGAAAAAGTACTCGTATATGAATTTTTTACGTCCGTTTTTTATCGTAAATGTAGAAATTTTACAAACATACATACTTACTTTTAAAATATTGAGTTTGAAATTTTTCGTTTTCTTTTTTTTTTGGCATGATAGAAAAAAGCTTCTTTTGTTATTGTTTTCTTATTCGAGAATAGCTCGTAAATCGCAATGTTCGTAAAATGTACGGAACCTTGCTGGCTGGGTACTTACACGTATAAATATGTACATACATACATGTACATACAAATCCCCAAAAGAATTTAAAATAAAAATATGTATTAGTAAAAAATACCGATTTTAATTTTTTTTTGACATACTGAGCACCTAATGCTTTTCCTTAAATAGGTACTTATATTTTCATTCATCGTTTTGTTTTTATATTAAATTATTTCTCAGTTTTTAGTGCGATTTTAAGATTAAAACGTGCTTTTTAGTTTTTTTTAAGCTCTTATTTATTATTAAAATAAAAAAAATAAAAAAAATAAAAAAAAAATAAAAAAATATAAAAAAAAAAATCAGTCGCCGGCTTGATTCGAACCTGCCTCCCCTAGCTTCCAGACCAGACAAACTACCTCTGCTCCACCACAGCATTTGCGAGGGGTATGTCAAACGCTGCACTTAAACTGAACTAACAAAACGGGTGGTTGCTTTCATTGTAATATGTACATATGTATTTGCAAATATCAAACATGTTCCTTGTTGCTTTCAATAGGTGAGTGAGTTGTACTTGTTAGTTCAATATAAGTGCAGCATTTGACAAACTCAACGTAAGTGGTGTGGTGGCGAAGAGGTTTTGCGTCTGGTCTGGAAGCGAGGGGTTGTGAGTTGGAACCGCGCCGATATCAAGGTCGATTTTTTTTTAATTAAATATAAAAATAAAATGGCTGCTACTTCCGGGGGCAACTTCCGTTGCATCAAATTTCAAATTTCACTCTCCATAAAATTTCTGTATCGCCGCCTAAGAAGTTAACTTAAAAAATTTAAGAAATTTTAAGATATGTTACCCTTTTATACCCGACTTTACTTCATTTAAACTTGATGAACTCATCCAAATTTTATTAGATTTTTAATAGCTATACATTTCTGAAAAGCGCATTAAATAACGCAGCCTACCGTGTGTGTGCGGTCTGATCGCGACAAAATATTTTTCCTTTTGCTACTCCCACTATGTATGTATGCACTGGCAGAGCAAATTTTCATTTGTTTTGTTTATTTACCTTTTTACCTTTTATCCTTTGTTCCCAACGGGGAGCGCACCCTAGCGGCCACAAATGAAGTTATATGATATTGCCATGATGGGCAGTACTGGCGGAGTGTGTTGCGAGCTTTTGCCTTTTAGCGGAGTTCCCCACCAAATTGGCATACATATATGTAAATATGTAGGATGTAAATAAAGAAAAACAATGAGCGCGGAAGGCGCAGAAAGGGGTGTCATCGCTTTCGTCCCTTTTGCGGTGCATTAAGGCATCCGCTAGATGAAGGCAGTTTAGGTGTGTGTGGTTGTATATCATTGGTCGGGGCATCGGTGATGACCGCACAGGTTAGCGGTTCGGTGCGACCGGGTGGTTACCCACACATACAGCCTGATGGTATATACAAAAATGTATATGCTGGCGCGCAGCCTTCGGCCTGGCTCGCGGGTGCGCGTCAGAGTACTCTTGTATGCGAGTGCGGTAACATCTCTTTTGTGCGATTTGTGTTAATCAAAAAAAAAAAAGAAAAAGAAGTAGGAGTTTGAAATATAGTTGTGTAAAGTGGTGTTAAAGAGTTTAGGGGATCTTGAGAAATTAGAAAGGTGTTGAGAAAAAAAAGTGGAAAGTTAAAGAAAAGCTTTGGAATAAAAAAATAATCTATAAAAAGTTGAGAGGAAGCTTAAGTGTGCGAAGCTAAGTTAGGGTGTGTCAAAAAAAGGAAGGGTTTATTTTTTTGCTTGGGGTCAAGCTCAAAATTGGATCGCGGCGGAGCGGTGGTGGACATCGCAGGGATCATTAAGCCGGAACACACTCCGGCTTGGTTAAGTATACTTTGTGTTGTTGTTGTAGAGTTTGTCGCCTCTTTGTTTCGCCCCCTGTGTTCCTTAACCCATCCTTTTAGCATCCCGCACCCAGAGCCCAGTCATTTGGCGGCGGGTTAAAGTTGTTCCTGGCAGCTCAGGAACTGTGCGAGTGGGTTCGTAACCTTCCGGTTGGACCTCACCTCGGGTGCACCCATAAAACATTTGTTTGTCAAAGTTTGGGTATTTTGGAAAAATTTGTTGGTATTTTATTTTTGGTTGAGTTTAGTCTTTGTGTTTAATTTTGTTGTATGAACCCACCCCGTCTCCACTGAGTGAGTCAGTGCATTTATATTTCGTTATTGTCACCCAGTGTTGTTGTTTGCCCTTCTTGTATTAAGCCGTGGCGTTTTGTTATTTGTGTAAAAGGGTAGGTGACAGAGTATATGGCAAGAAATTGAAGATTCATGAGAAAAAAAAGAAAATGGTCACTTTAGACCGCGATATTACCTTCCCTGGGTAGTGTACCAAAAAACTGAATATGCCATTCGATTTAGCGGTTAATTCTTCATATGGGTGGGTATCAATTTATTTTTTGTGCAAAATCCTAACTTTTTTCAGACATAAATCTAAGCATACTTTGAAATTCTGGGAATTTGCGCGGTTTTCGGTGTAGCTCCATCCAGTTTTTGGAAAAGTGAGATTTCTTTTTCAGTTTACTTACTCTAAAACATCCTATTTTCATATTCCGGTGCCGGAGGGAATATCTAAAAAAAACTCATCTAGTCTATATCTATCTCGATTATTTCATTCTGCTACAATTCGCCGTTATGTGGTTAAAACTATAATACTCTGTGTACTAGTACAGCTGAGCATAAAAAGTACAGCTGTGTAAGTGAAAAAGAAATTCAGCAACTATTTATTTTATTTTGTTTTAATTTATTTTATTTCATTTCATTTTAATTCCTTTATTTTTTAAAAGATAAAGCATTAACCAAACAAATTTCAGCGGGAACGCGCGTAGGTACATGTGTGGTTCACATTTACAGCCAAAAAATACCAAGAAATTCAGGTATGGGGGAAGA
Organism: Urophora cardui; assembly: GCA_960531455.1. Lineage (NCBI taxonomy): Eukaryota > Metazoa > Arthropoda > Insecta > Diptera > Tephritidae > Urophora > Urophora cardui. The sequence goes on along the minus strand of OY482670.1, from coordinate 63,801,257 downwards.
TAGGCATGGGCCTGCTGAGCTTGGAACTATTTTTTTAATTTTTTGTATGCCTAGGTTTTTGAGATAACTGTAATTTTGTGTTTTTTTGGTATCACTTCATTCAAAAATTATTTTCGCGGAAGTCGCAAATGCAAATGAGAAAAATCGTCAAAAATGAAATATTCATCGGATCCTGGTAATAGTATTACGCTCAAGGTGTTTGCAAATAAATAAGTTAATTTTTGAAAGAATAAGACTTTCTTGATTTTTACATCTTATAAAAAACAAAAATCGCAAAAAATTTACAAAATTTTGAGGCGAGGTTTGGCTCAATTACTACAAGTTGTACATCGTTGGAAGCGTATTTTAATTGTCTTTCCAACGAGATACAGCGTCGCATTTGCGACTTCCGCGAAAATAATTTTTGATTGAAGTGATAACCAAAAAAACACAAAATTACCGTTATCTCAAAAACCTAGCCATGCAAAAAATTAAAAAAACCCGCGTGTAGCATAGTACACGTGATAGAAGTTAACTTCTTACATATTGTTCAATATTTCAAATAATTGTGTTTTCAATTTATATTGGCTCGAAAGCAACAGGTAACAAGTTTCATATACATATCATATGAGAAGCGAATTTGAAAATACATCCCTGAAAAAATGCGATTAATCCGGGACGTTGCCGGGATCAATCGGAAGGGAGAATGCGACTAATACAATTTTACACTTTATATGGGCGAATTGATCGCATTTGTTCGAGCATGTCCTATGAAGAGACTAATTGTTCAACTTGTATACCCGAACGGATACAAATGTAGATTGATCACTAATACCGAACGGGTACAAATGTAGATCAATCTCTTTTATCTCGAACGGGTACAAATGTAGATTAATCGCTTTCATCCAAAGTTGTAAGCCAAGGCTATTTTTTATGAAAATGTCTAAAAATTATAAATTGTTATATATATTAGAAGTGTTTATTCGAATAGATTTCATCTTGTAGTGAAATCTTTTAAAAAAATTAAATATTTTCTCCAAATATTTAAAGTTTTGAGTATGCATTATGCGAGTGTAAAAGATATGTGAGGAATTTTTCAAAGTTGCTAGCCAAGGTTATTTTTTATAACAATCTTTAAAAATTATAAATGTTCATGCCTATTTAAATAAAGATTATACAATAAGTTTTACTTTTGTAAAAAAATCTATTCAATAAATTAAAATTTTTTAAATAGTCAGTTTTCAGTGTATAATCGTAATTGATTTTTCAATGGATATTTTTGGTAAAATTTTGTCAAAATTATTATTCATCATTGTTATTAAAAGAAAGCGTGTTCAATTAGTTTTACCTATTGTGTTTTTAATACATACATTGAATATTTTTGTAAAATTTCTACATATAATCAATTTAGATTTATAACTGTTCGGGAACAATTGGTCCACAATTAGTCTACGTTTATACCCATTCACGAACAATCGGGGACTAATTGTGGACCGATTGTTCTCGAAAGAAATCAATCCGGGACAAATCTATGTATATCGGAATTAATCGCACATTTTTTTGCAGGGATATTGCAATGAAAACTATCACATGTACATACATGTGTTTGTGTGTTTTGTTTATAGAAAAGGCGATGTTTGTTCTTGTTATTAGATTTTGTTTATCGGCAAGGTCATCCGATTGGTTTTTATATTGGTAGTTTGGTCGTTTTTTGATTTTAATAATTGACTAGTATCTATGTAACCCCCGATATTCGGGTGGCACTTTTATTTAAAAAAAAATTATAAAGAAAATTATTTAATAGAAAAAAAAGGAACAGAAAAATTGGCTCGACCTGGACTTGAACCACCTTCACTTAAATTGGAAGCCTAGCACCTTACAGCTGAGGTACTGCGCTAGTTACGCGAGTTGTGTCAAACGGTGTACTTTAATTTCTGCTTGTGTTATTAACATTCTCACCACGCTTATTTCACCACAGCGCTGTTATGTATTTACATGTATATGTACATACGTGAGTGAGTTGTAATTGTTAGTTCAGTTGAAGTGCAGCATTTGACATACCCAACACAGGTGGTGTGATGGCGCAGCGGTAGAGTGTCAGGTCTGGAAGCGAGGGGTTGTAGGTTCTCGAACCACGCGATATCAAGGTTGATTTTTTTTTAAATTAAAAATCAGCTAAAATGGCTGCTATTTCCGGGGCCAACTTCCGTTGCATCAAATTTCAAACTCTGTATCGCCGCCTAAGAAGTTAACTTCAAAAATAGTTCCGAGCTCAGCAGGCCTATGCCTATCTTCCTCTATACCTGAATTTCTTGGTATTATTTTTTTTTAATTATTTGTTGCGCAGTGTAATATTTCTTTCTGTTTCCGGTTTTTGAATAGGCGCCATTGTTTGTTCTGTCTTTCTTAATTTTCTAAATTGTCATTGTAATACTCTTCCCGACATATTTCTATACTAATTATATAAAATTGATTGTATGGAAAATGTATGTAACGCGATAACTCATAAAGTACTGGACCGATTTTAATAATTCTTTTTTTTAAAATGTCACAAATGCTAAATTCTCGACAACCATGTACTTTTTTTTTGCGCATTTCTAAGACTTTAATACCTTTTTCCCGGTTTTAAATTTCGAAAAACTCAAAAAAGCGCAAGCATAGACAGATTCGTTTGGTCATTTGCCGTGTTCAGTGGAGGCGTCGCAGTCGTGACAGGCAGCGCAGCGTAGGCGACTCATATGTTTGTTTTTGTGCAGTTTGTTGTTTGTGTCGGTGACAATCAAAAACCTGTTTACACATGCATAATATGCTATAACTCAAGAACGCCTCCACCTACACGTGCGATATTGGTATCAAATGAGAGGTGTTGAACAGGACTTCAACATAGAGTTATTTTCATTGTGATGCCTAGACATCCTCCCCAGTCTGGGTAAGAATGTGGACCCAGATGACTCCGGAATGTTTTTGAACGATATTGGTATGGAATTAAAGGTATTGAGAAGGGCTTTAGCACAGACCAATTTTCATTATCATTTCCATGCCGGGTCTCCTGGTATGGGTCAACAGGTGGATCTGGATGACGTCGGGATGTGTCTGCGCGATATTGGCATCGAATCAAAGGTCTTGATCTGGACCTCAATATAGAGCTATTTTAATAGTTATGCCTAGTTCGACATAGAATTGTTATTTGTGATGCCTGGGCCGGGTCCCCAAATATGGGTCAAAATGTGACCCCGGATTAACCCGGAATGTTTCGGAGTAATATTGGTATGAAATGAAAGGTTTTGAACAAGGCTTTTACATGGAGTTGTATTCATAATGATTCCTGGGCCGGGTCTCCAGATATGGGTCAAAACGAGGACCCGGAATGTTTCTGAACAATATTGATATCAATTGAAAAGTGTTGGGAACGGCTTCAACATAGAGCTGTAGTGATGGCTAGACAAGGTCATCAAGTGGACCCAGATAAGCCCGGAATAACTTAACTTAACTTAAATTAACTTGGTTTGACTTGACATGACTTGACTTGACTTGACTTGACTTGTCTTGACTTGACATGACATGACTTGACTTGACTTGACTTGACTTGACTTGACATGACTTGACTTGACTTGACTTGACTTGACTTGACTTGACTTGACTTGACTTGACTTGACTTGACTTGACTTGACTTGACTTGACTTGACTTGACTTGACTTGACTTGACTTGACTTGACTTGACTTGACTTGACTTGACTTGACTTGACTTGACTTGACATGACTTGACATGACTTGACTTGACTTGACTTGACTTGACTTGACTTGACTTGATTTGACTTGACATGACTTGACATGACTTGACTTGACTTGACTTGACTTGACTTGACTTTGGTTAACTATTATTCTTCATTGCGAAGCAACGGGTATTTGCTAGTCTTTCATAAATTTCGTGATGAAATCTTGCCATTCCGGAATCTCCGACGGATTTAATAATAATTTAATGCGCGTATAAACATGTTTTATGAGAAACAGAAAAGGTCGTTGGGTATTCGATTGTAAATAAAATATTTGAGAAAATATTGATTAACGGCAATTTGATATCGATTTATTGATTTGATTTATAAACTGATTACATTCATCTTCTCTGTACAGGCACCATTGGAAAACAAATGGTGGATACTCTGGTTGAATCAGCGGGAAATGTTGAACTTATCTTGAAATATTTCGATATGTTTTTAAAATTGAAGGATTTAATCGAGTCACCAAGCTTTTCTGAGATCGACCTTAAAAATGAAGGTTGGGTAACACCCAAGGATTTTAGGGATAAAATGGAACAGTCCAAGAATTACACAACGTGAGTTTTTATACTAAGTTTTAATTCGATTTATAATCTATAATTTGTATTTTACCTTCAGAGATGAAATGGATTTCCTTTTGGCATGCTGTGAACGCAATCACGAAGGAAAAATCGACTATAGTGCATTCGTTGAACGCTTCCATGAACCATCAAAGGAGATCGGCTTTAACTTGGCAGTGCTATTGACTAATCTTAGTGAGCATATGCCAAATGAACCCCGTTTGGCTAGATTTTTAGAGACTGCTGGATCTGTTCTTAATTATTTTGAGCCCTTCCTTGGCCGAATAGAAATCTTAGGCAGCTCCAAACGCATTGAACGTGTGTATTTTGAAATAAAGGATTCAAATATTGAACAATGGGAAAAACCGCAAATCAAGGAGTCCAAACGAGCGTTCTTTTATTCAATAGTCACTGAAGGTGGTGACAAGGAAAAACTTGAAGCTTTTGTTAATTTTTGCGAAGATGCAATTTTTGAAATGACACACGCTTCGGGTTTAATGGCCACAGATGACGGAGGGAATAATGTAAAGCGAGATACCGCCTATAGCTCGTATATGAGTGAGGAAGAAGAAGAACGCGCAGCACGTGATCCTATACGTCGAACTATACAAGCTATTAAGGATGGCCTCAAGTTTGCTGTACATATAATGAGTCCATCCAACATAAAACATCAAATAGGTGTAATGCAAAGCAAAACGGTGCCGGAACTAGCAATAGGTTCCTTTAAGGTGATTTTTTACATGCTATATTATACTGGATATGGCAATCTCTGTATAATTCGTTACATTTTCGGAATCCTAATGAATCTAATGCGTGGTCCAATGCTTGACGAAATTGAAGCTCCACAAGTTAAAGAAGAACCATTTGTAAATGCTTTGCCACCATTACCAAATGAGGAGTCACCTGGACCTTCACAGGCTTTTGGCCTAGAGTTAAATAAAGAAGAATATGGACAGTACAAAATAATAGTTCGTGAATCGCCGGGAGGAAGTTCCTTATTAGAAGAACATGGAGAATTAAACACGGAAGATGGAGGTGTAGTTGTTGACCATTTTGTTGAAAATGATCAATATCAACTTCATGATCCGATATCCATTGTTGATTTATTAGGTGGAGAGGCAGCAAAGAAAGCAGCCCAAGAACGACAGGAAGCTCAAAAGGCACAGGAAGCTGCAATGGCTTCCATTGAAGCAGAAGCTAAACAATTATCAGCAACAGCTCAGGAAACACCTGCTGTTAGCCAAATCGACTTTTCTCAATATGCTCATCGTGCTGTTAGTTTCCTTGCACGAAATTTTTATAATCTTAAATATGTTGCTCTGGTATTAGCTTTCAGCATCAACTTTATGTTATTGTTTTATAAAGTCACGTCTTTCGGTGACGACGATGAAACTTCAGGCGATGATGATCTAATTTTGAGTTCAGGATCCGGTGGAAATTTAATAGCATCTGGATATAGTGTCGGCTCAGGGAATGACTCTGCAAATGGCGAAGATGATGAAGATGGTGCACCAGAACTTGTGCATGTTGACGAGGATTTCTTCTACATGGCTCATGTTATACGCCTTGCCGCTATGTTACACAGTTTGGTATCACTTGCTATGCTAATTGCATACTATCATTTAAAAGTGCCTTTAGCTATATTTAAGCGGGAAAAGGAAATAGCTCGACGATTGGAATTCGATGGTCTCTTCATTGCCGATCAACCAGAAGATGATGATTTTAAATCTCATTGGGACAAGTTAGTGATTTCGGCAAAATCCTTTCCAGTAAATTATTGGGATAAATTTGTCAAAAAAAAAGTTAGACAGAAATATAGTGAAACCTACGACTTCGATTCGATTTCAAATCTTCTTGGTATGGAAAAAAGCGCATTCATGGCACAAGAGAGTGAGGAAAGTGGTTTTGTCAAATATATAATGAACATTGATTGGCGTTATCAGGTTTGGAAGGCCGGTGTTACATTTACCGACAACGCCTTTCTGTACTCTTTATGGTACTTTTCATTCTCAGTAATGGGTAATTTCAACAACTTTTTCTTCGCAGCCCATTTACTCGATGTTGCCGTAGGTTTCAAAACTCTTCGTACCATTTTACAATCTGTCACGCACAATGGAAAACAGCTTGTTTTAACTGTTATGCTTTTAACGATAGTTGTATATATATACACAGTAATTGCATTTAACTTTTTCCGGAAATTTTATATACAAGAAGAAGAAGAAGAGGTTGACAAAAAGTGTCATGATATGCTAACCTGCTTTGTTTTCCATTTATACAAGGGCGTTCGAGCCGGCGGTGGTATTGGTGATGAGATTGGAGATCCCGACGGGGATGATTATGAAGTTTATCGTATTATTTTCGACATAACATTCTTCTTCTTCGTTATTATAATATTATTGGCAATAATACAGGGTTTGATAATAGACGCTTTTGGAGAGCTACGTGATCAACTTGAGTCTGTAAAGGAAAATATGGAGTCTAATTGCTTCATATGTGGCGTGGGTAAAGATTTTTTCGATATTGTACCACACGGTTTCGATACACACGTACAAAAGGAGCACAATTTGGCGAATTATATGTTCTTTCTAATGCATCTTATCAATAAACCGGACACGGAATATACCGGACAAGAGACTTATGTTTGGAATATGTATCAACAACGCAGTTGGGACTTCTTTCCAGTGGGTGATTGCTTTCGTAAGCAATATGAAGATGAACTCTCTGGTGGTGGAGGTGGTGGATAATCCTAAAACCCTTGATCGGCATGGCACCTATCAAGGTGGATCCATAAGGTTGTCGCAGTGCGGAAAAGCAACCCTGCAATACATTTTGTTTTTGCCCATTTTGCTATCTTAATTGACAAACGTCCATTTTCAACTGGCCAAGCAACACATGCATACAAGAAAAGCAACACATACACACAGTAAAAATTTTAGTTTAATTTTAATTCCATTTTGGTATTTATATATAACAATGCCAATAAGCATAAAATTAAAACCATTCTGGTTTAAAAAAAAGGAGAATATTGAGAGACAGAAATTATCCTTGGTGTCAAATTAATACTTGCTTGGAATTAAATCAAAATCAAATTTTGATTATTTTTAGAATATTTCTGGTTTTAAAAATGGTTGAAATAGTATAAGATGAATCCAAAATTGGAATAAATTCTATACTTTTATGCAATTAAATCAAAACGAAATTTTGATTATTTTTACAATATTTTTGGTAATCAAAGTAGTTTAAATTGTATAATATCAATCCGAAAATTGGAATAAATTGTATACTTTTTTGGATTTAAAAATAAGTCCCCATAAAATTTCCGGTGGATATACCGTAAATAACCCATTATCCCGAAGATTAATGAGAAATTGAATAACCTTAACATGGTTTATTTACATAAAAATCCAAAACAGTAGTAGCAAACACTAAGGTACCTTATATATCGAGCCCTAATCCCCATAAAAGTGTATCCAAAAAAAGTAAATTTTACAGGACACATTTTTTGTAATTTGTTTTGCATACAATTTGTATGCAGCCTTGAAACTTATTTACTCTCTAACCTTGAAACTGCACATTTCACAGTTATGAAATTTTGGGAGTTGATGCATGTGATAATAAATTATTGATTTCAATAAAAAAAAAGTTGAAATCGATGATTTTGTTGGATACACTTTTATGGAGCTTAGAGCTCGATATATAACTATACATATTGTCAACTTTTACACCAAAATTTTGGAGATGTCCAGGGAAACTTCGGCACCGTCGCGGTTCTTGCAGTGATACTGAAAAAGAGACCCTCAACTGCCTTAAGACTGAAAAAATAAAGCAAAATGTACCCTCATGATATTTAATTAATCTCCTGCATTACTTACTTGATACAATTATTCGATTCGGGACATTTATTTTAGTAGATTTAATTACACCTCCGGAGTGCCTTTTAGAAACATTTTGTTCATTTTTGTTCTGATAATTTTTTTTAATTAATATTTTTTTTTGGTTTTAATTTCAAGCAAAAATGCTTTGATGGTAATATAATTGAGAAAGAAAGTTTTTTATACTTTCCAGGATTTGTTTAGAGAGAATTTTAATACTTTCCCAGACTTTATTTTGAAACTATTTTGGAATAAAAAAAATTGTAAATCTTCTCATAGTTTAAAAATTCGAATTTAATTCCAAGAATGATTAAATTAAGTACCAAATGATATTAGAAATAAACTATCATTTTTTACTGTGCATACAAGAAAAGCAACAAACACATAAAGCTTGACAATTTAGATAATAATAAAAAATAGTCAGCTCTTTCTACCAAGTCAACCTTTTGGATCAATCGTGGCACCTATTTTTTTATACATACACACATATATATGTAGATATGTTCATATATGTATCTAAATTTACTTATGAAGCTAGTGGCGCATACAACATAATCATAAATAATTAATAAAATAAATCTACAGTATATTTTAATCGACATTATAACAATTCTGAATTTTTTGCAATGAGTACCATTGTGAATGGATCCAAGTGATTTGACTCTAGGATGTATGTCAAAGAGGTCGAACAGCTGTGCTCAGCTGATTTTGAAGTTGTTGTTATGGCTCAATGACGATCGTGAATGCAATATAAGTTGCTCTTCTTCTTTCTGTTTTGTATGTTGTTGATTTTACATTCTTGCACATGTTGTTTGTGGACTAGCTGGCGTTTACGCCCTTTCCGGGAATTGCGTTTTAGGAACTGAGCCTTAATTTCTTTTCAGAATTATGAATTGGTTTTTGCAATTCCCAATTCCGAAATTGCGTTTCTGTCTTGATTGCTACGACCATGTCATTATGGTCCCTTTTCTTACAACAACCACATCCGGCCGCCATACCAATCTGTCCCCGATTTTGACATTTGCCGATAACATATCGACTTTTTTTTATCGATTTTCGATGAGCTGTGTGACTTAGTGCTGGAAGCGATATCGATATAATACCGATTCATCGATGTTTTTGAACTTTTTCGATACATCGATATTTTTTTCCGATATTCGATATTTTAATCCATGACCATCACTGATAAACGCGGAAAGAAGCTGGTAAAAGGCAGCATTGCCGTTTTGTGGGTAATTCCCAAACTTTGGGGATTTTAAAATTTGGGTAATTTTTGGGGAGTGCTATGATTTGGGTAATTTTGGGGAATTCGCCTTTTAATAGTTTTATATGAATAATAATAAAAAAATTTATAATTTTTATGAGTTTCTATTACATTCGCATTGTGTGAGTGTACATGGTTTTTGCAGCATTTGTTTTATTTTGAATTATCGGCTGTCGTACATGTACAAGCCTGCAAATTTCATAAGCCCATTAAAGTAAGAAGTTAGCTAGAAAAATAAGGCAATTTTTATACCTTTCATAAACATGAAATGGTATAACATTGGGCCAAACATGTTTGTCGAATGTACCAGAAGGACAAAAATTAGGGGGTTTTGGGGGTTCAACCCCGCCCCCCCCCTTGTGGTTTATCATAGATCCCAAATTAATCCCTTTATAGATTCTGCGCCCAAATTTCCCAAACTGATCAAGGAAAACTCTATCATTCCAAAAGCAATGGTTGGATGGGTTTAGCTGTCTAAAGGCAAAACTCGACATTTATTTTCATTTATTTTCAGATTATATTTTATATGCACATATCCACAAAGTGAAACAGGTAAAATTGAATCAGTTCATTAAAATAGTTGTCCTTGTAGGCAATAATAACATACAATTACAACTTATAGTTAAATAGAAAATACCCGAAATTTAGAGGAATTAAATGTAATACAATAAGCGCGTACTATATTGTCGATTCTGCCAAACTTTCAATCATGTTTCAATTTTCGAGGCTTTAAAAAAAAAGGACAAGAAGTTCAATAAAGTAAAAATTCTATTAAAAATATAAATATAACCAAAAAGTACTACATACATATATTCTTATTTATGTTGGCTTTAAATGCAAGGGTAAGTGAAATTGATGATCAATTTGCCACCAATACCATACGATACTCATTCGCACGTACCAATGCAAAAATATACATACATACGTATGTATAAGCACAATCCAATCAACCACCAAAAACAAGAATTAAAACGAGTACGAAGTTAAAATACTACAAGCGATTCATTCATAAAATTGAAATGTTTCAACAAAGGATAAAAAAAGTTTCAACAGAGCTTTTCATCAAAATTCTAAAATTTGCAGCCCGGCTCATTTTTAACCATCTTTGAATCTTTGCAGTGGCGGTAGAGTATGAATAGAAATAATAACTAAATATCAAGCAAAAGAAATGTCAAAATGAATTTATTTTTCGCCGCGAAAAAACAAACGAATTCGAGCTTGAGGAATGATGGGAGGCAACTCGCGAAGTCATCATCTTTTTAACACGCTTTTATTAGTTTCACCTGTATGTATGTATATATGTATGTATGTATGCATGTATGTATGTAATTTCTAGCTGCTGTCTAAATATATGCAATACTTGAAAGAGTTTTTAGTGCTTAGCACGAAATTTTTATTTTTAATTCAATTTTTAATTGTTGGGGTAAGTGGAAAAAAATTCAACAACTATTTACAGCGAAGGTTGAGTGTATAGCTATTTCACGAAAAACCATTTTCGATCATCAGCACTCTTTTCGGAAGTGGATGCACCGGGGATTGAACCCGAGTCCATTCCAACTTCAGCCGCAATGACCCAACGGATAAACACACTCGGCCATTGAGACTCTGTGCAGGCTGTTGGATTTTCCCCACTTTTGCCTTTTTCATTTTCAACATTAACGTCAGTGTGTATATGCTTTTGCATATATTCTCCACAAACGTGCTGAATTTTTGTTGTAGACAGTTCGCAATGAACATTGTTGTTGGTATTTATTTTTTATGTATATACCAAACAACGTTAACAATTTTACTTGAAAGAGTTTTTAGTGCTTAGCACGAAATTTTTATTTTTAATTCAATTTTTAATTGTTGGGGTAAGTGGAAAAAAATTCAACAACTATTTACAGCGAAGGTTGAGTGTATAGCTATTTCACGAAAAACCATTTAGAGTGCTGATGATGGAAAATGGTTTTTCGTGAAATAGCTATATACTCAACCTTCGCTGTAAATAGTTGTTGAATTTTTTTCCACTTACCCCAACAATTAAAAATTGAATTAAAAATAAAAATTTCGTGCTAAGCACTAAAAACTCTTTCAAGTAAAATTGTTAACGTTGTTTGGTATATACATAAAAAATAAATACCAACAACAATGTTCATTGCGAACTGCCTACAACAAAAATTCAGCACGTTTGTGGAGAATATATGCAAAAGCATATACACACTAACGTTAATGTTGAAAATGAAAAAGGCAAAAGTGGGGAAAATCCAACAGCTTGCACAGAGTATCAATGGCCGAGTGTGTTTATCCGTTGGGTCATTGCGGCTGAAGTTGGAATGGACTCGGGTTCAATCCCCGGTGCATCCACTTCCGAAAAGAGTGCTGATGATCGAAAATGGTTTTTCGTGAAATAGTTATACACTCAACCTTCGCTGTAAATAGTTGTTGAATTTTTTTCCACTTACCCCAACAATTAAAAATTGAATTAAAAATAAAAATTTCGTGCTAAGCACTAAAAACTCCTTCAAGTAAAATTGTTAACGTTGTTTGGTATATACATAAAAAATAAATACCAACAACAATGTTCATTGCGAACTGCCTACAACAAAAATTCAGCACGTTTGTGAAGAATATATGCAAAAGCATATACACACTAACGTTAATGTTGAAAATGAAAAAGGCAAAAGTGGGGAAAATCCAACAGCTTGCACAGAGTCTCAATGGCCGAGTGTGTTTATCCGTTGGGTCATTGCGGCTGAAGTTGGAATGGACTCGGGTTCAATCCCCGGTGCATCCACTTCCGAAAAGAGTGCTGATGATCGAAAATGGTTTTTCGTGAAATAGCTATACACTCAACCTTCGCTGTAAATAGTTGTTGAATTTTTTTCCACTTACCCCAACATATGCAATACATTTTACTAACGAGATTCCATGAACCATCAAAGGAGATCGGCTTTAACTTGGCAGTGCTATTGACTAATCTTAGTGAGCATATGCCAAATGAACCCCGTTAGGCTAGATTTTTAGAGACTGCTGGATCTGTTCTTAATTATTTTGAGCCTTTCCTTGGCCGAATAGAAATCTTAGGCAGCTCCAAACGCATTGAACGTGTGTATTTTGAAATAAAGGATTCAAATATTGAACAATGTCCAAACGAGCTTTCTTTTATTCAATAGTCACTGAAGGTGGTGACAAGGAAAAACTTGAAGCTTTTGTTAATTTTTGCGAAGATGCAATTTTTTAAATGACACACGCTTCGGGTTTAATGGCCACAGATGACGGAGGAAGTAATGTAAATCGAGATACCGCCTATAGCTCGTATATGAGTGAGGAAGAAGAAGAACGCGCAGCACGTGATCCTATACGTCGAACTATACAAGTTTGCTGTACATATAATGAGTCCATCCAACACAAAACATCAAATAGGTGTAATGCAAAGCAAAACGGTGCCGGAACTAGCAATAGGTTCTTTTAAGGTGATTTTTTACATGCTATATTATACTGGATATGGCAATCTCTGTATAATTCGTTACATTTTCGGAATCCTAATGAATCTAATGCGTGGTCCAATGCTTGAGAAATTGAAGCTCCACAAGTTAAAGAAGAACCATTTGTAAATGCTTTGTCACCATTACCAAATGAGGAGTCACCTGGACCTTCACAGGCTTTTGGCCTAGAGTTAAATAAAGAAGAATATGGACAGTACAAAATAATAGTTCGTGAATCGCCGGGAGGAAGTTCCTTATGAGAAGAACATGGAGAATTAAACACGGAAGATGGAGGTGTAGTTGTTGACCATTTTGTTGAAAATGATCAATATCAACTTCATGATCCGATATCCATTGTTGATTTATTAGGTGGAGAGGCAGCAAAGAAAGCAGCCCAAGAACGACAGGATGCTCAAAAGGCACAGGAAGCTGCAATGGCTTCCATTGAAGCAGAAGCTAAACAATTATCAGCAACAGCTCAGAAAACACCTGCTGTTAGCCAAATCGACTTTTCTCAATATGCTCATCGTGCTGTTAGTTTCCTTGCACGAAATTTTTATAATCTTAAATATGTTGCTCTGGTATTAGCTTTCAGCATCAACTTTATGTTATTGTTTTATAAAGTCACGTCTTTCGGTGACGACGATGAAACTTCAGGCGATAATGAACTAATTTTGGGTTCAGGATCCGGTGGAAATTTAATAGCATCTGGATATAGTGTCGGCTCAGGGAATGACTCTGCAAATGGCGAAGATGATGAAGATGGTGCACCAGAACTTGTGCATGTTGACGAGGATTTCTTCTACATGGCTCATGTTATACGCCTTGCCGCTATGTTACACAGTTTGGTATCACTTGCTATGCTAATTGCATACTATCATTTCAAAGTGCCTTTAGCTATATTTAAGCGGGAAAAGGAAATAGCTCGACGATTGGAATTCGATGGTCTCTTCATTGCCGATCAACCAGAAGATGATGATTTTAAATCTCATTGGGACAAGTTAGTGATTTCGGCAAAATCCTTTCCAGTAAATTATTGGGATAAATTTGTCAAAAAAAAAGTTAGACAGAAATATAGTGAAACCTACGACTTCGATTCGATTTCAAATCTTCTTGGTATGGAAAAAAGCGCATTCATGGCACAAGAGAGTGAGGAAAGTGGCTTTGTCAAATATATAATGAACATTGATTGGCGTTATCAGGTTTGGAAGGCCGGTGTTACATTTACCGACAACGCCTTTCTGTACTCTTTATGGTACTTTTCATTCTCAGTAATGGGTAATTTCAACAATTTTTTCTTCGCAGCCCATTTATTCGATGTTGGCGTAGGTTTCAAAACTCTTCGTACCATTTTACAATCTGTCACGCACAATGGAAAACAGCTTGTTTTAACTGTTATGCTTTTAACGATAGTTGTATATATATACACAGTAATTGCATTTAACTTTTTCCAGAAATTTTATATACAAGAAGAAGAAGAAGAGGTTGACAAAAAGTGTCATGATATGCTAACCTGCTTTGTTTTCCATTTATACAAGGGCGTTCGAGCCGGCGGTGGTATTTTTGATGAGATTGGAGATCCCGACGGGGATGATTATGAAGTTTATCGTATTATTTTCGACATAACATTCTTCTTCTTCGTTATTATAATATTATTGGCAATAATACAGGGTTTGATAATAGACGCTTTTGGAGAGCTACGTGATCAACTTGAGTCTGGAAAGGAAAATATGGAGTCTAATTGCTTCATATGTGGCGTGGGTAAAGATTTTTTCGATATTGTACCACACGGTTTCGATACACCCGTACAAAAGGAGCACAATTTGGCGAATTATATGTTCTTTCTAATGCATCTTATCAATAAACCGGACACGGAATATACCGGACAAGAGACTTATGTTTGGAATATGTATCAACAACGCAGTTGGGACTTCTTTCCAGTGGGTGATTGCTTTCGTAAGCAATATGAAGATGAACTCTCTGGTGGTGGAGGTGGTGGATAATCCTAAAACCCTTGATCGGCATGGTACCTATCAAGGTGGATCCATAAGGTTGTCGCAGTGCGGAAAAGCAACCCTGCAATACATTTTGTTGTTGCCCATTTTGCTATCTTAATTGTCAAACGTCCATTTTCAACTGGCCAAGCAACACATGCATACAAGAAAAGCAACACATACACACAGTAAAAATTTTAGTTTAATTTTAATTCCATTTTGGTAATTATATATAACAATGCCAATAAGCATAAAATTAAAACCATTCTGGTTTAAAAAAAGGAGAATATTGAGAGACAGAAATTATCCTTGGTGTCAAATTAATACTTTCTTGGAATTAAATCAAAACCAAATTTTGATTATTTTTAGAATATTTCTGGTTTTAAAAATGGTTAAAATGGTATAAGATGAATCCAAAATTGGAATAAATTCTATAATTTTATCCAATTAAATCAAAAGCAAATTTTGATTATTTTTACAATATTTTTGGTAATCAAAGTAGTTTAAATTGTATAATATCTATCCGAAAATTGGAATAAATTGTATACTTTTTTGGATTTAAAAATAAGTCCCCATAAAATTTCCGGTGGATATACCGTAAATAACCCATTATCCCGAAGATTAATGAGAAATTGAATAGCCTTAACATGGTTTACTTATTTACATAAAAATCCAAAACAGTAGTAAGGTACCTTATATATCGAGCCCTAATCCCCATAAAAGTGTATCCAAAAAAAGTAAATTTTACAGGACACTTTTTTTTTAATTTGTTTTGCATACAGTTTGTATGCAGCCTTGAAACTTATTTACTCTCTAACCTCGAAACTGCAAATTTCACATTTATGAAATTTTGGGAGTTGATGCATGTGATAATAAATTTTTGATTTCAATAAAAAAAGTTGAAATCGATAATTTTGTTGGATACACTTTTATGGTGCTTAGAACTCGATATATAACTATACATATTGTCAACTTTTACACCAAAATTTTGGAGATGTCCAGGGAAACTTCGGCACCGTCGCGGTTCTTGCAGTGATACTGAAAAAGAGACCCTCAACTGCCTTAAGACTGAAAAAATAAAGCAAAATGTACCCTCATGATATTTAATTAATCTCCTGCATTACTTACTTGATACAATTATTCGATTCGGGACATTTATTTTAGTAGATTTAATTACACCTCCGGAGTGCCTTTTAGAAACATTTTGTTCATTTTTGTTCTGATAATTTTTTTTAATTAATATTTTTTTTGGTTTTAATTTCAAGCCAAAAATGCTTTGATGGTAATATAATTGAGAAAGAAAGTTTTTTATACTTTTCAGGATTTGTTTAGAGAGAATTTTAATACTTTCCCAGACTTTATTTTGAAACTATTTTGGAATAAAAAAAATTGTAAATCTTCTCATAGTTTAAAAATTCAAATTTAATTCCAAGAATGATTAAATTAAGTACCAAATGATATTAGAAATAAACTATCATTTTTTACTGTGCATACAAGAAAAGCAACAAACACATAAAGCTTGACAATTTAGATAATAATAAAAAATAGTCAGCTCTTTCTACCAAGTCAACCTTTTGGATCAATCGTGGCACCTATTTTTTTATACATACACACATATATATGTAGATATGTTCATATATGTATCTAAATTTACTTATGAAGCTAGTGGCGCATACAACATAATCATAAATAATTAATAAAATAAATCTACAGTATATTTTAATCGACATTATAACAATTCTGAATTTTTTGCAATGAGTACCATTGTGAATGGATCCAAGTGATTTGACTCTAGGATGTATGTCAAAGAGGTCGAACAGCTGTGCTCAGCTGATTTTGAAGTTGTTGTTATGGCTCAATGACGATCGTGAATGCAATATAAGTTGCTCTTCTTCTTTCTGTTTTGTATGTTGTTGATTTTACATTCTTGCACATGTTGTTTGTGGACTAGCTGGCGTTTACGCCCTTTCCGGGAATTGCGTTTTAGGAACTGAGACTTAATTTCTTTTCAGAATTATGAATTGGTTTTTTCAATTCCCAATTCCGAAATTGCGTTTCTATCTTGATTGCTACGACCATGTCATTATGGTCCCTTTTCTTACAACAACCACATCCGGCCGCCATACCAATCTGTGCCCGATTTTGACATTTGCCGATAACATATCGACTTTTTTTTATCGATTTTCGATGAGCTGTGTGACTTAGTGCTGGAAGCGATATCGATATAATACCGATTCATCGATGTTTTTGAACTTTTTCGATACATCGATATTTTTTTCCGATATTCGATATTTTAATCCATGACCATCACTGATAAACGCGGAAAGAAGCTGGTAAAAGGCAGCATTGCCGTTTTGTGGGTAATTCCCAAACTTTGGGGATTTTAAAATTTGGGTAATTTTTGGGGAGTGCTATGATTTGGGTAATTTTGGGGAATTCGCCTTTTAATAGTTTAATATGAATAATAATAAAAAAATTTATAATTTTTATGAGTTTCTATTACATTCGCATTGTGTGAGTGTACATGAGTTTTTGCAGCATTTGTTTTATTTTGAATTATCGGCTGTCGTACATGTACAAGCCTGCAAATTTCATAAGCCCATTAAAGTAAGAAGTTAGCTAGAAAAATAAGGCAATTTTTATACCTTTCATAAACATGAAATGGTATAACATTGGGCCAAACATGTTTGTCGAATGTACCAGAAGGATAAAAATTAGGGGGTTTTGGGGTTCAACCCCGCCCCCCTTGTGGTTTACCATAGATCCCAAATTAATGCCTTTATAGATTCTGCGCCCAAATTTCCCAAACTGATCAAGGAAAACTCTATCATTCCAAAAGCAATGGTTGGATGGGTTTAGCTGTCCAAAGGCAAAACTCGACATTTATTTTCATTTATTTTCAGATTATATTTTATATGCACATATCCACAAAGTGAAACAGATAAAATTGAATCAGTTCATTAAAATAGATGTCCTTGTAGGCAATAATAACATACAATTACAACTTATAGTTAAACTAGCAAATACCCGTCACACTTCGCTGCGACAAATCACACTATGCCACTCCCTTCCTTATCGGTCTCCCCACCAGTTAGCATTTCCCGTTCCCCCTATCTCTTCCTCCTCCTATACTACTCTCTCTCTCCCCCCCGTCTCACGTTCCTTATCAACAACTTTCCATGGACATCCGGTGCACATATCGGTGTACATCATGATTACTAATATATTTTGGATAACCGACTGGAAAATTGGAATGGAATGAACTCTCTATTGAAGCTCTGATTGATACCTTTAATTTGATACCAACAATGCCCAAAAATATTTCGGGGGCTATTTAGGTCCCTGTTTCGGCCTCAATCCCGGGAACCGATTAAGATATCCGTATAGTGTAAAATTTATATGGCTACCCTGATCAGTACCTTTAATTTGATGCCAATATTACGAAAAAATATTTGGGGTCATCAGGGTCCACGTTTTGGTCTCTATCTAGAGAACCGACTGGAAAATTGGAATGGAATGAATTCCCTATTGAAGCTCTGATTGATACCTTTAATGTGATACCAATGTTACGAAAAAATATTTGGGGCCATCCGGGTCCACGTTTTGGTCTCTATTTGGAGCACCAACTGGAAAATTGGAATGGAATGAACTCTCTATTGAAGCTCTCATTGATACCTTTAATTTGATACCAATAATGGCCAAAAATATTTCGGGGGCTATTTAGGTCCTTGTTTCGGCCTCAATCCCGGGAACCGATTAAGATATCCGTATAGTGTAAAATATATATGGCTACTCTGATCAGTACCTTTAATTTGATACCAATATTACAAAAAAAATTTGGGGTCATCCGGGTCCACGTTTTGGTCTCTATCTAGAGAACCGACTGGAAAATTGGAATGGAATGCACTCCCTATTGAAGCTCTGATTGATACCTTTAATTTGATACCAATATTGCAAAAAAATATTTGGGGCCATCCGGGTCCACGTTTTGGTCTCTATTTGGAGCACCAACTGGAAAATTGGAATGGAATGAACTCTCTATTGAAGCTCTGATTGATACCTTTAATTTGATACCAATAATGGCCAAAAATATTTCGGGGGCTATTTAGGTCCATGTTTCGGCCTCAATCCCGGGAACCGATTAAGATATCCGTATAGTGTAAAATATATATGGCTACTCTGATCAGTACCTTTAATTTGATACCAATATTACAAAAAATATTTGGGGTCATCCGGGTCCACGTTTTGGTCTCTATCTAGAGAACCGACTGGAAAATTGGAATGGAATGAACTCCCTATCGAAGCTCTGATTGATACCTTTAATTTGATACCAATAATGGTCAAAAATATTTCGGGGGCTATTTAGGTCCATGTTTCGGCCTCAATCCCGGGAACCGATTGAGATATCCGTATCGTTTAAAATACATATGGCTACCCTGATCAGTACCTTTAATTTGATACCAATATTGCGAAAAAATATTTGGGGCCATCCGGGTCCACGTTTTGGTCTCTATTTGGAGCACCAACTGGAAAATTGGAATGGAATGAACTCTCTATTGAAGCTCTGATTGATACCTTTAATTTGATACCAATAATGGCCAAAAATATTTCGGGGGCTATTTAGGTCCATGTTTCGGCCTCAATCCCGGGAACCGATTAAGATATCCGTATAGTGTAAAATATATATGGCTACTCTGATCAGTACCTTTAATTTGATACCAATATTACAAAAAAAATTTGGGGTCATCCGGGTCCACGTTTTGGTCTCTATCTAGAGAACCGACTGGAAAATTGGAATGGAATGCACTCCCTATTGAAGCTCTGATTGATACCTTTAATTTGATACCAATATTGCAAAAAAATATTTGGGGCCATCTGGGTCCACGTTTTGGTCTCTATTTGGAGCACCAACTGGAAAATTGGAATGGAATGAACTCTCTATTGAAGCTCTGATTGATACCTTTAATTTGATACCAATAATGGCCAAAAATATTTCGGGGGCTATTTAGGTCCATGTTTCGGCCTCAATCCCGGGAACCGATTGAGATATCCGTATAGTTTAAAATATATATGGATACCCTGATCAGCACCTTTAATTTGATACCAATATTACGAAAAAAAATTTGGGGTCATCCGGGTCCACGTTTTGGAGTCTATCTGGAGAACCGACTGGAAAATTGGAACGGAATGAACTCTCTATTGAAGCTCTGATTGATACCTTTAATTTGATACCAATAATGGTCGAAAATATTTCGGGGGCTATTTAGGTCCATGTTTCGGCCTCAATCCCGGGAACCGATTGAGATATCCGTATAGTGTAAAATATAAATGGATACCCTGATCAGCACCTTTAATTTGATGCCAATATTACGAAAAAATATTTGGGGTCATCCGGGTCCACGTTTTGGTCTCTATCTAGAGAACCGACTGGAAAATGGGAATGGAATGAACTCCCTATTGAAGCTCTGATTGATACCTTTAATTTGATACCAATAATGGTCGAAAATATTTCGGGGGCTATTTAGGTCCATGTTTGGCCTCAATCCCGGGAACCGATTGAGATATCCGTATAGTGTAAAATATATATGGATACCCTGATCAGCACCTTTAATTTGATACCAATATTACGAAAAAAAATTTGGGGTCATCCGGGTCCACGTTTTGGTCTCTATCTGGAGAACCGACTGGAAAATTGGAACGGAATGAACTCTCTATTGAAGCTCTGATTGATATCTTTAATTTGATACCAATAATGCAGAAAAATATTTCGGAGGAATCTGGGTCCATATTTTGGCCTATATCTCGGGAAGGGGTTGAGATACCAGGATTAAATGTGGTCATAATTTCAATCTAATACCAGGTGATCATTGTGTCAAAATTTGAATGTGATCGGCCCGGTAGTTTCGGCGTCCATAGGGAACAAACATACAAACAAACAAACAAACAAACAAACAAACAAACAAACAAACTTTCATCCTTATATATATATTAAATAGAAAATACCCGAAATTTAGAGGAATTAAATGTAATACAATAAGCGCGTACTATATTGTCGATTCTGCCAAACTTTCAATCATGTTTCAATTTTCGAGGCTTTTTGAAAAAAGGACAAGAAGTTCAATAAAGTAAAAATTCTATTAAAAATATAAATATAACCAAAAAGTACTACATACATATATTCTTATTTATGTTGGCTTTAAATGCAAGGGTAAGTGAAATTGATGATCAATTTGCCACCAATACCATACGATACTCATTCGCACGTACCAATGCAAAAATATACATACATACGTATGTATAAGCACAATCCAATCAACCACCAAAAACAAGAATTAAAATGAGTACGAAGTTAAAATACTACAAGCGATTCATTCATAAAATTGAAATGTTTCAACAAAGGATAAAAAAAGTTTCAACAGAGCTTTTCATCAAAATTCTAAAATTTGCAGCCCGGCTCATTTTCAACCATCTTTGAATCTTTGCAGTGGCGGTAGAGTATGAATAGAAATAATAACTAAATATCAAGCAAAAGAAATGTCAAAATGAATTTATTTTTCGCCGCGAAAAAACGAACGAATTCGAGCTTGAGGAATGATGGGAGGCAACTCGCGAAGTCATCATCTTTTTAACACGCTTTTATTAGTTTCACCTGTATGTATGTATATATGTATGTATGTATGCATGTATGTATGTAATTTCTAGCTGCTGTCTAAATATATGCAATACATTTTACTAACGAGATTCCATGAACCATCAAAGGAGATCGGCTTTAACTTGGCAGTGCTATTGACTAATCTTAGTGAGCATATGCCAAATGAACCCCGTTTGGCTAGATTTTTAGAAACTGCTGGATCTGTTCTTAATTATTTTGAGCCCTTCCTTGGCCGAATAGAAATCTTAGGCAGCTCCAAACGCATTGAACGTGTGTATTTTGAAATAAAGGATTCAAATATTGAACAATGTCCAAACGAGCTTTCTTTTATTCAATAGTCACTGAAGGTGGTGACAAGGAAAAACTTGAAGCTTTTGTTAATTTTTGCGAAGATGCAATTTTTTAAATGACACACGCTTCGGGTTTAATGGCCACAGATGACGGAGGGAGTAATGTAAATCGAGATACCGCCTATAGCTCGTATATGAGTGAGGAAGAAGAAGAACGCGCAGCACGTGATCCTATACGTCGAACTATACAAGTTTGCTGTACATATAATGAGTCCATCCAACATAAAACATCAAATAGGTGTAATGCAAAGCAAAACGGTGCCGGAACTAGCAATAGGTTCCTTTAAGGTGATTTTTTACATGCTATATTATACTGGATATGGCAATCTCTGTATAATTCGTTACATTTTCGGAATCCTAATGAATCTAATGCGTGGTCCAATGCTTGACGAAATTGAAGCTCCACAAGTTAAAGAAGAACCATTTGTAAATGCTTTGCCACCATTACCAAATGAGGAGTCACCTGGACCTTCACAGGCTTTTGGCCTAGAGTTAAATAAAGAAGAATATGGACAGTACAAAATAATAGTTCGTGAATCGCCGGGAGGAAGTTCCTTATTAGAAGAACATGGAGAATTAAACACGGAAGATGGAGGTGTAGTTGTTGACCATTTTGTTGAAAATGATCAATATCAACTTCATGATCCGATATCCATTGTTGATTCATTAGGTGGAGAGGCAGCAAAGAAAGCAGCCCAAGAACGACAGGAAGCTCAAAAGGCACAGGAAGCTGCAATGGCTTCCATTGAAGCAGAAGCTAAACAATTATCAGCAACAGCTCAGGAAACACCTGCTGTTAGCCAAATCGACTTTTCTCAATATGCTCATCGTGCTGTTAGTTTCCTTGCACGAAATTTTTATAATCTTAAATATGTTGCTCTGGTATTAGCTTTCAGCATCAACTTTATGTTATTGTTTTATAAAGTCACGTCTTTCGGCGACGACGATGAAACTTCAGGCGATGATGAACTAATTTTGAGTTCAGGATCCGGTGGAAATTTAATAGCATCTGGATATAGTGTCGGCTCAGGGAATGACTCTGCAAATGGCGAAGATGATGAAGATGGTGCACCAGAACTTGTGCATGTTGACGAGGATTTCTTCTACATGGCTCATGTTATACGCCTTGCCGCTATGTTACACAGTTTGGTATCACTTGCTATGCTAATTGCATACTATCATTTAAAAGTGCCTTTAGCTATATTTAAGCGGGAAAAGGAAATAGCTCGACGATTGGAATTCGATGGTCTCTTCATTGCCGATCAACCAGAAGATGATGATTTTAAATCTCATTGGGACAAGTTAGTGATTTCGGCAAAATCCTTTCCAGTAAATTATTGGGATAAATTTGTCAAAAAAAAAGTTAGACAGAAATATAGTGAAACCTACGACTTCGATTCGATTTCAAATCTTCTTGGTATGGAAAAAAGCGCATTCATGGCACAAGAGAGTGAGGAAAGTGGTTTTGTCAAATATATAATGAACATTGATTGGCGTTATCAGGTTTGGAAGGCCGGTGTTACATTTACCGACAACGCCTTTCTGTACTCTTTATGGTACTTTTCATTCTCAGTAATGGGTAATTTCAACAACTTTTTCTTCGCAGCCCATTTACTCGATGTTGCCGTAGGTTTCAAAACTCTTCGTACCATTTTACAATCTGTCACGCACAATGGAAAACAGCTTGTTTTAACTGTTATGCTTTTAACGATAGTTGTATATATATACACAGTAATTGCATTTAACTTTTTCCGGAAATTTTATATACAAGAAGAAGAAGAAGAGGTTGACAAAAAGTGTCATGATATGCTAACCTGCTTTGTTTTCCATTTATACAAGGGCGTTCGAGCCGGCGGTGGTATTGGTGATGAGATTGGAGATCCCGACGGGGATGATTATGAAGTTTATCGTATTATTTTCGACATAACATTCTTCTTCTTCGTTATTATAATATTATTGGCAATAATACAGGGTTTGATAATAGACGCTTTTGGAGAGCTACGTGATCAACTTGAGTCTGGAAAGGAAAATATGGAGTCTAATTGCTTCATATGTGGCGTGGGTAAAGATTTTTTCGATATTGTACCACACGGTTTCGATACACCCGTACAAAAGGAGCACAATTTGGCGAATTATATGTTCTTTCTAATGCATCTTATCAATAAACCGGACACGGAATATACCGGACAAGAGACTTATGTTTGGAATATGTATCAACAACGCAGTTGGGACTTCTTTCCAGTGGGTGATTGCTTTCGTAAGCAATATGAAGATGAACTCTCTGGTGGTGGAGGTGGTGGATAATCCTAAAACCCTTGATCGGCATGGCACCTATCAAGGTGGATCCATAAGGTTGTCGCAGTGCGGAAAAGCAACCCTGCAATACATTTTGTTTTTGCCCATTTTGCTATCTTAATTGACAAACGTCCATTTTCAACTGGCCAAGCAACACATACACACAGTAAAAATTTTAGTTTAATTTTAATTCCATTTTGGTATTTATATATAACAATGCCAATAAGCATAAAATTAAAACCATTCTGGTTAAAAAAAAGGAGAATATTGAGAGACAGAAATTATCCTTGGTGTCAAATTAATACTTTCTTGGAATTAAATCAAAACCAAATTTTGATTATTTTTAGAATATTTCTGGTTTTAAAAATGGTTGAAATAGTATAAGATGAATCCAAAATTGGAATAAATTCTATACTTTTATGCAATTAAATCAAAACGAAATTTTGATTATTTTTACAATATTTTTGGTAATCAAAGTAGTTTAAATTGTATAATATCAATCCGAAAATTGGAATAAATTGTATACTTTTTTGGATTTAAAAATAAGTCCCCATAAAATTTCCGGTGGATATACCGTAAATAACCCATTATCCCGAAGATTAATGAGAAATTGAATAACCTTAACATGGTTTATTTACATAAAAATCCAAAACAGTAGTAGCAAACACTAAGGTACCTTATATATCGAGCCCTAATCCCCATAAAAGTGTATCCAAAAAAAGTAAATTTTACAGGACACATTTTTTGTAATTTGTTTTGCATACAATTTGTATGCAGCCTTGAAACTTATTTACTCTCTAACCTCGAAACTGCACATTTCACAGTTATGAAATTTTGGGAGTTGATGCATGTGATAATAAATTATTGATTTCAATAAAAAAAAGTTGAAATCGATGATTTTGTTGGATACACTTTTATGGAGCTTAGAGCTCGATATATAACTATACATATTGTCAACTTTTACACCAAAATTTTGGAGATGTCCAGGGAAACTTCGGCACCGTCGCGGTTCTTGCAGTGATACTGAAAAAGAGACCCTCAACTGCCTTAAGACTGAAAAAATAAAGCAAAATGTACCCTCATGATATTTAATTAATCTCCTGCATTACTTACTTGATACAATTATTCGATTCGGGACATTTATTTTAGTAGATTTAATTACACCTCCGGAGTGCCTTTTAGAAACATTTTGTTCATTTTTGTTCTGATAATTTTTTTTAATAAATATTTTTTTTTGGTTTTAATTTCAAGCCAAAAATGCTTTGATGGTAATATAATTGAGAAAGAAAGTTTTTTATACTTTTCAGGATTTGTTTAGAGAGAATTTTAATACTTTCCCAGACTTTATTTTGAAACTATTTTGGAATAAAAAAAATTGTAAATCTTCTCATAGTTTAAAAATTCGAATTTAATTCCAAGAATGATTAAATTAAGTACCAAATGATATTAGAAATAAACTATCATTTTTTACTGTGCATACAAGAAAAGCAACAAACACATAAAGCTTGACAATTTAGATAATAATAAAAAATAGTCAGCTCTTTCTACCAAGTCAACCTTTTGGATCAATCGTGGCACCTATTTTTTTATACATACACACATATATATGTAGATATGTTCATATATGTATCTAAATTTACTTATGAAGCTAGTGGCGCATACAACATAATCATAAATAATTAATAAAATAAATCTACAGTATATTTTAATCGACATTATAACAATTCTGAATTTTTTGCAATGAGTACCATTGTGAATGGATCCAAGTGATTTGACTCTAGGATGTATGTCAAAGAGGTCGAACAGCTGTGATCAGCTGATTTTGAAGTTGTTGTTATGGCTCAATGACGATCGTGAATGCAATATAAGTTGCTCTTCTTCTTTCTGTTTTGTATGTTGTTGATTTTACATTCTTGCACATGTTGTTTGTGGACTAGCTGGCGTTTACGCCCTTTCCGGGAATTGCGTTTTAGGAACTGAGCCTTAATTTCTTTTCAGAATTATGAATTGGTTTTTTCAATTCCCAATTCCGAAATTGCGTTTCTGTCTTGATTGCTACGACCATGTCATTATGGTCCCTTTTCTTACAACAACCACATCCGGCCGCCATACCAATCTGTCCCCGATTTTGACATTTGCCGATAACATATCGACTTTTTTTTATCGATTTTCGATGAGCTGTGTGACTTAGTGCTGGAAGCGATATCGATATAATACCGATTCATCGATGTTTTTGAACTTTTTCAATACATCGATATTTTTTTCCGATATTCGATATTTTAATCCATGACCATCACTGATAAACGCGGAAAGAAGCTGGTAAAAGGTAGCATTGCCGTTTTGTGGGTAATTCCCAAACTTTGGGGATTTTAAAATTTGGGTAATTTTTGGGGAGTGCTATGATTTGGGTAATTTTGGGGAATTCGCCTTTTAATAGTTTTATATGAATAATAATAAAAAAATTTATAATTTTTATGAGTTTCTATTACATTCGCATTGTGTGAGTGTACATGAGTTTTTGCAGCATTTGTTTTATTTTGAATTATCGGCTGTCGTACATGTACAAGCCTGCAAATTTCATAAGCCCATTAAAGTAAGAAGTTAGCTAGAAAAATAAGGCAATTTTTATACCTTTCATAAACATGAAATGGTATAACATTGGGCCAAACATGTTTGTCGAATGTACCAGAAGGACAAAAATTAGGGGGTTTTGGGGGTTCAACCCCGCCCCCCCTTGTGGTTTATCATAGATCCGAAATTAATGCCTTTATAGATTCTGCGCCCAAATTTCCCAAACTGATCAAGGAAAACTCTATCATTCCAAAAGCAATGGTTGGATGGGTTTAGCTGTCCAAAGGCAAAACTCGACATTTATTTTCATTTATTTTCAGATTATATTTTATATGCACATATCCACAAGGTGAAACATGTAAAATTGAATCAGTTCATTAAAATAGTTGTCCTTGTAGGCAATAATAACATACAATTACAACTTATAGTTAAATAGAAAATACCCGAAATTTAGAGGAATTAAATCTAATACAATAAGCGCGTACTATATTGTCGATTCTGTCAAACTTTCAATCATGTTTCAATTTTCGAGGCTTTTTGAAAAAAGGACAAGAAGTTCAATAAAGTAAAAATTCTATTAAAAATATAAATATAACCAAAAAGTACTACATACATATATTCTTATTTATGTTGGCTTTAAATGCAAGGGTAAGTGAAATTGATCAATTTGCCACCAATACCATACGATACTCATTCGCACGTACCAATGCAAAAATATACATACATATGTACGTATGTATAAGCACAATCCAATCAACCACCAAAAACAAGAATTAAAACGAGTGCGAAGTTAAAATACTACAAGCGATTCATTCATAAAATTGAAATGTTTCAACAAAGGATAAAAAAAGTTTCAACAGAGCTTTTCATCAAAATTCTAAAATTTGCAGCCCGGCTCATTTTCAACCATCTTTGAATCTTTGCAGTGGCGGTAGAGTATGCATAGAAATAATAACTAATGCCTGGTTTTCACTAGGTCATATATGACGTCAAATATTGTCAAACAAATGAAAACGGGTTGGCATATTGTGTCAAATGCGTTTGCAGTCAGTTTTGACCACTCGCTGTCATATAAAATGACAGCCATATGAAAACACTCAAATTGTAGTTTGCCAGCGCATTGGGCAACATTTGATACACAAAATTCATTTGCCAACGTGTTGGCAAACTTGTTTCGTTTGTCAAGCTCACAGCTGATTCGCAGGGCCCCGGAGCGTGTCAAGGAGCGAAGAGCTAAGGAGCTATGGCTTTTTCACGCAGCGGACCTGGAGCTCAAATTATAGGTAGAAGCTGGAAGTGGAGTTAAAAATCACTAGCTCTTTACACATCTATATTTGTGGCCACAAGCAATAACCGCTTAAGTCGACTTAGGAAGATTTTGAGTTACATATACCACATTATTCTCCTTTTAAAACTCTATATTTCTGTAAACCCTCATTCTTGTAACTTAATTCATTAAAAAGATATAAATAAAAACATGTAGGCTTAACTTACAATAGAGGTATATTAAACTTGCTATAACAGCCAAAGTAGATGTATGTATATACTTAATGAAATTTCTGCATGACATTTTTTTTATTTACAAAATTTGATCGTAACATTGTAAATGGCTCACTGATTTTGCTTCCATGGTTTTTAATCGATTTTTTTTTTGATTTGTTAAGAAACGCCTTCGAATAAAAATATAAAAATAAGATTTTCTTTGCACTGCCATAAGCACTCAGATATAAAAAAAATTTATATGTACATATGTGCCTATGATTCATATTTTATGTGCAGAGCAAAGGCACTTTGTATGTGAATTATACAATAACAAATGTGTAATGAAAAAATTTGTATTCAAAAAATTTTCATATAAAAAATATGAAAACGCAAAACTGTATTTGACCATCTCCTTCACACAAAAAACCTTGTAGAATACCAGAAAAAAACGTTATGTCATATGGGCATAAGAGCAGCAAAAAATTTTGGGAGCGGAGCAAACGAAAAAATCCTTTGCACCGGGGCCCTGGTTTGTCGAGCGCACAGCTGATTGTGATTGTGTGAGTATTATAAATTTATTTATTTATTTTGTTAATAGTATTTTAAGTTCAGAAAATGGAAGAGTTAGTAAACGATTCCCAAGTTTTTGTGCAACCTAGAAATAGCACCACCACAAGAAAACCACGGGTGAGAAAACTGACCTTGCTGTCCGGCTGTCAAAAGCTTTTACTTCACGTTTGACATCAGAGATGAAAACGGATTGTCAATCAACTGACACCAAAATTTGACGGCAATCTTTGACCAACACTGCTCTATCGACTTCATATCAGTTTTTGAAACCTAATGAAAACACATTTGACTCAAAATGACATATTGTCATCTAGGGCAGTGATTTGACGTCAGTGAATTTGACCTAATGAAAACCAGGCTTAAATGTCAAGCAAAAGAAATGTCAAAATGAATTTATTTTTCGCCGCGAAAAAACAAACGAATTCGAGCTTGAGGAATGATGGGAGGCAACTCGCGAAGTCATCATCTTTTTAACACGCTTTTATTAGTTTCACCTGTATGCATGTATGTATGTAATTTCTAGCTGCTGTCTAAATATATGCAATACATTTTACTAACGAGATTAGGTTATAACCACCGCTATGTTCCAACAGATGGCGCGCGTGTATTTATATTTTTAAAATATTCACTTATTTTGACTAAACGATTTCCACCACACTCGTCCAAAATACCGAATTTTCCCTTCTTATACAATATACGTTCTTTGGTTGCACGTTTGAAAATTTAGAACACGCAGTAGCGACCTCGCGCTTCAAATTATATCATATAATAACTGCTACCCTTCACTAGGTGTCGCGCAGTGGTAAAGTTTATAATAAAGTAGCTTCAGAGCCATCCGAAGGCGTAACACCCGCATATGCCGGCTTTTTTAATTTATGAATTTATTAAATACATGTACGTTATACATGTTATTTCCCAGCAGTATTTATCAGCTGGAAAACAGCACATATTTCCTACTGAATATTCAGTAGAGATGTAGTTCCAAAATCTGAACTTTCGCTTTCGTTTTTATATATAGGTGGCGTCGAAAATCAACTACCTAAAAACTGCCGAACGAGAAGGGAGAGTTTCCATATGAAAAAAGGGCTGACTACGCAGGGAGAACTTCCATAGCATATATTTCAATACACCTGATGTCTTCACTGCGTGTTCAGTTATTTTTTCAGGCATGATTTTTCAACTCAGTTTCGGTGTATTTTTCATACTGAATATTCTACTGAATATGCACCTCCTTACCTCAAATACTGCTGGGTTAGAACTTCAATTGAAGTCTCCTGCACTTTATGTGATGACATACATATTGTTAATTTGGAGGGTTTTGTGTTTGGTGTTTTTAAGGTGCGGGAAATGGCGCAAATAGTATATAGAATAATAATAGTAGGTGGTATTAGTCCATATTTTCACCAGCGTCTGCTCTTAAAAAACATCTTCCAAAAAAAGAAATTTTCAAACCCCCCCTTCCCCCCTTGCCGAAATTCTGGATCCGCGCCTGCCTCACATATACATATATCATCGCTGCGCCAACAAATTCAGTTATGTGTTTTTTTTTGGATTTTTTTTTTATTACATATTTATTTAGCGCTATCCGCTAGCCACATTTCTGCATTTCCTGTTTTCTGATATCCTTCTTTGGTTAGAAGTTATCAAACACAGCTATATGCTCTCAGTAGTAGAAATGCTCTGTAAAATCAGTTATACATCTATTTTCGTATAATTTTTTTTTGATTTCAGGTTATTTTTGTGTAAAAAAAATTATTTAAAAAAAGCGTATGTGACCAATTTTCAAAATAGGAGGGGCACTGGTCAATTAAATAATGCATTTCCAAGCTATCGCTAATTGCATCGGACCCTAGCGAAGAATTGTATACACATCTTTCACGATTTCTTACCCCCACTAGCAAATTGAAATAATTTGTAACTGAGTATAAAAAGAGCTATGTGCTGTAAAACGGCGCAAATGCTTCATGCGAAGTGGTTGGTCAAAAAAAGTAAAAAAAAAATTGCATAAGTCTATTACATATGTGTAGTATCATTAGTTAACAATTCAAACTAGAAAAAATATTCTCTAGGATCACCAGAAAACGGTTTTTTTGCTCTCCTGAAAAGTTGCTGAAAAACGTATAGCTGTTTTTCTTGGCGCAGCGACGATATGCACATGAATTTAAAAGTAATACAAACTGTTATGAAGTAAAATACATTTGAAAATACTTTTTTATTGGGATCCTCTTGATAACACTACCAGATAAAAAAATATCCTATTTTAGACCTTTTAGTCTTTAAAATAGCTTTTTAAATAACTTAAATGCGAAATATTTCTGTGAACTACTGTAATTATAATTGATAATTATAATTGATACCTACTCTTCCTGGCTGGAATAGATTTTATCTTTATTGTTTTGATTATTGAAAAAAGATTTATGTTGATAATAAATTGAAATATTTAGTTTAAATGTTTAGTTAGCTAATTTTTAGAGTAATATAAATTACTGTCACTCTCGTTCAATTCAGGGCACATTAATGAATGCAGACATTTCGAAAAATAAAGCTGTTATATATAGATATGTTAAATTAAGCTTTATATAACTTTATATAAAGCATATATTATAAAGGTCGATATATCGATAATATCGATGTTTTTTCTCAAAAATATCGAAATTATCGATACTCGTAAACATCGATGTTTTTCCAGCACTAATGTGACTTGTATATGATGACAATGGGTGAGTTTCTAAGACAAAGCTGCTCCGCAACTGTTGAGTGTTTGTCTTAGAAACGCACTGTTGAGTAATTCCGCTCAGCTCAACAGTTGGCAACTTTTCGCCATTTTTTCCATCACAAATTTTGTTCGCTACTTGCGCTCAACATGTTGTGTAAAGCCAAACAGCTGATAAATTCATCAAGCCGTTTATAAGACGTAGCTGTTTAACTCAACTGCTACCCAACTGTTGGCAACTGTTGAGCTCAACAGTTGCGGAACAGCTTTGTCTTAGAAACTTACCCAATGATGAGTACGCTCAACGTATCTACCCATGATTCAAATAAAGAAGATTGTACACTCAACCATATTCAGCAAAATATTCATCCGTGAGACTGGGTTCATTTTGGTTAGTATGTCATCAACTACGTTATCGACGAGAAAGAAAATATTCAAACCGGCAAAAAATACCTTTATTAAACTATTATTCACACAAATAAATACGCGGCACTTCATTTTTCTTTATTTAAAATAGCTTTTTAATATAAATTTCACATTTATCGCACACAATCTTTAGTTGTTAGAAAACCGGAAACGAAACTAGGTGAAAAAGAATTTATGTTAATACGTCACTAAATCAGCTAATTCTGTCAAATTTTGGATGAACGCATAGCGGTACGGCTGAATGCACAATCTTCTTGATTTGAATCATGGTATCTACCATCACGGTATATATATTGAGACGGTAATGCCAGTAGGCGGAAATGTCAAATTCTGCTTACGTCACAGGACCAATAAAGCAGCGAACAACCAAACAAACAGCTGTGCCAATTGCAAAAGGAAATGACGTATGAGGACTTGATACTTTTTTCTAAAACCGAAAGAAATATGGCGGCCAACGAACTGACATGACCTTTTAATTGGATCATGATCTACCATAGTGTATAGAGAACAGTGAGTTAACTCTGGAATGTGTGTAAAAGGGGGTCGAACAGCTGTGCTCAAACTACCGATCATGCATCTGCAGCGACTCGTAGTTAGCCGAACATAACAACGAAAACCAAATGTTTATCGCGATGACGACGAATCCCGTGTACTGATATACATACATATGTAGTTATGTTAGGCACTCCATCAATTAATCTAATGAAGGTACTCCGTGGATTAATTTGATTGTTATGCGGGAGTGGAGTATATACCCATGATTCAAATAGAGAAGATTGTGAACTCAGGCATATTCAGCAAAATATCCATCCGTCAGACTGGGTTCATTTTGGTTAGTACGTCATCAACTACGTTATCGACGAGAAAGAAAATTTGCATGCATGCAAAAAATACCTTTATTGGACTATTATTCACGCAAACAAATACGCGGCACTTCATTTTTCTTTATTTAAAATAGTTATTTAATATAAATTCCACATTTATCGCACACAATCTTTCGTTTTTAGACAACCGGAAACGAAACTGGGTGAAAGAGAATTTATGTTACTACGTCACTAAATCAGCTGATGCTGTCAAATTTTGGATGAACGCATAGCGGGACCGCTGA
Source organism: Urophora cardui (assembly GCA_960531455.1). NCBI lineage: Eukaryota > Metazoa > Arthropoda > Insecta > Diptera > Tephritidae > Urophora > Urophora cardui. The sequence goes on along the minus strand of OY482670.1, from coordinate 63,768,178 downwards.
ATGCACAATCTGGTTATTTGTTGATTCATGGTATATACCCCATTGCAATGGCATGCAATGTTAATTGGACCCTATTCTTTGTATGAAATTTGGCAAATTATGGAGTACTCGGTTGGTCCATAGCGAGCACTCCAGGTAGTAGCGAATGGTGTACAAAAAATTTTTGCAGGGCAATAGAAGTTGCTCTTCTTCTTTCTGTTTTGTAGGTTGTTGATTTTACACATGTTATTCGTGGAATAGCTGGCGTTTACGCCCTTTCCGGGAATTGCGTCTAAGGAATTCAGTCTTAATTTCTTTTCGGAATTATGAATTGGTTTTTTCAATTCCCAATTCCGGTATTGCCACCTCCGGCCGCCATGCTTTTCTGTACATCATTTTGACATTTGTCGATGACATATCGACTTTGTTTAAATCATGATATCGAAGACCTGGGCCACATGTAATTATACATTATGGTATCTACATCAGTGATGGACATACAAACAATTTGAAACAATTACCGAAAATTAGTGTATGTTTGTGCGTCTACTGTAGGTCAAAGTGAAAAATGACTAACAATAATCAATATCAGTGCTGTCGCACAGTGCCGCGAAGGTGGACAAAAATACAAAAATCGACTGTCTTGAAACTTTGTTGTTTTGATGTCAAGTTACAGCTAAAACTCCAACTAAGAGAAGTTCATAAGTTATTTTGTGATAAAAACAACTTTCAGCCTCACACATCCTCTCAAAGTACACCTATTTTCTACATACTATTTCATTTTGGCGCTTTGCACATAAAAGTGGTCGCAGTTAAAAATTTGTTAAAATACATTTTATTCTTAGCAAGATCAACTTTTGCAATCTGATAATATATGGTTCATGAAAACAAACAAATATACAAATATTTTATTTTTTTATTTTTTAGAAACTAGAAAAAAACTTTTTAAGCATGGATGTAACTACAGCTGTTTCACCTTAGATCCCTCTAAGACTCATCAGGTTACTTTTGCTTCTGCCAAGACTCGAACTTGCGCACCTTGCAGTAAAATAACTACAGTTCTAACCGCTGAGCTATTGCCTGCCTTCGACATCTGATAGAAAATTTGTTGCTAGTTTCTTTCCTACTATAATTCGTTTCTAACTTATGCACATACATATGTACATATTTACATATTATTGTATGATTAAACATAAGCAGCGAATAAAGTGTAGGGATTTTTTAGAAACTAAACTATAAAAAATAAAATATAACCTGGGCCTGTGCTCGTTAAATTTAAATACATTAAAATAAAAAATTAAGTTCATTTCAACATCCCTACACTTTATTCGCTACTTATGTTTAATCATGCAATAATATGTAAATGCATTCGCCGTTCGGAGCCGGCATAAAACTGTAGGTCCACCCAATTAGTAAGAAAAAAAAGGAGCACACCTCGAATTGGGAGAGAAGCTCGGCCATAAAACTCGTCAGAGTTATAATAGCGCCATTGTATTATATTATTATTATTTCAAAAATAAGGTGTTGAATTAAAGCTAAAAGTGCCAAAAAAAATTTAGAGGTACAGGGTGATTTGAAATGAAAAAATTATCAGCTAATTAAAATACTTAATTAAATATGCATCACGGTATGGGAGCCAAAAGCAAAGGTATACGAAGAATTACATATATATATATATACACACATATATATATGGAGAGCAATGACACCAGTTAACAAATAATATGTTAACCGATTCCGGTAAGAAAATAAATACAATCGAGACACCCTACAGCGCACATAGGGGTATTTTATCAATCTGGGCGGCCAAAACCTTGTAACGTAACGTTACAATAATACCAACATTGCAGTACTTAGCAATGACCACCACCGGCGTTTCCGCTGTTCATAAGCCCCTAAAAATATGCTATGACATAATAGCTCTTACACTGTTCATACCAACAACACTGCAGTACTTAGCAGCGAACAACACCACCGGCTCAGTATTTCATTTATTATCGCGGTCGTTTTTATAGGCAGAACAGCACGGAAATTCTCAAATGGTTTATAAAATAGTTCATTTAAGTGATCACAAAAGCGCTGATCAAATCAGTCTCCGTAGGTAAGCCAGCGCGAGAGTATACTACCTCTTGCTGGCTGACTGATCAGAGGAGACGGGGTCATGGCGCAGGTCATCCATGGCTTGGCCAGATGATGAAGAGAATCCGTCCTTCATCATCCTGACCAGGCGATGGCAGGCCAGCTGCCTTTATGACACACTGCCCCTCCGCTGATCAGTCCTGGCTCTGGCCATGGATTGATGGAGACGAATAGGGAGAGAGCAAACGTCCTCCCCCTTTTCCGCTGCACCAGTCCATGGGACACAGCTGGTACACCACCCCCTCCATACCGACACCTACTTGATAGTGTGTGATCCATGGAGGAGGTGATGTCCAGCTGAGCCAGTCCAACTGAGTCTCCGTAGTCTCCGTAGTTACTGTAGATCCTATAGATCCCGTAGCATCCGTAGAAACGACACAGTACGTCAACACCGACTCCGGTTTGCTACTGTTCCGCTGCTACTTCTGCTGTTCCGCTGCTACTGCTGCCGCTGCTACTGCTGCCGCTGTTACCGCTGCTATTCCGCTGTTCCTATCGTCGCACCGTTGCCCAATCCATAACCCCTCTGCTAGCTCTTTTACTCACTCGTCTCTCTCCCGCCCTCTCTCTCTCGTGACGGAAAGTTGCTGCCAACATCTCCAGTCAGGTGTGCGTGTGTTTGATTGTAACACATAATTATTAGTGTTGTTATTAGTGGGAGTTTGTGGGACTTCTGCTCGACCTTGGACAAACTGAGCATTACCCCAGCCTTCGGCAAAACCCACCTCATAAATGGCGCCCGAGCAGGGACGGGATTCCGCAGATGACTGTGCAAAAACAACAACAAGCACCAACACTGCCGATCCCGGTTCATCGAACACACAAACAACAACACCTAAGCCACACCTCCAAGATCAGACGCTGGATACTGATTCGCTCCAATGGATCTATCTGCTAAAGAAAGAGAGATTGATCGAGGAATGCAAACAGCATAAGATTTTTGTTGAAGGATCCACCGTAGCTGAGTTGCGCCGTACTCTGAGCAACTATGTACGAGCAAAGCGAACCCGACAATCGAGTGAGAATCTGCTGAAAGAGCTAGAGAGAGAGAGGCTATCGAAGGCGAGCGAAAGCCGGCAAAACAAATACCTGTCATACAAATCCAGAATACACCAACTAACGACAGAAGAACCAAAGCAGCTCCAAAATCATCAGAAATAAGTGATGCTGAAGTAATGAATGCAGTCCGTCATTGGGACGTTCATTTTTCTGGGAACGATTCGCTGCACGAATTTCTGGAGCGAGTGGAAGAATTGGCTGATTGCTATCGCATCACAAATGATCGCTTGCTCCTGACCCTTCCGGAGTTGCTACGAGGAAAAGCACTTCAATGGCGTCCGAAAACAACAAATAAACCATTGGAGTGACTTTCGAGAAGAAATAAAGAAATTTTTCCTACCTAAGCGACACTTGAGCCACCTGGAAGAAGCCATTCGACAGCGAAAACAACAAAACCGAGAGAAGGCAAAAGACTATATCCTTGCTCTCCAAACTCTTATCCGTCAGCACCCAACCATGTGCCATGATGACCACCTGGAGCGCATCTACGATGGGTTAAGAGTGGAGTATCGCCTTTTTGTCAAACGAAACGAATTCAGGACAATTGAGGAATTACTGGAATTAACCGAAGAGTATGAACTGCTCAAGAGTGAGGAGTCCAGACAAGGAAGAATGGTCGCCCACAGCCTCTGCCACCTGCAATCCGGATACGACAGCAAGTCATGTTGTTGGCGATGTAAGAAACCGGGCCACCAACGCTTCCAATGTCGAGGTCCAAGGAAAATTTTTTGTTCCAGGTGTGGTCAGGACAACATAATGTCTAGGAATTTCCCCTGCGATGGAGCCAAACCGACTAGTGCTCAGATAACCACCGGCAACACACCCAGGATAATGATGGGAGATAGCCGCTTTTATATTCAAATCACCATCGAGGGCATGAGCGTACGAGCGTTGCTGGACACAGGGGCTACACAATCCTATGCGGATGATTCCATTAAGAGATTTCTAAATGAACGTCGAATCCAACCTATACAGAATCAACGGAGTATACAATTGGCTGATCAAGCGTGCGTTTACAGTTCACACTCCTATCCGACAAAAATATGCCACAATGGGAGAACAACCAGCACATTAATCACCATCATCCCAAACCTGGCAGTAAAGGTAATCTTGGGTATGGACTTCCTGCGGAAACGAGGTGTCAGCCTTACACTGGATGGACAGCCACTGGAGCTAACCCCGATAAGCACCGATGAATCAGCAAGATTATGCACGCTCAACTCCAGAGAACATCTAACCGAGGAACATAACGCGTACCTGGAAAATTTCCTAGCACGTCATCAGGAGCGCTTCAGTCAAATAAAAGGACCAAGCACCGCCACTGAACATGTGATCACATTAAAGCACAACCGACCACTGAAACAACGTTATTACCCTCGTAATCCTGCCATGCAAAAGGTAATCGATGACGAAGTCAACGAGCTATTAGCGGAAGGGAGAATCGAACCATTACGGAGTGCATATAGCTCCCCAATTGTACTAGTTCGTAAGAAACAAGGCATCTGGAGGATGTGCATCGACTATCGTCAGCTCAACGCCGCCAGTGAACCAGATGCATATCCCCTGCCGCAAATTGGAGCGATACTGGACCAACTGAAAGAGGCAAAATTCATCTCCACCATCGACCTGAAAAATGGCTATTGGCAGATACCGCTCACAAAAAAATCACGCCCGTACACCGCATTCACCGTCCCGGGAAGAGGGCTGTTTCAATGGAAGGTAATGCCGTTCGGCCTACACGCCGCACCCGCCACATTTCAACGAGCCTTGGACACAATACTCGGCCCAGAATTGCAACCGAAGGTATTTGCATACCTAGACGATATCATTGTTCTAGGCAATTCTTTCGAGGAACACCTTGACTACCTACGGGAGGTGTTCGAACGACTCCAAAAGAACAAGATGCAAATCAACTTCGAGAAATGCAGCTTCGTACAGCAACAACTGCATTACTTAGGACACACAGTTAGCTCCCAAGGAATCCACACCGATCCGGATAAGGTAACAGCAGTACGGGAAATGGCTGCCCCAGGAACACTCAAGGACCTCCGCCGTTTCCTTGGCCTTGCCTCCTGGTATCGCCGCTTTGTCGCCGACTTTGCCACACTAGCGGCACCACTAAATCAACTCCTGAAAAAGGGACAAACTTGGAAGTGGGAGGCAGCCCAAGAGGAAGCGTTCAAAATATTGAAGGAAAAATTAACGAGCGCTCCAATATTATGCTGTCCAGATTTCACACGACCATTTATTCTCCAAACTGATGCTAGCGGGGAAGGACTAGGCGTCGTACTGTATCAACGCCATTCGGACCAAGAGAGAGTAATAGCCTATGCCAGCCGCAGCTTGTCACTATTGGAGAAACGATACTCGGCAACCGAACAAGAACTATGGGGAATACGCAAGATGCGACCATATCTGGAAGGATACCACTTCACTGTAATCACTGACCATCACTCCTTAAAGTGGCTACATTCGCTACAGAACCCATCAGGGCGGTTGGCCAGATGGGCGCTCGAACTTCAGCAATACAGTATCGATATCGAATACAGAAAAGGAGCACAGAACGTTGTGGCAGATGCACTCTCCCGATGCCCATTGCCCAACAATGAATCTGAGCGACTATACCAGATAGACTCAGACCTCAATGATTGGTACACAAAAAAATCACGGCAAGTACAAGAAAACCCACAAGCAAACCCAGCCTATAGAATTCTCGACAACCGCCTTTTCCGACATATCATCCCGTAGAACCAGATGTCTAGAGCTCCACAGTGGAAGCTATGTGTCCCAACTGATCGCCGCGAGGATGTACTCCAAGAGGTTCATAATGCTGCATCCGCCGGCCACCTGGGAGTAAACAAAACAATCAAGAGAGCGCAACAAAACTACTACTGGCCAGGAATGCACCGCGACGTACTCAAACATGTACGAAAGTGCATCAGCTGCGCCAAATACAAGGTGGAACAAAGACGGCCGGCCGGATTAATGGCCACCATGCAATGTTCTCAACCATGGGAGTTAGTCACAGCAGACTTCATCGGACCACTACCCCGATCGAAACAAGGAAACACCAGTCTACTAGTAATGGTGGACAAATTTTCCAAATGGGTCGAATTGATTCCCGTTCGTCAAGCAACCAGTGCCAACGTCATCAAAGCACTAAAAGAAAGGGTAATCTATCGGTTCGGTTGTCCGAAAATCTTCCTCACCGACAATGGAAAGCATTTTAATGGCAAAGCGTTAACAACATTCCTAAACGACCACCGTATTAGCCACAAACTTACTGCAGCATACACACCTCAGGAAAACCCCACCGAACGGGTTAACAGAGTTGTAAAGACAATGATAGCACAACGTTCAAAAGAAGATCATCGGACATGGGACATAGAGATACCCCAAATCGCATTTGCAATAAACACGGCACACCACGAATCTACACAGGCATCCGCAGCAGAAATCAACTTTGGACGGGATTTGGCAGCACCGCAACAAGTACGCACGGAGGGAGAAGTGCCAGCAGAAACACCGATAGTGCCAACACAGATTACCGAGCTATGGGCTGAAATTTAAAAACATCTTGATAAAGCGTCGAAACAACAAAAAAAGCATTATGACCTACGCAGGCGGCCCTGGAAACCAGCTATTGGGGAAATGGTCATGAAAAGAGACCATCCTATTTCGTCAGCAGCAGGGAACTTCGCGCAGAAGCTAGCACCGAAATTCTCCGGGCCGTATTCGGTGATGACGTATATTTCCACAAACACTGTACGGCTCATCGACGCCAACAAAAAAACAACACACACACACATGTCCAAGATCTGAAACCATACAATAGCGAAAACTAGTGCAACGTTCCTTTCAGACAACAAAGATGAGCCGCCCACGCCAACAAACACCACCAGACGCACCGCAACCAATTAGGCTGTGGAGACCACCATTTGAGGCAACACCATGGCCCGCCAACAAGCCGAGAATTATCAGCGTCAAAATTTTTCGTGGCCCACCCCTAATAAATGAAAGATTATTGGCCATACAACACCAACAAGAAGAAGAAGCAACTGAAGAAGAAATACCAGAAACAGAGGAGAATAGTGATCCATTCGCCGGCTTCGAGGTGAACCGACCAAACCCCCCCCCCCCCCCCCCCGGAAGAGCTGGTGCATTAAATTTAATGGCAAATTGGTACGGTTGAAGGCCATTGATAACGATCATGTACGTGCACGAACGAGGGGCGCTACAAAAATAATTAGATATAAGGATTGAAATATTATTATTATTATTATAATTAAAAAAAAAAAAAAAATTATTATATATATATATTTCCGTTTCCTAGCTATAAACATACCACACTTAAGTATGTATATGCATGTGTAAGTTAGACGTAAGCATGGAATGACTCTGTATATTTTCTATGAATTATGAGTGTATAAAGTGAAAAACACGCCCACCCAGTCCTAGGCCCCGTCTAGTGTGACCCAGCCCCCTTACCGCAGCTTTCCGTCATCCGAAGTAGGAGGGGTACTGTAACGTAACGTTACAATAATACCAACATTGCAGTACTTAGCAATGACCACCACCGGCGTTTCCGCTGTTCATAAGCCCCTAAAAATATGCTATGACATAATAGCTCTTACACTCTTCATACCAACAACACTGCAGTACTTAGCAGCGAACAACACCACCGGCTCAGTATTTCATTTATTATCGCGGTCGTTTTTATAGGCAGAACAGCACGGAAATTCTCCAATGGTTTATAAAATAGTTCATTTAAGTGATCACAAAAGCGCTGATCAAATCAGTCTCCGTAGGTAAGCCAGCGCGAGAGTATACTACCTCTTTCTGGCTGACTGATCAGAGGAGACGGCGTCATGGCGCAGGTCATCCATGGCTTGGCCAGATGATGAAGAGAATCCGCCCTTCATCATCCTGACCAGGCGATGGCAGGCCAGCTGCCTTTGTGACACACCGCCCCTCCGCTGATCAGTCCTGGCTCTGGCCATGGATTGATGGAGACGAATAGGGAGAGAGCATACGTCCTCCCCCTTTTCCGCTGCACCAGTCCATGGGACACAGCTGGTACACCACCCCCTCCATACCGACACCTACTTGATAGTGTGTGATCCATGGAGGAGGTGATGTCCAGCTGAGCCAGTCCAACTGAGTCTCCGTAGTTACTGTAGATCCCGTAGCATCCGTAGAAACGACACAGTGCGTCAACACCGACTCCGGATACTGTTCCGCTGCTACTTCTGCTGTTCCGCTGCTACTGCTGCCGCTGTTACCGCTGCTATTCCGCTGTTCCTATCGTCGCACCGTTGCCCAATCCATATCCCCTCTGCTAGCTCTTTTACTCACTCGTCTCTCTCCCGCCCTCTCTCTCTCGTGACGGAAAGCTGCTGCCAACATCTCCAGTTAGGTGTGCGTGTGTTTGACTGTAACACATAATTATTAGTGTTGTTATTAGTGGGAGTTTGTGGGACTTCTGCTCGACCTTGGACAAACTGAGCATTACCCCAGCCTTCGGCAAAACCCACCTCATAACCTCATTTCCTAAAACTGGCCCGATTTCCAAAAAATTAAATTTTTTAGTAGGCCAGGACCCTAACGCATCATTTTCAATAAAAGTTTATTCTCAAAACTCAAACACAAAGTTTTTACAGTCAATGAAAGTTTGGTCATTCGTGTATTTCTCGCGGCATTTTATAACGTTCTTAAAGTTTCAATATTTCCAATTAATATTTTTACTGTTTTAAGTGAAGTTTTTTAGAATACTGTTATGGATTCTTATAATACAGGTAATCGAGTACAAAATTCATGTTTATTGAGATTTAGTTAGTTGTTAGCGTCTTCTTAATTACATTTTTAAAAAATGATATATTAAAAAAAAAATTTCCCAATTTTTTGTTTTCAAAAGGGTTTTTGTTTAGGTGCCCGGCATTGCCCGGCACTGAACCTTTTTTTTCTAGTCTGTTCCCTCTTATTTTGAGTTCAAGAAAGATCGGTCCCGGTTTTTTCCGGTTTTAAGAAAAACAGGCGATTTTTCACGTTGGGAAAAATGACCCCACCATACAAAAAAATTAGTTGTTTGTGGATTCGAGAACACCCATCTAGGAACATATAAATCGACGTGCTCCGAATCCAAAGTCCGCTTGTCCAATATACCCCCAAAATTTCGAGGAAATTGCGAAAAGCTAAAAAAAGCCCCAAATGGCACATTTCATCGACCTAACCTACTAACATGTATTTCGACGTTCTGAATCCAAATCTGAGGTCGGTTTGGTCTCACTACATCACTTTTTAAAAATGTAAAGCCACATTTTTTTGTATGTTAAATTTAATTGAAATCACCATGGGTAACATAATTAACAATTTAAAGCCAAATAAAAATAGGTAAAAAAACTTTTTAAGTTAAACGGTTTTAAGTTATACATACATTGCAATGTTTAAGATAAATGTACTAAAAACCAAAAAATAATAAAATAGATACAGTCGTGGGAATTATAAACATTTGCATAGACTAGACTAAAATAAAACCGGGGGGCACGTCAACTGTCTACAAATTATCGACTTAATGTGCGATAGAAGAATCGTTTAATTCGTCGTTAGGCAGTTGGCCCGCAGACGGTGAGGAAATTACTTACTATTTTCTTGCTCATGGAAATTCCAATAGTTATACACTCCATGTTAATAAAAGAGATGTTTCAACTAGTTTATCGTTGGACATTCACACGAGGAATCATTTCACTGCTCGTAGTTTGTCTTTAATCGACAAAACATATGATAAAAGTACTACTCGCTCACCGCTATGAAACCCTAAAACTCGCTTATAATCGAGCTTGCTAGCTTTTTTCCACATTCTAGCCCTACTTATCACACGTCCATCGTTGTCGGTTGAACAACTGCCTAATTATAGTGTAACATTACAAAACAAACATTTTAATCAACGATTGTAGACAATTGACGTGCCCCACGGTTTTATTTTAGTCTAGTCTATGCAAATGTTTATAATTCCCACGACTGTATCTATTTTATTATTTTTTGGTTTTTAGTACATTTATCTTAAACATTGCAATGTATGTATAACATAAAACCGTTTAACTTAAAAAGGTTTTTTGCCTATTTTTATTTTCTAGTTTTTAGTTTTTATTTCACATTCTGCTTAATTCATTTAGTGCTTCATTATTGCAAGGTTTCTTGCCCGTTAGTTTATTGCAGTCCAACGCCTCTATACGTAGTCCCTGCAAAGTTCTTACTCTACTAAGAGCCACGTAGGCTTGACCTTCTTCAAACAGTTTCGCATCTAAGTATACGACCGCGTGATCCACAGTGCTGCCCTGCATTTTATGTATTGTAGAAGCCCATGATAGTATTAAAGGCAACATTCTTCTTTCAGCCGTCCCGTAATTGTACTTAGCTGGAAACTGTATGGCTTTCGGGTGTATAAGATGTACTCCGTCTCTTGCGAAATCAATTCGGACGGAAGGTACATCTGTTGCTCCACCTAGCGGAATTTTTTTTTAAGAAAATATTTCTTTTCAAGGTAGTAAAACATGTTCCGAATTTCAGCCAAATCGGACCATAAATGCGATTTTTGTAAATATAGCGACCCACGCGCCACCTATCGGAAGTTTTTTTTAGGAAAATATTTCCTTTCAAGATAGTAATACATGTTCCGAATTTCAGCCAAATCGGACCATAAATGCGATTTTTGTAAATATAGCGACCCACGCGCCACCTAGCGGAATTTTTTTTTTTAAGAAAATATTTCTTTTCAAGGTAGTAATACATGTTCCGAATTTCAGCCAAATCGGACCATAAATGCGATTTTTGTAAATATAGCTACCCACGCGCCACCTAGCGGAATTTTTTTTTAAAGAAAATATTTCTTTTCAAGGTAGTAATACATGTTCCGAATTTCAGCCAAATCGGACCATAAATGCGATTTTTGTAAATATAGCGACCCACGCGCCACCTATAAACATTTGCATAGACTAGACTAAAATAAAACCGTGGGGCACGTCAATTGTCTACAATCGTTGATTAAAATGTTTGTTTTGTAATGTTACACTATAATTAGGCAGTTGTTCAACCGACAACGATGGACGTGTGATAAGTAGGTAAAACCGTTTAACTTAAAAAGTTTTTTTACCTATTTTTTTTATTATTTATTCTTTATTCTTGGGTCAAATTTAGTAATTCAAATTTCACCCTCTTCCTGTCAACCGATTAATCTGAAATTTTGCACGCATGTATAACCCCGATGACAATGCAATATTATGAAAAAAAAAATTCCGCTAGGTGGCGCGTGGGTCGCTATATTTACAAAAATCGCATTTATGGTCCTATTCGGCTGAAATTCGGAACATGTATTACTACCTTGAAAAGAAATATTTTCTTAAAAAAAAAATTCCGCTAGGTGGCGCGTGGGTCGCTATATTTACAAAAATCGCTTTATGGTCCGATTTGGCTGAAATTCGGAACATGTATTACTACCTTGAAAAGAAATATTTTCTTAAAAAAAATTCCGCTAGGTGGCGCGTGGAACGCTATATTTACAAAAATCGCATTTATGGTCCGATTTGGCTGAAATTCGGAACATGTATTACTACCTTGAAAGGAAATATTTTCCTAAAAAAAACTTCCGATAGGTGGCGCGTGGGTCGCTATAGAGGCGTTGGACTGCAATAAACTAACGGGCAAGAAACCTTGCAATAATGAAGCACTAAATGAATTAAACAGAATGCGAAATAAAAACTAAAAACTAGAAAATAAAAATAGGTAAAAAAAACTTTTTAAGTTAAACGGTTTTATGTTATACATACATTGCAATGTTTAAGATAAATGTACTAAAAACCAAAAAATAATAAAATAGATACAGTCGTGGGAATTATAAACATTTGCATAGACTAGACTAAAATAAAACCGGGGGGCACGTCAATTGTCTACAAATTATCGACTTAATGTGCGATAGAAGAATCGTTTAATTCGTCGTTAGGCAGTTGGCCCGCAGACGGTGAGGAAATTACTTACTATTTTCTTGCTCATGGAAATTCCAATAGTTATACACTCCATGTTAATAAAAGAGATGTTTCAACTAGTTTATCGTTGGACATTCACACGAGGAATCGTTTCACTGCTCGTAGTTTGTCTTTAATCGACAAAACATATGATAAAAGTACTACTCGCTCACCACTATGAAACCCTAAAACTCGCTTATAATCGAGCTTGCTAGCTTTTTTCCACATTCTAGCCCTACTTATCACACGTCCATCGTTGTCGGTTGAACAACTGCCTAATTATAGTGTAACATTACAAAACAAACATTTTAATCAACGATTGTAGACAATTGACGTGCCCCACGGTTTTATTTTAGTCTAGTCTATGCAAATGTTTATAATTCCCACGACTGTATCTATTTTATTATTTTTTGGTTTTTAGTACATTTATCTTAAACATTGCAATGTATGTATAACATAAAACCGTTTAACTTAAAAAGTTTTTTTACCTATTTTTATTACTAATTAGAAAAATTGTTTTTGGTGTTTGGCTCGGACCGTGGTTTGAACCCGAGACCTCTGGCATAGCAGGCGAGCACTCTACCCACTGCACCACAGCGGCCACATCGGTTATAGTCCGGCAATTGTATGCGTTCGCGGACGTTGTTGTCACTAATTAAGACAGCGATTTGGGGGTTCCTGCAACACGTTTGAAGTGAAACTTAAAACTTCTAACTGCGGACTCCCACAACCCACCCATATTAGGTGCAGCGGGGGGAATGAATTTCCAATTTATACCTCGGGGCGCATAGCTCTGAATGACTTCTTGAGATGCGGTTTTAAGAAACTCGATGAATTCCTTTTCTGTAGCTCTTTTGGCTCCTATGAATGTTTTACCGTTATCACTCATCATTTTCGCAGGGTATCCACGGCGTCCAACAAAGTGGGCAAATGCTGCGAGAAAGGCATTGGTTGTGGGGTCTGTGCATAGCTCAAGATGAACAGCCTTTGTCGAAAAACAGACAAAGACTGCCACGTAGCCTTTCAGCAGAGTGTGCGACCTTAGCAAGGAGGCCTTTATTTGAAAGGGTTCCGCAAAGTCGACGCCGGAAATGGAAAAAGGGGGAGCATAGTTGCTTCGCTCTGGAGGTAGAGCTGCCATGATTTGTGATCGAAATTGCTGCTTGTGAAGGGTGGAAATTCTGCATTGGAAAATACATTTTTTGATGAGGGGTTTTAGCCGTGGAATGTAGAATTCTTGGCGAATGCACTGTTGCAAAAGACGCGTTTCTGCATGGAGAAGCATTTCGTGCAGGAATGTTATATATAGGGCAGCGAATCGAGATTTTTCCGGGATTATGATGGGATTTCGCTCTTTGTGGGTTAACTTTGCATCGGCCAGACGACCATCGACCCCCAACAAGCCACAGGTTTTGACTAGATAGGGATTGAGAGATAACAACGAGCTATTTTTACTGATGGGCTTTGAGTTTACCAGAAGGTTTCGTTCTTTGGGAAAATAACGTGTTTGCGTTAAAGCGATGAGGCGTGTTTTCGCTTCACGAAGGTCACGATACGTTAGCTATGAGTTCTCCGTAGATATTTCTTCGCCTCTTAGTCGTCTCAAAAATTTGAAAACATATTTCATTACTCTTAACGCGCGTCCAAATAAAGAGAATCTATCGAGGATGTCATTTTCGGCTTCATAAACGTGTAAAGCTTTAACTTTACGTTCCTCAGGTGGGTTAATGATTCGAGTAGGGGTTTTCGGCCAGACTTCGGAGGGCTGAGTTAGCCATTTTGGGCCATTCCACCATAGCGACGAGTCAGTCAAGTTGATGGGTATACATCCTCCAGTACCCATATCTGCTGGATTTTCACGGCTGCATACATGTCGCCAAGAAACATTTCCGACGAGATCCAAGATTTCCGCAGTGCAATTGGATACGAAAGTCGTTCACGAATGGGGGGGGGGGGGAGGTTTTCAAGCCACGCTAGGACAATCTCAGAGTCAGACCACATGGTTAGTTTGGTTAAGGAGAGATCTAGGTGAGACTGGACGACTGCGACAAGACGGGCAAGAAGTAGAGCTCCACATAGCTCAAGTTTTGGTAAACTGACAGTGCGGAGAGGCGCTACTTTGCTTTTCGAGACCAGAAGGTGAGAAGTTGTATGGGCATCTTGAGTGGTCCGAATGTATATGTTGGCGCAATATGCCTTCTCCGATGCATCGCAGAATCCGTGTAATTCGACTTGTTGGGTAGGCACATAGCTTACCCAACGTTGAATCTTAATTTTTAAGATTTCATGGAGGTTTTTGGTGAACTGCGTCCATTTGGTGAGATCTTGTAGGAGAATTTTGGCCTGAATCATTATCGGCGATAGCCACCCTGCCGGGTCGAAAAGTTTTGCGATAGAGGATATGATCTGTCGTTTAGTGTTAGCGGAGGACAATGGGAAGGGTTCGAGCTTGTAGGAGAAAGTATCAATTAGAGCGTTCCATTGAATGGCGATGGTTTTAGTGTTGCTAGCTTTCTCGAACTCGAGAAAATTCGTATCCAGCAAGTCTTCTTTATTTATATCTGCAAGGATGCTGGGATGATTGGCCGTTATTTTTCGTAAGGGAAATCCAGCGGAGCTAAGTGATTGAATTACTTGTGGTATAGATTGTTTGGCTGAGAGTATATCGTGGCTACCTGAGAGAATGTCATCCACGTATGTCTCTTTGTCCAAGACCAAGGTGGCTTTCGGAAACTTTTCTTCCACCTCTTTGGCGAGTTGGTGTAGGTAATGTGCGTATTGCGAGGTAGGGAGCACAATTTACACAAAAGGTAACCGTCTTCAACCTGTAATCCTTAATGGGGCTTTCGGGGGATGAGCGAAAAACGATTCTCTGATAGTCTCTATCGTCTTCGTGGATTAGAATTTGTCGGTACATTTCCTCGGCATCTCCATTAAAGACATACCTATAAGTGCGCCACTTGAGTACCAGGAGCATCAAATCGGGTTGGAGAGTTGGGCCGGTGTATAGAACATCGTTAAGAGAATATCCAGACGTAGACATTTTGGATGCATTAAAGACGACTCGAACCTTTGATGTTCTTTTTTCTGGCTTTATCACCGCGTGATGGGGAAGATAGAATGACAAGCATTTGTCCTTTTGAAACTTTTCAAATGAATCTGTTTTCTGCATATGGCCAAGTGTAATATATTCCTCTAAGACGCTATCATATAATGGCTTTAGATCGTCCTTTCTTTGGAGGCTTTTTTCCATTCCAAGGAACTGCCTAAGAGCTGAAGGGCGAGAATGGGATAGGGAAATAGCATCTGGAAAGCTGGGTTTAAAAGGTAAGCGGACAATATACCTACCTTTCTCGTTGCGAGTGGTTGTTTCTTTATAAAAATTCTCACAAATTTCATCTTCAGAGGTTGTGTGAATCTTTTGTGGTACTTCTTCCAGTTCCCAAAACTTGCGTAAAAGGGACAATTGAGTGGAAAACGAGGCTACCGTCACAGCAGTTTTGCCGCTCAATATCCATCCAAAAATTGTTTTTTGGGCTAGGAGATTGGGAGAAAGCTTTTCCACACCATCTTGAATGATTTGTGGAATTATATCGCTGCCTAGTACGAGGTCAATTTGTGATGGAGTCGCAAGTCGAATCCGCAAGGCTGAGGTGCGATCATTTTGCGTGGAGCTCGCCGTTGAGTTTGAAGTTAGGGAGCAGTTTTGTTAGCTGTGGTAATTTCTGGCTTCTGCATTTATTTTTGTTTTTAGATCGGCGGAGACCAGGGTCAGAGAGCATACTTTGTTCGAGGTTTGAACTACTCTTCCACCCATACCAGAGATTTCAAACCGTGAAGGTTTGAATTGCAATCTGAGTTTACTTTGAGCCTTTGTTGAGATAAAGCTTCGTTCGGATCCCCGGTATATGAGAGCTCTTAGCTTAAAAAGTTCTCCTCTACATTTGACTGGTACAATAGCTGTGGGTAGGATTATTTTACCGTCGTTTTCTGAGTAAAAGGACTGAACCTGGGTTTTCTTAGAGCCTGAGGGTTCCTCATCATGAGTTGTGGTTTGATCCGAAGTTTTATTTGATGAGTTTGAAGAATTTGTGGTAGTGACTGGGGATGTTGTCTTTTGCAGTCGAGGGGCTTGTCTTGTTGATTTGCAGAGTGCGCCTTTGTGAAGCACTGAGTTGTGATGCTCTTGACATTGATTGCAGGTCTGAGTGCTAGGGCAATCTTTTAATATATGTGATTGAGATAGACAATTAAAACACATATTATTTTCTTTCACAAATTTCCTACGATCGTGTGTTGACAGTTTTCGGAATTCGGAACAACTGAAAATCGGATGAGAGGAGGTCTTGCACATTGAGCATTTATACATTGTTCTCTGCTCTGTCATGTGCGATTGGGTTTGAGTCATAGACTTACTTGGAAATGACTGCGACTGTTGGGATTTAAATGGTGGCCTGTTCGGAGTGGTGGTTTTTTGGGTATTCGGCCACCATTTGTCTACTCTTTCAGCTATTTCATAACGGGTTGTCAGAAACTCGTTCATTTGAGAATATTTTAGGAGTTCCCTTCGTGAGTTAAGAGATTGTTCCCACAAGGATACCGTATGTTTGGGAAGTTTCGAAGTGGAGAGATAAATGAGGATCGGGTCCCAACTTTCTGTTGATAGCTCTTGGGTGGCGAGAATTTTCAGACAATTATTCACGGAGGATTGTAGTTGTTGTATATCCTCGCTGTTTTCCACTACAATTGGTTTTAAGTTCATCAGGTTACGAACTTGATTGTCAACGAGAATTCTTTTATTCTCGTACCGGTATTTAAGGGCTTCCCATGCCAAATTAAAATTTTCATTAGTCAAAGGAAATTGCTCAACTATTTGGGCTGCTTGTCCTTTCGTCTTGTTCCTGAGGTGATACAATTTTTGGGCCTGCGATAGCTTGGGGTGGTTAATGTATACCGCTGTAAACATGGCTCGGAATAACGGCCATTTTTAACACGCTTTTATTAGCTTCACCTGTATGTATGTATGTATGTATGTATGTAACTTCATCCCATCCTAAAAGTTGCAACATTTAACTAAATTATTATATCTTTCAAACATTCACTTTTATTGTGTTCTCTTCTCTATTATTTCTATTCTCCTCCGGATTCGAAACATGACATTAACGGCCCAACGGCATCATATAGTAGGACATTCAACATTATACTTCATGCTTCATTGTGGCTTTTATCCTTACCTTTCTTCAAAATAACCTCTATGAATTTCAATTCACTCACGCATCCAAGCCAAAAAGTAACAAGCTTTCAGGGTACGGAAAAACTCACTCACTAACGCTCAAAAATACATTCTTCTCAAATCACAAACAAATGTTCAAAGAAAAACGTATAAACACTCAAATAGCGAGCGAACTAACGCACAACAGCCAGCGATCGCTCATAGCGATGGCGATAAACTCAATGCATAAATTCACTCAAATGAAGCTTGAAGCTTTCTGTTTTGGGTTTGTTGTATTTGCAATGAAATCAACCGCATGTACATACATACGTATGCAAAGCAAGAACTGGTTTTGTTTGTAATTCATTTAATAGTAAGTGCTGAATCAACGAAAAGGAACCCTAATACCATGTCTCCACATAACGTGTTTCGCTCTTTTTTTCTGCATTTTCTCTCTCAATCTTGTTTCGACACGGAAACCAGTGCCGAATCTCGCCAATTTCCATACAAATTTCTGAGAGCGAGTGAAGATTGAAACACTGTTTCATTCTGAATCATCTTGCCAACCTCGATGATATCGATGTCTTCTCTAATTTTTTATCGAAAATCTATCGAAATCTCACACAGACCAAAACAAAAACGCAAAATATAAGCAAACATACAAACATTTAAGAAGAGCAAGAAAGGGAAATGTTAAACTGAATCACGATCAGCCACGTGGAGACGGGTTATTTATCGAGATGTTTTGCTAGATGTTTTGTTGGTGAAACAAGTTATGTGGAGACGGGCTTTAATTCTATAATTGCATTTCACGTTTGGAAAGCAATTTTTATAAAAAATTTTGTAAACGTGAGGTGAAAAAAATTTCTCTAAAAAAAAAATAAAAAAAAAAAATAAAAATAAAAAAAAAAAAAAAAAAATGCGCCACTCGGGACTCGAACCTGAGCTCATTGGACCGTAGGCAGCATACCTCACCATTACGCTACAATCGTATTCGGAACTTTGTTGTCTAAATTCGAATTTATTCAATCAGGTTTCTTTTTTTTTTGTTCTTTTCACATGCTTCACCTCAACTTCTCATCACTTTCTGATTGTAAAATATAACAAAACGTTTGGGAAATTTGTATTTCCAAACTAGTTTGGAAAACCTTGAATAAAAGGGTTTGGAAAATATTGCGTAATAAGCTAGTTTACTTCACTGCATATTGGGATTTTTGGTAGAAGTTATAAATACATATATATGTATGTACATAGATCTATTTCAGAGAACACCACATCCCTTCATCAGACTTCTTTTTACTTTTATTCTTGCGTCCGCATAAAACATCCTTTAATGAAAAATTTCACTAAAAAGTTAAAAATAAATAATAGCTTAAAAAAACTAAAAACACGCTTTAATCTTAAAAATCGTACTAAAAATTGAGAAATAATTTAATTAGAAACAAAATGATGAACGAAAATGTAAGTATTTAAGGAAAAGCGTAACAGTAATCCATAAGATTATCGGTTTTTGATATAAATTTAGTCGTGAGTGCAACTTTCATTTTCTTTCCAGGCTTTCCAATTTGACGTTAGCGAGCATCCGTGGAAGAGCCTTGAATTTTCTCGTCATCACTCATTTTGAATCAGTTGGTAGTTGCCTCCGGGTAAAATTATAATTTTTAATTTAATTATAAAATTTTGAAAGTGGATAAATCTGCTTTATGCTACTGTTCTGCTTCGTAAGAATCTGAATGGGAATGAGTTTGAGTAGTGAGCCACCAAGTGTGATGACAAGGAGAGAAAACTATTTTTTTTTTTTTTTTGACTATGCTGACTGGAAATTGACACTGTGCCGCGTTCTTATGGAGATTTATACTGGGTATACTTGTAAATATTTGTATGTATGTATGTATGTATATATGTATAAAATATAAATATATATATTGGGTTATGAGCAGCGTTGCCGCTTTGGTTATTTTTAACCAAAATTGGTAATTTTTTTCTCTAAAACCGATTTTGGTAATTTAGTAATTATTTTTCTGGTTTGGTAATTTTTCCATATGTACGGCTAATACACCATTATATTAGAGGTACCAATCCACCTTGTCCGATATCGACAATTTTTACACATTTAGTATATACGTATTTCCTATATTTCAATGCTCTAACACAAATAGTTCAAGAGATATACATATGCACAACGTGAAAATCTCAGTTTTCAAGGGGAGAATCACCTCCTCTTCACTGTGTCATACACACCCTAATGTAATGAAATATCAAGCTTAAGAGAACATGAAATAAATACCTAGCAGTCAGTCTGCATATGAACTCAACATACTTCGGTTGCCTACAACAATTCTGGCGACGAGTAACGAAGAAATTCACGTGGAAGTGCAAAGCGAATCCGCGGAAGAAATAATGGCAACTACATCATTTAATTTTGAATCATTCGATGCAAAAGTGACAACATGGAGTCGTTGGGTCATGAGATTCGAAACCACGTTAGTAATATTTAAAGCGGAGGCGGCGAAAAAAAAGCAATTTTTGTTGCATTATATGGGCACGGCCGTGTATGATTTATTGTGCGATAAAGCCTTGCCGGAGACTCCGGAAAATATGGAGTACGCAGCAATAGTGAAGTTGCTTGAAGAGCACTTCAATCCGAAACACAATGAAATTCTAGAAAATTATAGATTTCATTCGCGCAAACAAAAAGGCGAGGAGACGTGTTCAGAATTTTGGGTAGCGCTGCGCCGTTTAGCAACGGGATGTAATTTTGGTACGTATGCGGATACCGCACTGCGGAATCAATTTGTTTTTGGTTTGCAAAACCCGAAAATTCAAAGTCGATTGCTGGAAAAAAAAGTTTTAACTTTGGCTGATGCAATTCAGGTAGCACGTGCATACGAATTAGCAGAAAAAGAGGGAGGCGAACTGCAAAAACAGGTAGCAGTAAGCGAAATTAATAAGGTAAACTACAAAAAAGATGAAAAGCATGGCGCAAAGAAAGAAAAACCAAAATCAGAGAACAAAGAGAAAACCTGTTTTCGATGCGGGAACACTTCTCACGAGGCGAACGAATGTAAATACAAAGATTGTACTTGTTATCGTTGTAAGAAAAAAGGTCATTTGAAGAAAATGTGTCAAAAAAAGAAGAAAGCGGTAAATCAAATAGCTGATGAGAAACTAGTGGAGGAGTTATTTCAAGTGAGCGAGGGTGAAAACAAAAATGCAGAATCGAAACGAAAAAAGATAATGAGTAGACTAGACGTAAATGGTCAGATGCTTACATTCGAAATTGATACAGGCGCTCCGGTTACAATAATAAGTTTGGCAGATGCCAAACAGTATTTTGGGCACTGCAAAGTAAAACCAACTGATACACAATTTGTTAGCTATTGTAAAACGCCGTTGGACTGCTTAGGGTTTGTTTGGGTCACGGTAGCAACCAAGCGAATAAAAATGTATATTGTGCGGGGTGACCGCAATCCTCTTCTGGGAAGAGAATGGCTGCGAGAAGTGCCATTGAATTGGTCACAAATAATACAAGAGCAATTAAACACTGCTGCAGACGTAAATGCGATTATGCATGTTAGCGACGAAGGGCAAATAAAAAACATTATAAATAAGTTTCAACGACTTTTTTTTCCAACGACAGGAAAGATTACAGGGCACCAAGCCCGATTGTATGTGAAACAGACCGCCACGCCGACATTTATTAAGCCCAGGCGGGTGGCATTTCCATTGATGAGCGCAGTGGAAAGGGAATTGAAAGATCAAGTTGAAGAAGGGGTGTTGGTGAAGGTAGAAAAAAGCGAGTGGACAACCCCGATTGTGGTAGTTCCTAAAAAAGACGGGACCGTACGGCTATGTGGGGACTACAAAGTCACGTTAAATCCCGAGTTAGTTGTAGATGAGCACCCACTACCAACCATTGATGAGTTATTTAGTTCAATGGCCGGGGGAAACAAATTTTCTAAAATAGATTTGTCTAAGGCCTATTTGCAATTAGAAATCCATCCACAGGATAGACACTTGCTAACACTTAATACACACAAAGGCTTATACCAGCCGACAAGAATGATGTTTGGTATAGCATCGGCGCCAGCAAAGTGGCAGCGTTTTATGGAACAGCTGTTGGGCGATTTGCCGGGAGTTAAAGTTTTTTTTAGATGATATTAGAATCACTGCTCCGGATGACGCTATACATTTACAACGCATAAAAGAAGTCTTGCACAGGCTCGATCAGCACAACATGCGAGTAAATATAAAGAAATCGGAATTTCTACAAGATCGCATTGAGTATTGTGGCTATTGCATTGATAAAAATGGTATACGTAAGATGAGTAGCAAAGTAGATGCCATTCGTAATATGAAACAGCCAGCGACTAAAGACGAGGTAAAATCGTTTCTGGGCATGGTGAACTACTATGGGCGTTTCATACGAAACTTAAGCACGGTAGTGTATCCGCTCAATAGACTACTACGCAAAGACATACCATTTAATTTTGACTCTGAATGCAAGAAACCGTTTAATGCCATTAAACAGCTAATGGAATCCGATACCGTACTAAGGCATTATGATCCACAGTTGCCCATCGTACTGGCCGTGGATGCAAGCCCGATTGGGGTGGGGGCAGTACTTAGCCACATTTACAAAGACGGCACCGAGAAGCCAATACAATTTGCGTCGCAGACGTTGAACGAAACGCAACAGCGCTACAGCCAAGTTGATCGGGAAGCGTACGCCATTATATTTGGTGTGCGGAAATTTCACCAATATGTATTTGGCCGGAAATTTACCTTAGTCACCGACAACAAAGCTATAGCTCAGATATTTTCGCCACACAAGGAACTGCCAACACTATCTGCGACAAGAATGCAGCATTACGCTATTTACTTGGAGTCATTCGAGTACGAAATACGAGTAAAGAAAAGCAGCGAAAACGCCAATGCGGACGCATTATCGCGCCTGCCGTGCGCTCAAGTTAATAAAAATATCGATGAGGTGGATGTCATCGAGACACAAGTGATTGAAAATCTACCGGTAACCGTAACTGAACTAAGTGGAGAAACTAAAAAGGCCGAAGAAGTGAAAAGGTTAATAGAATGTTTACAATATGGTCGCGATTGTGAGCCGTCACTCCGGTTCGGCATAGCGCAGTCGGAATTTTCCTTGCAAAACGGGTGTTTGCTCAGAGGTATGAGAGTATTTATTCCGAAGGTACTGCGCAAGAGGGTGTTAGCAGAGTTGCACACCGGTCATTTTGGCATAACAAAAATGAAAATGTTAGCACGCGCATATTGTTGGTGGAATCAACTCGACAAGGACATAGAGGATTTGGTATCCAATTGTGCAGCATGCCAATCGAGCCGACCCGATCCAATATCAGTGCCAGTACATTGTTGGCTGCCACCAAATAAAGTGTTTGAAAGAGTTCACGCTGATTATGCCGGCCCGTTCTTAGGAAAATACCTGTTAGTATTAGTCGACGCGCTTAGTAAGTGGCCGGAAGTACACATCGTAAATAACATGACGACAGAGACAACTATAAGACTATGTGAAGACATATTTTCGAGGTTCGGTCTACCAAAAGTGTTCGTCAGCGACCATGGCACACAGTTCACGTCCAGAGAATTTAAGGAATTTTAAAAAACAATGGAATTGTCCACAAGCAGGGTGCGCCATACCATCCAGCCACAAATGGACAGGCAGAGCGTTTCGTACAAACGGTAAAAAGTAAATTAAAAGCCAAGGGTTGTCAACCAAATACGTTGCCTCATGCATTATCTACAGTGTTAATGGCTTATCGCCGTGCCGTGCATCCCGCGACAAAGAAGTCACCAGCGATGATGATGTTCGGACGCCAAATTCAGTCGCGATTAGACTAGATGCTTCCAACAACAACGGCAGCGAACACAGAATATATTCGCGCCACTAAAACTTTTACAGTGGGAGAGAGAGTTGCGGTACGAGATTATATATCCAGCGATAAATGGCGTTTCGGCAAGGTAGTCGAATCAGCAGGTGATTTGCATTACAACGTGTTATTGGAGTTATTGGACGATAAACGGGTATGGAGAAGGCATGTCGATCAAATGAGGAAAGTAGGTTCACAACTGCCAAGTCAAGAAAAATCCGATCAACCGCAGCTACAAACAAAGTGTTATGATGAGCCACAAATTTATCATAAACCTTCGGAGGGTGGTCAGCAAACAGCAACAAATTCTGATACCGATAACACCACCACACAGTCACAAACTGCAATTGCCATCGACTCACCTCCAGCAAACCGGGAGCAGCAACAGTTAAACGAAAGCAGAGTTGACCCACAGGTTGCTACAGAGAGCCCAACTATCGAAGAAGAGAGGCGTCGTTCTACACGTACACGGAAGCCTCCCGAGAGATTAAATTTATAGATCGTAAGAAATAAATTGCATTTATATCCACTGTCATACATATATATATATATTTAATGTAATGAATTCACACATGAATGTATGTATGTATGTCAATTAGTTTAGTATTGCATTTACCTTATTTCACTTATAATATAACATGGAAACAGCCGTGGAGAGGTGTCATACACACCCTAATGTAATGAAATGTCAAGCTTAAGAGAACATGAAATAAATACCTAGCAGTCAGTCTGCATATAAACTCAACATACTTCGGTTGTCTACAACACTGGCATTTGGAAGTTTTTCTTTCATATGATATATATGTATTTTATTCCGCCACAATGACATTAAGACCTTCATTTTTATACGACAAAAAATACACTCATAGAAATAAATATACCTCCAGTTAAATTTGAAAAAATCACTGTACGTATCAAACCGAAAAATATGTAAGCATGCACTGATATGTTTGTATATCAGTTTAAAAAGCGTCTTATAAAACGCAATAATTTTTGTGCTTTAATTAGTGAGATAAAATCAAATAAATATTTTCCTGAAGGTAATAAGTATACTTCCATATCAAAATTTTTCGCGATTTTTGCCACTATTTTCCTTTAAATTATATAACCATCAAGCGATCATTATTTAAATGTTAGACAGTCATTTGGGTTATCAATTGAATTAATAAATTCTTGTGTACAGCGATGCCTCGTGGTAGAAACTTTTCGAAGGACGAGATTGGGCAAATCAAAGCATACAAAGAGTGTGGGTGTTCGAACAGGGCTATTTCTAGGAAAATCGGTAGATCACATGTTGGCGTAGCAAACGTTATAAGTTCTGGCGAAAATTACGCTTCGAAAAAGAGATCAGGTCGACGGCCAACAATAACTGCACGGGATAAACGCAATATTTTTAACTGTGCAACGAGTAAAAAACTAAGTGCGTCGCAAATACGACGTGAGTTGAGCCTTCCCGTTTCTACCAGACGTGTTGGGCAAATTTTACACGATTCTGAAAACCTCAAATGGGTTAAAAGTAAGGTAAACCAGCACTACAGCCACGTCATAAAAAAGCACGTCTAGATTTCGCTACCACTCACTTAAATTGGACTGAACAATGGAAAAAAGTCATCTTCAGTGACGAAAAAAAATTCACCCTTGATGGCCCTGATGGCTACCGACGATATTGGCATGACATCAGAACTGAAAAATCTGTAGCTTTGCATAGGAATTTCCAGGGGGGAATCTGATGGTATGGGCAGGTTTTTATTATTCAGGAAAAACTCCGATTTGCTTTATTTCCAACAAAATGAACTCGTCCGCGTATATTGATCTGTTGGATAGTGTGCTAATTACATTTCTGGACGATATCCCCGAAGAAAATCCAATATTTCAACAGGATAATGCGCCAATTCATAAAGCATTAGCAGTAACCAATTGGTTTCAAGACAAAAACTTAAGCGTTTTAACATGGCCAGCTTTAAGTCCAGACTTAAATCCAATAGAGAATCTATGGGGGATCATGTCCAACAGGATTTATTCGAGCGGACGACAGTACTCCAGCCTAGCGCAGCTCCGTGCGGAAATTAACAAGATATGGAGAGAAATTCCTATATCTGAACTTCAGCAGCTAATTATCTCTATGCCCCGGCGAATGGAAGAAGTAATTAAACAGTCTGGTGGTCATACTCATTATTAAAGTATATTTTTCCCTAACATTTTGGCAGTTAAAGAATATGGAAGTATAATTATTTCATTTGAAATTATTTGCAGATCATTATTGCAATTGTTGCAAAACTGAATTTAAGTATATAATATCTTGGATGTGTGCATTTATTATTATATCATAAAAACACATTAATATATTTTCGGTGAAATAATACCAGAGTTGTGTGAAGAGTACTCTTCTTTGGAAGTATATTTATTTCTATGAGTGTATGTTTGCGTTTTAATATATACATAAATGACAAACTAAACTACATGGAACATATATGTATAAGGGATAACCAAATAGAGCAGGATGACATCCAGATAAAAAAATATATAATCTTATTAATTAAGTACATTTTATGTACTTCAAATTTGAACTGTTTTACAACCATGTAAGAAAAATTGTGGTGTTAAGAATTTAAATTTTTTTGGTAGAAGTTATACCGAAATATGAATTGAATGATAAACTAATGCGTAATTACTTACGTCTGTATGGCGTGGATAATGAACAAAAAATTGATCGAATTGTGAATGATATTTATGATACTTGGAGTGCAATACTCAATATAACCGAAGAGTGTCATGAGGATAGTGCTGAATGCGAAGCAATTTCTATTGCGACGCAGACAGAGGATTTCCCACATGGCATAATTATTTGGATATTGGAATGGCACGAGATTTGAATTGAATGAGGACACTTGGCCATATCATTAGGTTAGGTTAGGTTAGGTTAGGTTAGGTAATAGTGGCTGTTGGTACACACCAACACACTTAGGCCCATAAGGACCCATTGTGATACCACGAGGATCTAAACCCCTACTCGAACCAGAAAGTGGATTCAGAGAATCTTAGGATTTTTACAGGCTCTAAATAGGCCAAATTGCCGAAGCCAGAAAAGTGGGGTGCCCCCAGAAATTTTAGCCTCCTAGTCCACAGCGCGGGACATTCACACAACAAATGCTCCACAGTTTCAGGCTCCTCCTCATCCTTACAGCTCCTACAGAAGTCATGAAAAGGAGCGCCCAATCTCTCAGCATGTCTGCCGATAATGATGTGGCCCGTGATCAGGCCAACAGTGAGCGCCAGGTCTTTCCTCTTTAAAAGAAGTAGCCCTTTAGTACGTCTCGCATCCCAATCAGGCCATACGAGTCTAGAATGAATGCAGGTGCTAAGGTGCTTCCATCTAGCACCCGCTTCTGCATGGAAAAATTCCTTAATATTGAGCTTGCATGTAGCGAGCGGCATTCTTAAACCCTTCCAAGATGGCGAAAGCGGAGCAGATGTGCCCCCTCTTGCAAGTTCGTCTGCCATCTCATTGCCTGGTATATTGCAGTGTCCAGGCACCCATACCAGCGTTAGAGAAGCCTGCGTAGCCATCTCGTCAAGAGATTTGCGACAATCCTCTACAGTCCTGGATTTGCAAGTAGCAAACCCAATCGCCTTCAGCGCAGCCTGACTATCTGAACAAATGTAAATATTGTCGTCCTTTACGAAGATAGTCCACCGCCTCTTGAATGGCAGCAACCTCTGCCTGGAATACGCTGCAATGATCCGGAAGGTTGAATGATAGTTTCGTACCCGTCTGGGCTACGAAAACTCCACCTTACCATTCAGCTTCGAACCATCAGTATAAATGTGGAGGGCACCCGGCAAATCCGGAGGTCCATTGGACCAAAACTCCCTATCCGGAATAGGTTAGGTTAGGTTAGGTTGAGGTGGCTGTCTCCGCAATTCATGAAAGCGGGGACACACTTAGGCCGAGGTGGCCCATTGTGATACCACACGGGAGCCCTAGCTTCCTTATCCCTATTTACAAACCTTTCCGGAAAAATTAGATTCAAAAGTATGATAAGATTAGATGCCCGTGAAGCTAAACCAGCGCGTTTGTTTCATGAAGCGCAGAAAATCTAGTGTCCTTGCGTTTTCCATCTCCGCCAGGCACTCGAAAAAGTGTTTATGGAGGAAGCGGTACCTGGATAGCGACAGTGCGGGGCAGTGGCATAGATAGTGCTCAACACTCTCTATTTCCTCCACGTCCCTACAGCTGCGGCAGAAGTCGTTTTTATATAGGCCCATGCGAGAGGCGTGAGTGCCCATAAGACAATGGCCTGTTAGAAGTCCCACCAGCGGACCTATAGAGAGCCGATTCAGATGCAGCACCGATATAGACCTAGCCTCATCCAGTCTAAGCCAGATTTGCCTAGAAATCACACAAGTTGACTCCTTGGCCCATCTACCGTTAGCCTGTTCAATGGAGCGAGATCTCAACCAATGCTTGCATGAGTTAAGCGGGGGGCCAACCCATGTCGCAGATGTGATATCCTGCAAGCTTGTTTCTTCCCTTGCTAACTCATCTGCAATGCAGTTGCCCCGAACGTTGCTATGGCCTGGAACCCAAATGACGTTCAGGTCGCACCTTTCGGCTAGTTTGTTCAAAGACTCCCTACATTTCATTGCAACTATAGATGTAGTATTGTTACTCTGTAAGGATTTTATGGCAGCTTGGCTGTCAGAGAAGATTTTGATAGAATTTATGTCTGGCAGATCTGTCAGGCGACGAGCTGCTTCCCATATGGCTATGAGCTCAGCCTGATAGACGCTGCAGTGATCAGGTAGGCGCAAACTTACTTTCAGATGAAGCTTTTCGCAGAAAAACCCACTTCCAACTCTATTGTTCAATTTAGAGCCGTCCGTGTAAAGGTGCAGTGTATTAGGGTCGGGATCCCCTAAGTTCTTCCACTCGCTCCTCTCCGGGATTCTTGTGGAGAATTTGTTATCCCAACAAAAGGCTGGTATTGCATAGTCCAGCTTTAGAAAATTGGCAGGGATGTTACTAAGAATTTGAGCGTGCCCGAATCTGGTGTCCCTCCAGGGTTCGGTTGCATTGAGCCTTGCCGCGTTGCAGCTGGCAATGAGTTTCCCCTGTATATCCGTGGGGAGAAGAAATAGGATGGTTTCGAGAGCTTTAGTTGGGGTGGAGGGAAGGGCTCCGCTAATAAGCATGGAAGCCATTCGCTGCACTCTAGTTAATTTGCTCTTATTGGTTTCGAGTTCCAGTGCTGGCCACCATATGGTGACTGCATAGAAGAGAATAGGTGAACTACCGCTGTGTACAGCCAATGGACGATTTGGGGGTTAAGTCCCCATCTCTTGCCTATCGCTGATTTACATGCGTAAAGTGCTAACATGGCTTTTTGGGATCGTACTTCTACGTTCCGTTTCCAGTTTAGTTTTCTGTCTAGAATAACACCAAGGTATTTAACCTCGGTAGAGAGTTTAATCTCCTTCCCATTTATGGACGGAGGTTTGAATTCAGGTATCTTATGTTTGCGGGTAAACAGAACTATTTCCGTTTTCTCAGAGCTGACACTGAGCCCGCATTTCAGAGACCAGGTTTTTACAATGTTGAGTGCATTTTGCAAAAGGTCGCTCAGCACCGGTATATGCTTGCCAGTCGCTGTCAGGGCGATGTCATCGGCGTACGCAATTACCTGGCAGCCCGTGTGCTGAAGTTTAGAGAGCAGGGTGTTCACCGTTAGGTTCCAAAGCAGAGGAGACAAAACTCCACCCTGGGGTGTTCCCCTGTTGGCATACCTAGTTATCGATGAATTACCCATTTCAGAAATAATGGCTCTTCTACTAAGAAGAAGTTCGACAAACCTCACGAGAGCCTCCTCTACCTCCAAGTCCCGTAGGGCGGTGGTAACGGCTCCCGGTAGAACATTGTTGAAAGCTCCTTCTATGTCGAGAAAGATGCCCAGTGTGAATTCCTTAAAGGCTAGCCCCTTTTCTATCTTGGAAGTGATAGCGTGTAGAGCAGTCTCTACGGACTTGCCTTTGGAATAAGCGTGTTGAAAAGGAGATAGAGTATTCGCACGGAGCCTGATATAGACATCCAGCAATCTCTCAAGAACTTTGAGTAGAAAAGAGGTCAGGCTTATCGGCCTGAAATCCTTTGAGCTGCTGTAGGAGGCTCTGCCCCCTTTAGGAATAAAGATCACCTTCGCCTTAGTCCATTCTAGAGGAATGTATGACAGGTTGAGGCAGGCTTTATAGATAGGAACAAGTAGAGGGATTAGAGTACCACTTGCTGCCTGTAATTCAGCAGGAAAGATCCCATCTATTCCCGGAGATTTGAAGGGTTTGAAGGATTTAATTGCCCATTTTACCCTTCTGTTAGTAATTATGTGCTCCAGGTCATTAGATGTCCTGGGGTTAGAGTAGGTTCTATAAGGTTCCGAGGTGCACCCTGGGAAGTGTGTGGTGACCAGGGTGTTCAGAATATCAGTACTAGATGTGGCCCAGTCCCCATTTTGCATTCGGATACAGCTTGGGGGAACTGGGTTAGTAGAGAGGACCTTTCGTAGACGATTGGCCTCAGAGGTTTCTTCTATGTCGCTAGCGAAGTTTTTCCATGAGTCTCTTTTAGCTCTTTGGATCGACTTCTTGAAAATTTTTAAGGCATCCTTGTAGGCTTGCCAGTTGCCAGTTGTTTTCGCCTGGTTGAAGAGTTTTCTGCTGTTAAGCCGAAGCTTGGAGATCTCCGGGTTCCACCAATAAGGTTTCTTTTTACCCCGAACTATGACCTCCAGGCAGGCACTCTTGAAAGCAGCGTTACAGGATTTAGTAACAAAGTCAACTGCTTCATCGATTTTTGACGATGTGTCCAGCACACCGAGAGAAACAGACCCGTTATTGGAGATAGGCGCTTCATCAGTTGTTAACGGTAGGCTTAACATACCGAGAGAAGCGTGCCCCTATCCGGAATAACAACATCGAAATTCCTCCCGCGAACGGTGGTCGGTGCACAGTAGTCCGTTGCACTCGTCAGAGAAATGCTAAGGATCTCAGCGTGACCACCTACATTTACCTTCCACCCCGGAAGTTCCCTTAAGCGCAGTGCCGAAAACAGTGCGCATTGCCTACCCATCAGGTCAATGGGCAGGACATTAAATAAAGTGTCCAGAGCCTCCTTGGGAGTGGTACGCAGCGCGCCACCAACACAAATCAGCGCGCTCCTTTGCAACTTTTGAAATGCAAGAAGGGCTGAACTCTTTTCAAGACATTTCCACCACACCAAAACCCCGTATAACAGGATTGGTCTAATCACAGCGGTGTAAAGCCACAGCGACACGCTAGGTGACAAACCCCAATTACGCGCAACGGCTCCTCTACAACTGTAGAGGGCAACCATTGCCTTTTTAACACGTTCCTCAGAGTTGGGGGCCCAAGACAATTTTTTGTCCAGAATTACCCCCAAGAACTTTGCCGTAATCCCTAATTTTAGGGTAGTATTTCCAAGAACTGGCAGTTGCAAAGCAGGAAGTTTATACCTCCTGGTAAACAGTACAAGTTCAGTTTTGGCTGGGTTGATCCCCAAGCCTTTGTTTCTAGACCAGTGATCCACCAGTCTAAGTTTACTTTGCATAATATCGCATAGCGTCTGTGGAAACTTACCACTAACTATTAGTGCAAGATCATCCGCATATGCTACAACTTTAACGCTACCATCCTCCTCCAAGACGGACAACAGCTCATTAATCGTGGCCACCCATAAAAGTGGGGAGAGAGCCCCACCCTGTGGCGTACCTCTATTGGCGTATCTAGAAACTGATACCCCGGCCCATTCAGCACGAACCTCCCTACGTACCAGCAACTGCTTGATCAAAGCAACCATCCTGAGATCAACACCTAGCCTCGTCAGAGCTCCAGTTATTGCGGATGGTGTAACGTTGTTAAATGCACCCTCTATATCCAGGAATGCAATCGGTGAGAACTCCTTGTATATCTATCAAGACCCGGAGTTTGAAAGGCTTAAAAGTCCCTACTGCCCGACAGACACCGCAGTATTGATGAAATCATCATTGACAAGCCGATTATCGGGCCCTTCTCGTATGTTTAATACTTCGTCAGCAGAGCTCGGGAAATGCGTGCTCAGAAGAAGGTCCAGGGTACTCTCACCAGTGTCCGTCCACGACCCATCAGGCCTTAGCAAGCACCCAGGGGCGCTTCGTGGAGAACCGGAGAGAATTTTCCTAAGCCTTGAGACTTTCGACACCGATTCCAAGCCACTGCAAAATTCCCTACACGAGGATCGTTTAGAAGACCTTAGTATCTTCTTGTATTCTCTAAGATGCGTTTTATATTCAACCCATTTCTCGACATCGTCTGAGGATTTAGCTTGGTTGAACGACCGACGACACCTCTTACGAGCCGAGTCTAAATCCGGATTCCACCATGGTGGTTTCGTTTTGCCTCTCGGCTTTCTCAAGGGACAGGCCTTATCCAGCGCCTGCCCACACACCTTCGTAAACGTATGAACCATATCGTCCAGCTCCTTGTAGCTGGTCGGAGTACGGCAACTAAAACCCGAGAGTCTCTTATGAAGCTCCTCTCTATACAAGTGTCAATTGGCAGTTTTAATGTTTCTATAGGCGACAGTCCTGACTGGCACCCTGTCCAGGTCGAAGCGAACAAACCGATGATCAGAAAAGGAGTGCTCATCAAGCACCCTCCAGTTCTTTATCATGGCTTCCCCGCCTCCCAAGGCCAGGGTGACGTCCAAGACTTCCCTCCGATTTTTTGTCACAAACGTAGGTACAGAACCATTATTACATATACTAATATTATGTTGTAGGATAAAGTCAAAAAGTAACTCACCCCTTTCGTTGGTGTCTCCACTCCCCCAGGCAGTGTTGTGTGCATTTACGTCACCTCCGAAAACAACCGCTCCAAGCGTATCCCCCACTATCTTGCAGACTAGTGGGGTACGTATTGGCCTATCGTGCCCGAAATAGACCGAAGTCAAGGTCAACACCAAGCCGTTGACCAACATTGAAATGGACGTGGTGTCCTCATTACTGAACTGTGGAAGAAAAAGAACATTCAGATTAGATCTCGCCAAGATACAAGCCCTTGGCTTCCCATTTGTGGCCCCACTTACCAGTGTAAACCCAGCTGCCTTCAGCCCGCAGATTTTCCGCCCTACCACCCATGGCTCTTGGATGAGGGCTATGTCAGCTGCTCCATTCGATGTTAGTTGGAGCAGCAACGCAGCCGACGCTGCCTTACTATGGTGGAGATTTATTTTGAGGACTCGCACCATGATCACCGATGTCCACCCCGACCACTGTAATATTGCCATCGTCCTCATCCGACAACAGCTCATCGCCAGTGTAACCACACGAAAAATCGCCGGATAGGCGTGAAGAGGTTGATGCCGCATCGCCTGCTGCCGTGTCATCCATCGGACTGACATCAACAGGCTCCGCGTCGTCTTCCTCCCCGCTCTCCGCCTCCTCAGGCTCAACCTCCAGATCGAGGTCCGTAGCCGCCTTCAAGTCACTAGAGTAGACCTTAATCACTGCGGTGTCGAAACCGTATTTTATTACGCCCTTCGTCCGCTCAAGAAAGGGGAGTGACTCCTTATTGAGTATCAGGACGGTCTGTAGCGTCGCCTTGGAGGTGTTCTCCAACCTCATCACTCGCCAGTTGTGAGCTGGGAGCTCGGGGTTGAAGGTCCTGATAATCTCCAGGACACCCTCCGGATCGCCTGGTTTGGACGGAATCCACACTCTAACCCTCGGCCTAGACGGGATGTCCTTAAAATCAACGGCTTTCAGCCTCGCACCCGGGTAAACCTCGCCTACCCTTAAGACAGCCTTCTTGTAAAGGTCTGCCGAACGTTGGTCATCGCACGCCACCAACTTGACTGTACCCTGGTACCACCCCACCTCTCTGCAAGACGGTGGAGGACCAGGGTTTTCCCTAACCAGCGCAACTGAGAAGCTAGTCATCTCAAGCTTGACCCACTTCCAGTTATCCTTCAGCTTTTGTTCCTTATCTGGGTTAGTTTCAATGACCCCCAGGAGTATGCTGCCTCGCACGACCTCCGCAAAGGAGGAGACCTGCGTCCTAACCCGTTTCGGGGCATTCACCGCAACCTCCATCGATCTGTTGCGTTTACCTTCGGCCTGTACCTTAGCCGGAGCCAGCACCGGAACAGACCTATAAAAGTTAGGGTAGATGGTCCTCACCCAATCAATTTCAGCCCTGATCTGCATAGCATCTCCAGGCAGCGCCTTGGTGCACAGATCAGGGACATCATGGAATCTCTTCAAGATCCTTATGGCCACCCTCTTATGCCAGCCTCGAGCATGGGATAAGGGTAACCTATCCTTAAAAAGGGTAAACGCCGTGGGCGTGGCGGGAGTCGTCCGAGAGGTCTTCTCCCCAGCTTTGGCGTTCGCCCCGGTAGCGAGCTGCATACCAGGAACACCCCACTGACAGAAGAAGATCCCCCCGTAGACCCCACCCCATCCTGGGAGACACCAGATGAAGTGGTAGGCCTCGGCATCACCAGAAGCCTACGATCTTCATCTTCCCTAGCAATAGCCGCCGCGCGGCTGGTAGAGGGGCCCTGCATCGCACAAGCCCCCGAATGAACGGGTGTTGACCCTTCCGGCTGTTTACGAGTGCCGGTCTCGTTTAAATTTTTATTTTTGTTATTGTTATCCTCCATACTTAAAACCCACGAGTAGCGGAGAAGGGGTACGTCAGCCCCTGGCAGAGATCCGCGATGCCCGGGGTAAGGCCAATATTACAACTGGGTGTGGCCCGGTACCCAGAGGGCACCGTACGAGACTGGGCTATTTAGGAGCCCCCAGCCAGGCTGATCGTCAGCACGGTATGCATAACACCTTGATCCGGCCCCTACCCTGAAACCATGAGCAAACACCATTTCAACGTCCCTAAGCTATTGAGGAGCTAAGGAAGCATAGCACTGACGCCTGATCTCAGCTGGACACCCCCCGACAACGTACGGAGCTTCTGTGGTGGCCATTACCAGTCGGCACCCTCTCGGAGGGTTCAGTTCGGGATTTTTGCCAACCTGGCCATATCATTACTTTTATACAAAATTGGATAAGGTTTGTAATGAGCGTAAGGAGGCTGTGGCCAATTATTTGGCATTGAAGTTTATCTATCGCGTGGATGCAAGATTGCAGGACAAGAAATTTCAAACGGAACATTGTAACATGATGGCTCAGCATGTGTTTTCTCACCTATTGGACGAAATCTACATATGTACTTCAATTTTACGCTTTTTTACAACCATATAAGAAAAATTGTGGTGTTAAAAATTTAAATTTTTTTGGTAGAAGTTATAGGGCTTTGTGGAGATCACTGATCTAGCGGATGCCTTAATGCACCGCAAAAGGGGCGAAAGCGATGACACCCCTTTCTGCGCCTTCCGCGCTCATTGTTTTTCTTTATTTACATCCTACATATTTACATATATGTATAACAATTTGGTGGGGAACTCCGCTAAAAGGCAAAAGCTCGCAACACACTCCGCCAGTACTGCCCATCATGGCAATATGGTATAACTTCATTTGTCGCCGCTAGGGTGCGCTCCCCGTTGGGAACAAAGGATAAAAGGTAAACAAACAAAACAAATGAACATTTGCTATGCCAGTGCATATATACATACATAGTGGGAGTAGCAAAACCAAGAAAAGGTAAACAAACCAAAAGCAAAATTATTTTGTCGCGATCAGACCGCGACAGTGTGTTTTTGTAACCGTAGTTTTCCTGTAGAAAATGTGTAACTTTTACTTTTGAAGTTAGTTAGTGGCCGCTGTGGTGTAGTGGGTAGAGTGCTCGGCTGCTATATTAGAGGTCTCGAGTTCTAACCACAGTTCGGACAAACACCAACCAATTTTTCTAATTAACTAAAACCCAATTATTGGGTTTTTAAAAAATAGCGGTCACGCCTCGAATTGGGAGAGGAGCTTGGCCATAAAACTCGCCAGAGTTATAAACGCGCCAATGTATTATTATTATTAGTTAAAGGGTTTGATATATAATATGCGATATTTGTGTACTAAAATGAAAACTTATAGTCAGAGATGTGATTTTTATTAATTATAAAGAAAATGATAATTTTTTGGTAATTTTTTTTTTTTTAATTTTTGGTAAATTTTTTATTTTGGCTGTGGCAACGGTGGTTATGAGCAATGTATTAGATTTTTGTGTTGGTTATAATCAGCCTTGGGCATGGTATAAAAAATACAGGTATGTGCATTGTCATTTTGACGCTGTCTTTTTGATTAAAATGCAGATTTTTGAAGTTTGATCTTATGTCAGTTTTGGAGTATAGCGATGCCAGACTTTTATTTTTTTAATGCGTAGATTTTTGTTTGAAAGTTTGGGTATTTCAGGAATCAAAGGACAGAAAGAGAAAGGCCACTAGTGAGCAGATTTATGGAACTTCCGGTAGCTTCTCTTCGCTTACTCCACAAATCTTCATCCACTCTCCGCGAATAAAGGGTATCGTCGGAAATTGGAAAAATTTTATATCACCGTCTTTGCAGCCATATTTGGTATTATTGCACCGCGGAAATAAGCAACTCATATTGTTAAAATCTAGGGTACATATTTTTTTGTAATTGGATTGGACATATGTACATACATACATATATAGACTGAAATGCTCACTGGTATGGTGGTGTACACCAAAAATGAGATTTCATCAAAAATACATACCTGGCGTCCGTCCCCATCCATTCATGCAACAATTTTGAGATTCACACAACGAAATTCCAAATAATGACACAGTTTCAAAACCGCTTTTTTTAAGGAAATTTTTCGAACCAATACCGCGAATAATAGGCGTTATTGCTTTATAACTGTACTGTAATGTACTAAAGTTGATTATACCTTCATAAACACGAAGTGGATTATAACTTTGCTTTATTGAAGAAAAGTTTTTACGTACGCCTGCAAAACCGCCTATACGTCACTATTGACCAAAATAAAAGACGCAAAACCGCTTATAAATACATAAGTAAGGCAATAACTGCACATTTCTCTGTTTTTCGCCAAAATGATATTTGCATTAAGAATATAATCCAAAAATCTACCTTGGTTTGGATGTGGGTTTGCAAAATTCCGAACCGTTTTGAATTAAAACAGTTTTTACTGTTTCCTGTAAAATTTGGGTGGTAGCGGATACGCGGTATTACACTTTATGCGACGATATGGAGTTATAATAGATCAATCTCCAAAACCTCCCCAAACTACATATATACCAGAGAGATCACAAAGCCTAAATTAAAAGTGATCGTAACTACTAAACTAAATTAAAAACTCACCGAGAATACCTGAAAGGGGCTACTTTGTAGTACGGCCAAACTGATATTCCGCGAAGTAAAAATCCGAAATGAATCTTTTATGAATCACTGATGAAATTCATCTATGACTGAGGAGGCATCAGTGAGTACTTTCAAATAAAGACTGCTGAATTTTTCATATACATAAATGGTTTGCTTTTTTAAAAAAAAAAATAATAATAATAATAAAAATTGTACTCAGAAGAATCATCAATGATCATTCAGCAGTGAAACAAATTTACTGCAGGATGTGTAATTTTTTCAAATTGAAAAAATTTCTTTCAATTCAAATTGAAAAAATTCGTTACTATGAATACCATGGTTACAATTTATTTTTAAAACAAAGCAGTGAAAAATGCCATTAATGGAGGATTTTTATCATTGAGTATGGCAGCACGAAATGTCATAATCTGCTTAATTGTCAGGTGGTTAATATGGCGACGAAAACTTTTACCTGGTATACTTATACCTTGGCCTTGGGCAAAACCTTAGCACCCAGTGGTGCCAGATTGAGGGAAATTTCCCTTTTTGAGGGATATTTCACTGTAAAATTTTTAAAGAGGGAAAAAAGGGACATTTTGTTGTCGTCCATATAAAAAAAGGGATTTTTTGATTGTAGAACTGTTTACATACTAGAGCTGATGATACCCGGGCATTCTTGTTGATGCCGGCTAATGCGACAAACGCTGCTAGGCCACTCGTTTGTGGATGAACGAGACATGTATTTAGCGATGTTTGGCTGTTCAGACGTTTGCTTTTGTTCCTCAAAAACGTGAATTTATCGATAACTGAGTTATCGGTCAAAATGCGATTGCACAAAAACCTTAATATTACCCTACAATATTGGTATCAAATGAAAGGTGATGGCCCCAGGTTTCATTTGGACTTCGATATATTTCGATAAATTTATCGGTAACTGAGTTATCGGTCAAAATGCGATTGCACAAGAACCTTAACCCTTTCGGAACTTCTTTTTTGTTTTTGACCTTAAAAATCTATATTTGCATTTTATTTACTGTTAAGGGGTTTGTTATGAATAATCAAAAGGAATTTTTAAAAAAAAATTTTTTAAAAGTGTTTTTTTGGCACTATGCCATATGGCATAGATTTCACTCAACGGAAATAAAAATATGTATAGAATGAAATCAAGTCGCAGTGAATTCGTGTTTTTTGATAACAAAATCAAGCAAAATTGTGGCCCATAAACTAGAATATACTTTCCCGAAAGTCCAAATATTTCAATTTACTTTAGTTTTCGAGATATCCTTATCCAAAACTGTAAAAATTACATTTTTTGTCAGTTTTCGAGATCATTTAGCATCAAAGTTTTTCTTTCAGTCAAGATACTGTTAAAGTTATCTAAAAGTATGAGTTTTTCCTTCTAAATTCCGTTGGCCGTTGTAAAATATCATTTTTCTTCACTGAGATATTGCATTTTTAAATGTGCATGTTTGCAAAGGATGCAAAGGATACTCGAGATACAATTTCGATTTAAAGATATAATGTATTTATTTTAAAAGATAGAAGTCATGCATAATAAGATACATTGACATAAACCATTCATAAAACAAAAAACATTAAAGATAAAAGCTTAAATTCGCTTTAAAGCGTTAGAATTATAGTGTACACGATTGTTCTAGTAAATTACTAGATCCACCTCTGTATCAGTCCTGAAACAAAGAAGAAAAAAGATAAAAATGAGATAAAATATATATATACATGTCTCTTAGAAGCAAATATAACTTACTTTATCTTTTATGGTATCATCTGAAACGGTTCCTCGGGCCATTTAGAATGCGCAACACGAATATCCTTCGCATCCTTTGCAAATGTGCACATTTAAAAATGCAATATCTCAGCGAGGAAAAATGATATTTTAGCAAGCTCAACGGAATTTGGAAGGTGATAACTCGTACCTTTAGATGCATTTAATTTTCTTGACTGAAAGAGTCATTTTATGCCACATTACCTTAAATAAAGGGAAAGACCCCAATCTTTACACTTTAGGTCAGGATATCTCGAAAACTGGAGTGATTTGAGATAGTTGGACCTTCGGAAAAGTATACACTGGTTTCCGGGTGACAATTTTGTTGGCCTCTGTTCTCAAAAAACACGCAATCGTTGCGACTAATTTCATCCCATACATTTTTTTTATTTCCATTGAGTGAAATATATGCCGTATGGCATGGTAGGAAATAAAAAAAATCCTGCAGCCTTATTAAAAAGTCCAGGGTCCTAATTTTTTTCGAGATGTTAAAATCAATAATTTTCTACTAATACATGTACAAAAGTTTGCCAAATAAATTTTTTTTCTGTGAAATAACTGAATTTATGAAGTTATTTTTTCTTGCACAAAACAAGACTCAAAAGAGATGATTGATTTTGTAATTATCGCAAGTTACTGGTTGCAGTAATCAAAATTTTTATTCAAAATCCCTTAGGTGGGCTGTTTTGGTCTGATTGGTGCTAGTGCAAAGGTAAAAACAAAGCTTTACAATTCACATAGTGCCCGACGTTTCGGTAAGCTCCTTACCATCCTCAGGGGCGGTTTCTTTATTTTGTACACATAAAAGAAAAGATATACATATAACAAAATTACTCACATATCTATGCATATATAATGTGTTACAAAATCACAAAAATAATTATCACAACGCGAACTTACATGTATGTATGTATATTAAAAACTATCAGAAAAAAACCATATTACAGACATATTTACATATATACATATAGATATAAAAACATAAAAACATATACTTTTTATTAAGGTACGCTAGTCAGACTAATTAACAATCATAAACAAAGCAAATAAGTAGCTGCAATATCTTCTGTATCTTCTTTTTTGTTTACTGTCCGCTCTCTATTTTTCAAAATGTGTAGACTCTCCAATGTGAATCTCGTTCTCTCTTTGTTTTCTGTATCTATTATTTTAGTGTTGTCTAGATCAGCTGTGTGTCCGTTTGTGGTCATATGCAGTGCAAGTGCAGTGTTTGTTTTCTTTTTTCTTATGTCTGCTTCGTGTTCTGCTAAACGTACACCCAGTGGTCTTTTTGTGGTCCCTATGTATATTTTGTCGCAGGATACATTACCATCGCCCTTGCAAGCGACTTGGTACACAACATTAGCTTTTTGATGCGGATTAATTGAGCTTTTCGTTTTGGAGTAAATAGTTGAGAGTGTTTGGTTGGATTTATATGCAAGGGTGAGGTTTTGAGTTTTCTTTCGAATGTTGTGGTCAAGATTTTCTGTGAACTTTGGTATGTAGGTAACACTTCGATATTGCATTGTTGTTGTGGAAGTTGTAGTGATTTTCTTGTTTTGATTTGAGTTAGTTAGCTTGTCGTTTATAAGAGTTTTTATTAGATGCGTAGGATAATTATTGTTTGTCAATATGTTGTATATTCTTTTAATATTTTGTTGTCGGAATTGAGGATGGCTAATTGTCAGAATTTTATTTGTTAAGTTTTTTGCTGCATTTATTTTATATTTTTTGGGTTGAGACGATAGAAAATTAATTATACGTCCTGATGAAATAGGTTTTGAATACCAGTCAAGAATGATTTTGTTGTCTATTCTATGAATGAGAACGTCAAGAAAAGGGAGTTTAGAATTCGTCTCTTTTTCTAATGTAAACTGCAGCTTGTTGTGGTAATTATTAAATGTGCGGAGCATCACATCCGCATCGTTTCTTTTTACAATGGCAAATATGTCATCAACATACTTGACTATGAATCTCACATCAATGTTGTGTAGTTTCTTTAGCTCGGCCAGTGAATTATCTAGTAAATCGTCCATTATAATATCCGCTATTATTGGGGAAAGAGGATTGCCCATGGGCATTCCAAAATTCTGGGTAAATATTTTATTTTCATGCATGAAGTAATTATTTTCTTAGAAGCAAAAATTTAGGATATTGAGAAAGGTGTTCTTTGGTATGTTGGTTTCTGTTTGAATTGTGTTGAATTTGTTCATTATGATTTTTATAGCAAGATATGTCGGAATGTTAGTGAACAGGGATACAACATCGAGTGATATTAGAATTTCATCGTCTTGAAGTTTAAAATTGTTCAGTCTATCTTTTAATCTAAATGAGTTTTTTATATTGTATTGGTCCGATATTAGATTACATATAATTTTACCAACAAATTGGGACAGTTTGTAACACGGTACACCGAACGAGGACGCTATAGGACGAAGAGGTATGTTGGGTTTGTGAATTTTGGGGAGACCGTAAAGACGCGGGGCAAAGGCTGAATTGCACATAAGTTGGTGTTTTTCTGTTAGGTTGATCATTTTGTTTTTGTATAAACTGTCAATAATAATATTGTTCTGTTTTTGTAACTTGTCCGTTGGATCACTTCTTGCTGTTCTATAAGTATTTTTGTCTGAAAGTAGCAGGTTCATTTTTTCTTTGTATTCTGTTGTGTACATTGCAACTGTCTTATTTCCTTTGTCAGATTCTGTAATAATGATCTTATCCTTATATCTACTTAAAAATTCTTTGGTTGTATTATACGTTGCTAATATAAATTTCTCTACTGGGTTGTGCTTCATATGTCGTTTGCGTTGTACTAATCCGTTGCTCAGTCGGCTTCTCTCAACTTCTTTGTCTCTATCATTGCTTATTGTTTGAATTGCTTGCTCCATTTCTGCGATTATTCTTATTGGATTAATACTTTCTTTGGTGGTGGGTATGGTAAATTTTTTGCCCAAAGAGAGCAACCATTTACATCTTCGGGAAATTCTATATCAGTTTTGTTCACGAACCAATTACTGTTGTAGTGTATGCCCAGGCTTTCCAGTTGTTTTTGTTTCAGTTTTTCTATTTTATATGTTTGGGTCTCTTTTTGTTGTTGTGTGATTCTGTTCCTAATAAGTGTTTGGTGGGAAATGTACGACTTAAAATCCATTTCGCTGAGTTTTAAATATTGTTCGTCATAGCTCAGCTGGTCTCTTATGTTTTTGATGTTTATATTTGTTTGTGTTATTTCTATATTTAGAATTTTTTTGAGAAAAGCGTCCTTGGCGTCTTTAAAAATCTAAATTGATCTGATTTCTATGTTACGCTAAGTGTGCGTAATGAAATGTACTCAAACCCCATTGAACAGAAATTTTGAGTGAGTTTGTTCATGCTACGTTAAGTATCTATAACTCCAGCTTAACTTTATACTTTGCTTTACTCGCTTCACCTCAATTGTGAACATGTACCTTTGAAAAGCGCATGCTGAACGGAACTTTCAAAGCAAAACTCTGAAGCAAAGCGAGGTAGAAGTCAATTGTGCACGGGCACTTATGTACTTACACGAGTTATGGAATACAATCGTATGTACATACCTATTTATATGTACCTTTAAATCAGCGACAGGCAAAGCTGTCCCGCACGGGCAAATGAGTTCATACCAGTGATGCCAGATAATCTTCGCTAAAATTCCCACATAAATTGGCAAAAAATCCCTAATTTCCCACATTTTAAATAAAAAAAAATCCCACAAAATTCCCACCGAATTTAAAGCATTTATTTCAGTAATATAAGAATATATACCAAGCAAATACAGTTTTTTTAATAGCTAAAAGTATTAGTTGTACAAATTATTTGCATTGTGCAAGTGGATATGATTTTTGTTGATTTTTAAG
The DNA here is from genome assembly GCA_960531455.1 of Urophora cardui. Taxonomy (NCBI): domain Eukaryota; kingdom Metazoa; phylum Arthropoda; class Insecta; order Diptera; family Tephritidae; genus Urophora; species Urophora cardui. The sequence goes on along the minus strand of OY482670.1, from coordinate 63,725,871 downwards.
TTGAAGCAATTGATATTTTTGGATTGAAAAGCAACTCTTACTGTACTTATACTATTTAACATATCACTAGATAGTTTGTTTTGCTTTTTACATTTAACATCATGAGTACAATTTCAACCGATTGCTTAAGATTATGAAACAAAAAATTGTCATTACAGTTTTTAAAGTTTATTACTTTACTCCACATTGCATCAACAGGTAATTTTTTTAAATCGTCTTTTTGTGTTTCGGTTAAAACTATACAAATACTTTTATATTCCGATTGTGTGAGATCAGGTTTAGGATTTAATTTTTTAGTTAGAGCAAGAAGTGATACACCGCCGTTTTTAGGGAAATCAAAAACCATATCGGGATCTAAAAACTGCAATTCTTCGAAAACACCGTGAAATGGAGAACGTGATATTATCTGATAAGTAGAAGCTTCATAAAAGCGCAAACACTTTTTTTGAATACAATCTTTTAGTCGGTGTATAAGTACATTTCTGCTTTGGAACAATGCGTTAAATTCATTGAAAAAGTTAAGAACGTACTTCAAAAATCTAACATAAGCCTTGTTTTGAATTCTTTCCAATTTTTCATAAAGAGTTTCTGCTTTTTTACGCATATCTTCAAATCAGGCCAGGCGAAAATAGCTTTTTTGTGGCTCCCAATTCTCCAAAATTCTTTCAATTACCCAATAAACATTTTTCTTCATTTTCAATTTGAGGTTCATTTGTGATGTAACCCTATTGTCAAATATCAAACGTTTGTTATCAAATGCACCTCAAATTTCCCCTGATAGCGTTCTCAAACAAAAAGGCTAATTTTTAGTATGGGATTTTGGGCTGATTCTCAATTTGATAAATTCCATTTTCTCAAACCCATTTCAAAGTTGGTACGAAATGGAATGCAATCAATAGATGTATGTATGTATTACATATTTGTACTCTAGAGTGCAGAAAAATTGAGGGATAGTGAGAGTGAGAGAGATTGTGGTGTGAGCGCAGAAATGGAAAGGAATAAATAAATGTACATATGTATGTATTACATATTTGTACGCTTATGTGATGTTTTTCATTTACCCGTACGGGTGAATTTCGCCGGTGCCTTTTGTACAATTACATGAGTATATTAATATATTTTTTAATATATGTACATACACACATATCGGAAACCAACTACATGTTTTTATTAAATTTTGTGTAACTTCACAAAAAGCCACGAACAAATAAAATAAGATTAAGAAATACAGAATCATTATAACACACAATTATTTTCAACCGTCATCATTTCAACCGTTAAGGGACCGCTCGAGTAGAACAACGAACGCTGACTGAAATTTGCAAACACACAAAATTTCTTCGTTCCTTCAAACCTTCACATGTTGAAATTCGTGAAATAGTACAAAATACGAAACAATTTTGTTCTCAAATGTGTTGTAAGTTAATCTAAAATTGATAAACAATGTTTGATGAACACTTGCATATATGTTTATTTTCAAATGATATATATGATGATTCTCAACTTTAGAAACAATATTTTCTCAAACGTTTGATAATTTATTTTTCAGTGTTTAATGGGTATTAACAATACAGTACGAATGTACACAATGAAAAATAAATTACCTAAGGGTTCGATTATTAACACGCTTTTATTAGTTTCACCTGTATGTTTGTATGTATGTAAACAAGTTACGTATACGCAGTGTAGTTCACTGTACGTTTACTTGTACGCATGTATGTAACCGACTCCTTTTTGCGTTGCATAAGTTAACGCGAAAGCGTGTGTATTCATACTCTGAATGGGAGTTTTTCAGTGTGCTTATTCTAAGTTATACTATAAATTATACATATGTAGCTATGTAAACAGTTCTGCAACCAAAAAATCCCTTTTTTTATATGGACGACAACAAAATGTCCCTTTTTCCCTCTTTAAAAATTTTGCAGTGAAATATCCCTCAAAAAGGGAAATTTCCCTCAATCTGGCACCACTGGTTCATACACGCATTCTTAAGCCCCAATTACATCAGCGATGTGGCAGCGGGCAGCGACGGTTTTCGAAATCAGCTGATGCGTCTAATATGAGCAGTGACTGCCAGACCAAACACAATAGAGCGTTCGCAGTATTTGGCAGTGACTTTTTTATATATTAAGTCTGTTTCCTTTTACCTTGCACACGTGGTGACATAAATTTACTTACCATTTTCATGTCCACTTTTTTCAATTAAAATAATCAATCTTGTTTCATTTTTTCCTCTGCTCTTTCTTCTTCTTTGCTTTTGCATCCCGCCAGCAATATTTGCTAGTGGAAATCAATTAAGTAAAAATTAAATTCTCTCCCGCTTGCTGGCATCAAAGTACGGAAACACAAAATTAGTAAAAATATATTACATTGGATAGTACGGAAACAGACATAAGATCACATCAACACTTAGAAGTTGGCTGCGATTCAAGGCAGCGGCAGCGAATTTAGAATTTGGGCTAAACGGAGCGGTGCTGCCAGCTGCCTCTGCTGTATTATGTGCCGCTTCATTGCAAACCGTAGTTTCTAAAAATCAAAAAACGATCGCTGCTACTGCCACAGCGCTATTTTCAAGCATGGGCGCCACCACAAGCAAACAAGCAAAGAACGTGAGCATGTAGTAGTGTGCTTAAAATAGCACAGTGAGGCAAAATTAAAAAATTTTTCGTAACTTCGTGTGTTGATGAAAATTTAATTATATCAGATTTTATAGCATGAAAGTAGAGGTTATATTAAAAATAGGTATGTTTGTAGATACAAATTTAATAAAAAATAAATGTTGATTTATTTCGATTCACATTCGAATTAATTGCAATTCCAATATAAAAGCATAAACAATTAACCAGTGTTTGAAAAACTGCCAGCAAAACAGCAACAGTCTCAAAAAATATGCTGCTCATGTTCTGCGAAAGTTGTTATTATTTTTTCAGAACTTTTGAATTTTAATTTCCTTTGAAAATATCTAAATTCGAAGTACAGGGCATTCGAATACTTTTTTTTGTTTCTCTGTGCTTTTGCTTTGCTCTTTAATTTCAAACAGTTCAGTCGAAAGCAAAGCACAGATAAACAGAGTTTTAGTTTTCAGAACGGCTTTTTGGAATTTGTTTTTTTTTTTTACATTACAATTTCGATTGTGTTCCCATAAAAAAAAAAAAAAAAAACTCGAAATTATGTTGTAAAAATTTCCGCAGTACAGCAACAGGTTGACTGTAAATTGAAGGCTGCATAGTTACAGTACAGTACAATTTTTTATTTTTTTTTACTTTCTTGCGCTGTTAATTTTTTAATTTTGAAATGAAAATGAAATTCAAAGTAAATGAAAAAAAAACGTTGAAAGTAATTTCAAACCCTGAAATTAACCCATTTTCAATTTTAAAGAGTTGAAAATGGCATAAAAATTAATACTTCATTTGATTTCAAATGGCTCTATTTAACACTATTGAGAATATTTAAAATAAAAAAAATAATCAATTTGCCAACCAATCTTAACCCTTTCGCGCCGGAGTTTTTTTTCGGTTCCCAGACTACTTTTCCGGCATGACTTTTCAAAACGTTACAATAATGCTTAAAATAATGTGTTCTGCATACTTTAAAAATCCCTATGTCCTTTTTTATCCTGGGACATATTGTCCCAATAAGGTTTTATACTGGGATAATATGTCCCAATATGATGCATGAACACAAAATTTTGAAAAGGACATTAATTTTTAGTTTGCAAATTTATTTAGAAAACGGTTTTTTTTTATTTTTTGCCGATAATTTGCTGATTTATGATAGGGAGAAAAGCAGTCAATATGTAAAAACTAAGCATTTACAATGAAAAGCATCAGAATTTCGAAAAATCTCTTTTTCCACCACCTCTTTTGTAGTCCAAAGTAGCAAAAAAAAAGTTTATTTTTGCCATGCTTTTGTTTTCTGTCTAAATAACTTGTTTGTGACAGTTGAAAACTACAAGGAACTTCCATTCCAGCTTATTTGGAATTGGCTTTGTCTACGTACTTGTCGGAACTCGAAATCCGGTGTTTCCTTTCGATTCCGCATATATGTTCCAACGGCCAGAAAAGAAGTGTGTTTCGTTAACGATATTAAAGTGAAAATCGTTCGAATGCAATAACTACTTCCTTATCAGGGGTAGTACTAGCTAATTTGGTAATAAACGTTTCTCCAAGTGTGCCAGAAAGACTTTGAGTTAGGGCCCTATTAGTTTTCTTCTCTCTATTGAGTTTTTATTCGCTGATTTGTGCATTTCGCAATGAAAATTCGCACAATTTTTGCAAAAAACTTTCTAAGAACATTGAACTCGGAAGAAGTCCGGGGTAAAGTTATCAGAAATTGGGGTTCTTTTTCGAAAAGAATTTGAAATTTAGGTTCAAAATTTACGTCTTCCATAAGGTTGTTCCAGGTAGCAATGGGGTCTGTTTCATTTGCGCCATCTTCAAATGGCTCATCTTCCTCTTCCGAATTTTCGCATACTTCGTCTTCTTCGACGGATTCAGAAAAACATCGCTGTCACCTTCACCAGGTTCTCTTATATTTTCCTCTTCAGATGAAGCTGCTTCCAGAAGTAAAAAAATCTTATGTATTGTGGAACGATTTTCCGTCATCCCTTGTCAAGTTTGGTTTGGAGACAAACCGGTTTCGGCTAATATGCGCCATCTTCAGTGTCTTCTTTCGTTCTGAGTTATTTTGTGTAAGTTCGATAGTATTTATAGTAACTAACTTCCGTCGTTTTGTTCAGGTACTTCGTGTTCATGTGATGTGTTCGTGCATTCGTGCGTTCGGGTGACGTGTGTGTGTGTGAGTCTGTGTTGTGTGTTTAGGTATGCAAATCTATTTTTTGTCATATTTTCATCATTGTACCCTCATTAACGAGGTAGGTAAAAGTCCGTTATTGTCCGTTTGTGTGTTGTTTTGTTTATTTCGGTTTTAGGTATTTTGTCCTCTTTCGGGTATAGTAGCTTAAGCGGTTCAAATAATGTATCCGATGCGGTGTTTATTTGTTCATTTATTATTTTACCTACGAATGTTTTTTGTTTGTATATATCCATATTTTCTAATATGTTAAGTCGTTTTCCTTTATGCTGTATGTGGAGAATTTTAGCTGTTTTTCCTATTTTCATGGGTGTACACTTGTTTTCTGCCATGTGGTTGGCGAAATTTGATTTCACTGTCGTTGATGATTTTCGTATTTTCTTATTGTAATCCCTTATGTGTTCTCGATATCTCGTCTTGATTTGGCGTCCTGTTTGTCCTATATAACTATTTTGGCATTCGCAAGTCAATTTGTATACGCCTTGTTTGTAAAAGAGGCCTTCCTTGTTAATTTTGTTTCGTAGAAGTTTTCCCATATTGTTCCTCGTTTTAAATGCTACATTAATGTTATATTTGTGGAAAACTTTAGCCAACTTGTAAGATGTTGCTCCGGTATATGATAGGACTGCCCATTTCTTCTCTACTTTTTCTTTGGTTTCTGATTTTCTTGAATTTATGTTTTTTTTGTATTTTCTTCACTAAACTTTTTTGATATCCGTTGTTCTCTGCGATTGTGTATATTGTGCTCAGTTCCTTGTTGTAAGCTTCTTTTTCTAACGGGGTTCGTACAAGTCGCGTTAATAAATGTCTGAAAGCGGCGTTCCTGTGCTGTTGAGGATGGTTAGATTTATTGTGTATTATTGTATCTGTTTCTGTGGGTTTTCTGTATATCCCGTAAGTAAATTTGTTAGTCTCTTTGTTCATTTTAATTGTTAGGTCCCATGGTATAAAAAATACAGGTATGTGCATTGTCATTTTGACGCTGTCTTTTTGATTAAAAAGCAGATTTTTGAAGTTTAATCTTATGCCAGTTTTGGAGTATAGCGATGCCAGACTTTTATTTTTTGAATGCGTAGATTTTTGTTTGAAAGTTTGGGTATTTCAGGAATCAAAGGACAGAAAGAGAAAGGGCACTAGTGAGCAGATTTATGGAACTTCCGGTAGCTCCTCTTCGCTCACTCCACAAATCTTCATCCACTCTCGGCGAATAAAGGGTATTGTCGGAAATTGGAAAAATTTTATATCACCGTCTTTGCAGCCATATTTGGTATTATTGCACAGCGGAAATAAGCAACTCATATTGTTAAAATCTAGGGTACATATTTTTTGTAATTGGATTGGACATATGTACATACATATACATATAGACTGAAATGCTCACTTGGTATTGTGGTGTACATACATATCGCCGTTTAAAGTGCAAAACCGCGTGACATTTTTGCCAAAAATGAGATTTCATCAAAAATACATTCCTGGCGTCCGTCCCCATCCATTCATGCAACAATTTTGAGATTCACACAACGAAATACCAAATAATGACACAGTTTCAAAACCGTTTTTTTAAGGAAATTTTTCGAACCAATACCGCGAATAATAGGTGTTATTGCTTTATAACTTTGCTTTATTGAAGAAAAGTTTTTACGTACTCCTGCAAAACCGCCTATACGTCACTATTGAACAAAATAAAAGACGCAAAACCGCTTATAAATACATAAGTAAGCCAATAACTGCACATTTAACTGTTTTTCGCCAAAATGACATTTGAATTAAGAATATAATCCAAAAATTTACCTTGGTTTGGATGTGGGTTTGCAAAATTCCGAACCGTTTTGAATTAAAACAGTTTTTACTGTCTCCTGTAAAATTTGGGTGGTAGCGAATACGCGGTATTGCACTTTATGCGACGATATGGAGTTATAATAGATCAATCTCCGAAACCTCCCCAAACTATATACCAGAGTGATCACAAAGCCTAAATTAAGAGTGATCGTAACTACTAAACTAAATTAAAAACTCACCGAGAATACCGGAAAGGGGCTACTTTGTAGTACGGCCAAACTGATATTCCGTGAAGTAAAAATCCGAAATGAATCTTTTATGAATCACTGATGAAATTCATCTATGACTGAGGAGGCATCAGTGAGTACTTTCAAATAAAGACTGCAGGATTTTTCATATAAATTTTTTGCTTTTTTCAAAAAAAAAAAAAAAATAATATTAAAAATTGAACTCAGAAGAATCATCAATGATCATTCAGCAGTGAAACAAATTTACTGCAGGATGTGTAATTTTTTCAAATTGAAAAAATTTCTTTCAATTCAAATTGAAAAAGTTCGTTACTATGAATACCATGGTTACAATTTATTTTTAAAACAAAGCAGTGAAAAATGCCATTAATGGAGGATTTTTATCATTGAGTATGGCAGCACGAAATGTCATAATCTGCTTAATTGTCAGGTGGTTAATATGGCGACGAAAACTTGACGTTTGTTTTACCTGGTATACTTATACCATGGTTAGGTCCAGGTAGTTGATTTTTCCATTTTTCTCTGTGTCCATAGTGAATTTTATATTTTTGTGTTGGCTGTTGAGGTGTTCCAAAATTTGTTCTTTATTTCCCGATATTAGGCAGATGATGTCATCTACATACCTGGCATAAAAATTGACTCCCAAATTTGCCGTCAGTTCTTCCATGTAAATTTCTTCCAAATGTTGCATAAATACTTCCATAAGGATAGCTGATGTGGGGCTACCCATGCCTAGTCCCGTGAGTTTTTCTGTATATTTTATTGTCAAATTTAAAATAATTCTGGTCCAGGGTTATTCTCAGCGTATTTACTATCTCTGTTGCAATGTCTTTGTTCGTTTTCTCTGTCAGTATTTTAGTTAGAGTTTTTAGTGTTTCTGTCGTTGGTATCGAAGGGTATAGATCCTTCACGTCAAATGATAAAAGTTTTGAGTCCTTGGGTACGTTCAGGTTGTTCAGTTTGTTGACTAGTTCCGTCGTGTTTTCGATTGTGTATTTATTGGATAGGTCTAGTTTCTCGGTTAGTAGCTTGTTTAGGTGTTTTGATAGTCTACATCCTGGTGCCGACATATGGTTTACTATTGGTCGCATAGGTGTTCCTGCATTGTGGATTTTAGGTAGTGCGATCAGTGACGGGGCCGATGGATTCATTGCCGTGAGAGTGTAGGTCATCTTGTTGTCTATTATATTCCTTTGCTTGTTTTATTGCACGCTTTATTGCCATTTGGTATTCTTCCGTTGGGTCTTTCCTTATCACTCGACAGCCCATTTCTTTGATGAGTTGACCCGTTTTTGCTGTGTATTCCTCTTCGTCCATTAGCACCGTTGTATTTCCTTTGTCTGCTTTAGTTGCTATCACCTTATAATCGATTAGTTTCTTCCTTAATTCTTTTGCAGTTTTATTGTCGTCCATTGCCATTTCATTTCCAGCAGCTTTTATACTCTTTTCGATTATGCGTCTGCATAGATGCCTTGCGTGCTCCTGTTCTTCGTTTGGTACTAGTGATATGGCCATCTCCGTGTCTGCAATAGTGTTCTCTACGTCTTTTTTTCTATCGTAGCTTTCGATATTGTACTTCAAACCTTTTTGTAGTAGCTCTGTTTCCTTGGCGTTGATTGAAAGATTTATTAAGTTAACAAATCTTGGATGGAATGATGTTTTGTTCTGTTGTGAGACTTTTTTGTTGTTGTTTTGTTTTGTGTCAAGGTCCTCCAGTTTTTTGTTGAGTTTTTTGTATTTGTGTTCCATATTTTTACGAATAGTTACGAATTTATGTTCAATAACCCAAAAAATTCGAAAAAGAGCCAAATTGAGAGAGTAAGACCTCGAGTGTTGATAAAAGCTGCAAGTAAAATTTTCACTTGCAACTACTTGCAGCTTTAAAAAAAATTAAAGCGTGAATAACGGGTATTCATGAACATTGATGTGTAAACTGTTTCAAATCGGATATTTATTCCTTTTTCCTTATTCCTTTTTTCCTGGTTTTCTATGGATTAAAAGGCGACTATCGTTTTTGTAATTTTTTGTTGTCATTGTGACTGCTACTATTTTGTTGTTTTTGTTTGTTTTGGTTTTTGGTTTTTGACTTGATTTTTTATGTTGTTTTGTTTTGTATTGCTCAGAAACATGCAAGAACATCCGAGTCCACGTTTGACCCATATCTGGAGACTCGGCCTAGGAATCATAAAGAGTAAAGCTCCGTGTAGAAGGGCTGTTCAACACCTTTCATTTGATACCAATATTGCTCAGAAACATTCCTGGTTAATTCGGGTTCACATTTTGACCCATATTTGGGGACCCGACCTAGGACTCATAATGAATAGGGCTCTATGTGAAAGCCCTGCTCAACACCTTTCATTTGATACCAATATTGCTCAGAAACTTCAAGGATCATCCAGTCCTCATTTTGGCCCCTATCTCGGGACGCGACCTAGACATCATAAAGAATAGAGCTGTATAAGCCCTGTTGAACATTTTTGATACCAATATTGCTCAGAAACATTCAAGGATCATCCGGGTCCTCGTTTTGACCCATATCTCGGGACCCGACCTAGGAATCATAAAGAATAGGGCTCCCTGTTGAATCCATGCTCAAAGCCTTTCGTTTGATATCAATATTGCTCAGAAACATTCAAGGACATCCAGGTCCTCGTATTGCCCCATATCTCGGGACCCGACATAGGAACCATAAAGAGTAGAGCTCCGTGTAGAATCCCCGCTCAGAACCTTTCATTTGATACCTATATTGCACAGAAACATGAAAGATCATCCGGGTCCTCCTATTGACCCATATCTCCGGACTATACCTAGGAACTATGAAGAATAGAGCTCCCTGGAGAAGGCCTGCTCAAGATCTTTCATTTGATACCAATTTTGCTCAGAAACATTCAAGGATCATCCGGGTCCTCGTTTTGACCCATATCTTGAGACCTGGCCTAGGGGTCACAATGAAAAGAGACTCATATCGAAATCCTGCTCAAAACCTTTCATTTGATACCAATATTGCTCAGAAACATTCAAGGATCATCTGAATGAAACATATTATAAGGAATTTTCACGTAGAGTTAACATTTTAGGAGTTATACGCAAATTAAAGTGGGTACTTTTTGTGTTATTTTATATTTCAGTAGTTATCCTTTAGGTCCTGTTCACATTGGATTTTTCCACTACAGGTGTCCTTTTTTCTTTTTAATACCTTTTTTTGTATCCTTTAGCGATCAAATAATGTATTGAAATCGGAAAAATTTGGACAGTGGCGAAATTTCGATTTCCTCAATATTTGATCCTTTCAAAAAAACAAAAAATGTGGATATCCTTGAAAAAGGAGAGCTCGGATTTTAATTTCAACGGATGTTTCATCTATAAACATCACATAACACATCCCCACTTTCCTTTTTTCTCACGACATTTTCATGCAACCTATCGTCGCTTCCTGCATACCGTGTGTGATGTACATTATGTAGCATTGAAAACTGGCCTGTGAGCCAGTAACTTAGAAATAGTATAAATAGATATAAGTTTGTTAAATAAAAATTAGTTTAAAACACAACAGCGAGCATTACATCTCCGCAACTGGCGCCCAACGTGGGGCCACCCGTGCCATGAGTAGGTCATTTGCAACTATTAGTGCTTATGACTAAAAGGGACTAATGCGGGCCTTCCATAGTCAAATTCGAACACAAAATTTGTAATTTTTTTTCTCAATTTCAAATTAGCCATGCCCACAGTTTTATTAACACGCTATGTATATGTAGACCTTCTACAAGATAAAAGGAGAAATTTATATTTACCTACATATAAAAAAACTTAATGATCATAAGCAAATGATATAAAAACTAAATGTAAAACTAACAATGTTGCTGTTAATAAAATAAATAATAAAAAAACGGTATCCGCAAGGCGCATAATACTACGTTGCTGAACATGCCAATATCCCAACGATGTCTCTTCTTCTTCTTCTTGATTGGCGCTTAATCGTCTAGACGATTCTGGCCGAGTCCAACAGAGCGCGCCAATTGCTTCTGTTTCGTGCAGCATGGCACCACTTGGGAACACCTAGGGAGGCAGTATCGCTGTCCACCTGATTTTCCCAACGCAGTGGAGGTCTCCCTTTTCTTTTGCGTTCAGCTGGTTTCGATAGAAATGCTTTCTTGGCCGGAGCGCCTTCGTCCATTCTCACGACACGACCTGCCCAACGATGTCACTGCGAAAAAATTCATGCAAAAATTTTTTGCTGAATTTTGAAAATTGAAATGCAACGAAAAAATATTACCATGCGTCAAATACGCATCACCAACTTACTTAAAAAGAGTTCAGACAATATCGCACACTATAATTACCAGCCTGGCACAGCTGAATTAATTTATCCAACACCCGACCATCTAAGGTAACCTCTTGCTGATTCGGGACGCATCTGTTTAAGAGGGGGGTAGTTATGGAATAGTTAATATGTAGATACAATGGTATGTACATACATATTTATATGCACCTTTAAATATTTAAATATGAGTGCGAACCAAGGACGGTCATATGTATTTTGAACAATAGGCGACCGGCCATTAAGATAGCAGCAGTGCGGCGCCAATTAGTACATTGTGTAGCATTGAAAACTGGCCTGTCAGCCAGTAACTTAGAAATAGTATAAATAGATGTAAGTTTGTTAAATAAAAAAAAATTAGTTTAAAACATCACACGAATCAGCGAGCATTACATCTCCGCAACTCACGTATATGTACATACGTGAGTTGTAATTGTTAGTTCAGTTTAAGTGCAGCATTTGACATACCCAACGCAGGTGGTGTGATGGCGCAGTGGTAGGTCTGGAAGCGAGGGGTTGTAGGTTCTCGAACCATGCGATATCAAGGTTGATTTTTTTATACTCAGCTGTACTAGTACACAGAGTATTATAGTTTTAATCACATAACGGTGGATTGTAACAGAATGAAATAATCGAGATAGATATAGACTTATATATATCAAAATGATCAGGGTGAAAAGAGAAACCGATTGAGCCATGTCCGTCCGTCCGTCTGTCCGTCCGTCTGTAAACACTCTAACTCGCGCTAAAATTGAGATATTTTGATGAAATTTGAAATGCAAGTTGGTATCGAGACTGGGCGAAATCGGACCATGACCACGCCCACTTTTCCTATATAGAAAAAATCGGAAATTTGGTATCTCAGTCACTAATATAGCTGGAGCGATGCAATTTTACCCGCGTGTTGAGCTCAGGCCCCTATGAAGAAATTTGATGAAATTTTGGAAAATGGGCGGTGCCACGCCCACTTATTAGGGGTCAAACATTCAAAGTTTTATATGTCATAACTCAGAAACCATTGAAGATATATCGATGAAATTTGGTGTAAGTGATTTACTTACTTAGGCAAATATTGGGACGGAAAATAGTTAAAATCGGTTGACGGCCACGCCCACTTTTATATATGTTTATTATAAAGTGACCTAATAAAAACATTTTAAGCCATATCTCTGTCAAATATAAATATCTATTACTAAAATATTGTGCATGAGTCCAACTATGAACGACGATTCCTACGTTGCATCACCGTATCATTGTTAACCCAACAATAAAAGCGCTTTTACCTAACATCACAACAATTTCAAATTGACATTTTAATGTTGTTTCAAAGAATCTTCACTTTAAAATAACCACAATTCCTACGTTGCATCAACGTATCATTGTTAACCCAACAATAAAAGCGCTTTTACCTAACATCACAACAATTTCAAATTGACATTTTAATGCTGTTTTAAATAATATTCACTTTAAAATAACCACGATTCCTACGTTGCATCACCGTATCATTGTTAACCCAACAATAAAAGCGCTTTTAGCTAACATCACAACAATTTCAAATTGACATTTTAATATTGTTTCAAATAATCTTCACTTTGAAATAACTACGATACCTACTTTGCATCGACCAATAAAACGTTGAATTAAAATTTAAGTTGTTCTTTCATAATGGAATGTATTTAAATTGTCAATGCCCTGATGCACTCACATGATATGTTAAATTGGCAATCGTCACAGTGATATTAAATATAAATGCGGTTGTTTTCATTGTAATATTTGTAAAATGGGATAATAACAATTATTATAGTCGAAGCAACAATTTTCAAGGTAGGCTGACTATCATGACTGTTTTTTGTTGAGTTGACGTCGTTTTTGTTGGATATACGTTGTTTTTTCCCTCAGTGTACTTTTTAACAAAGATATTTCTGGAACACATCTTTGTAACTAGAAGTCATAAAGGAATGAAATTTTGCACAAATAATAATATTCATATGCTTAGTTGGATGACTGATAAAAATTTAGAAAATGGGCGTGGCTACGCCCACTTTATGAAGCAGTCGCTTCAGTGGCGTAGTAAGAGAATTTTTCGGGGGGTCACAGCCAAAGTAAAGAATTTACCAAAATTAAAATAAAAATTACCAAAAAACTAAAATTTTTTTACAAATGATAAAAATGTAATTTTTCTCAGACTATAATTTAACATTTTAGTGCACAAATATCGCTTATTATAGATATATCAAACTCTTAAGGCTCTTAAAATCTGGAATGTTAAGCAGCCCGATAAACACAACGGATTCGCCTCGAATTCGAGAATTTGTTCATTCTCGGATCGCAGGCGATTCGAATTTTTTGTTAAGCGGTTCGAGAATTTTTAATTTCTCGGAGCGTTGGCGCTTCGAAAATTTGTTCATTAGCGATTCGAGATTTTTTAAAAAATTTTCGAAAAATTAAATGTTCAGAGTTTGCTTTACTGGCAATGGGTTAAATCCGTATAAAATAATACAAAGCACTTAAAATATTTTTTATAAAGACAGTATAACTTTCATGAAATAACAAAAGCTTTTCAAATAAATTTAAGCAGTAAATAAAGTTCCATTATTCATGACTGTTTTTTGTTGAGTTAAGTCGGATATACGTTATTTTTTCCCTCAGTGTAGGCAATTAAATTAGCAAGCCAAATGGAGCATGTTTTGAGAGGGTAGGTTTCAAACTCCGCAAATGGAGATCTCATAGTGAAAGGTTAATGAGGGCTATGGAATCGGAGGGGGAAGCAATTTGCAGTTTGATAGTAGAGCAAAGGTATTGGGGCTAGCTTAGCTACCAAAGGAAGATAGATAAACCTTTACGGCGAAACCACCGACGCACTATGGCGCCTCTGCCGAAAAAACGTGGCAAAATTCTAAAATTTCATGAAATTATTTTATAAATCCAATATATGTATCTAAGAGAGAATTTTCCAGCGAACACGAATATGTAACTTATTAAATAGAAAATTTTAGTTTAGGAGGTAGAGCCGCTCAAAGTTGACAAATTTTCAACACAAAAAAAATGTGTTATTTTTGTTATTTTTTTGGCATTTAACATTTTGCCTGTAGGTAAAGCGGCCGATTGCTACTAATTTGTAATTCGATGAAAGGTAATTCAATTCTAAGTTTAAACAAAAAAACAAATTTCTTGTAAAAGTTGTCGGAAATACCTGTTTTTCGAAAAGCCTATTTTAGTCCCTTTTTCAAGCTTTGATGGGAAAAAACAAAAAAAGGTCAAAAAAGGTATTTGCGACATTAACAGTGGTTATTTGTGGAATATTCATTTACTAGAATTCATAAAGTCTACCTGCGTCCAGCTGCGGTTTTACATTTTACATAAAATAAAGTGAAACAACCTTGGGTAAAATACGCGTCCGGGCAGGTACAGATATGGATATCTCAGTCACTAATATAGCCTGAGTGGTGAGATCGGGTCATAAAGAAATAGATCGGGTTATAAAGAAATATTCTAAAATTTTCGAAAATAGGCGGCACCACGCCCACTTATTAAAGGACAAAATTTAAAATTTTATAAGTCATAACTTAGAAACTATAACAGATGTATCGATGAAATTTGGCATGAGTGATACTATAGACATAAAACTAAAAACACAAAAATTTTAGAGGCAAAATATACGACATTTCGGAGCCCAAACCTCGAAAAATAATTGATATACGATGACGAAACTTAGTGTAATACGTGCTCAAAATTTTAGCAAAATCGGTTTGACGACCACGCCCAATTTTATATATGAAAATTATAAAGGGGCCTAATAAAAACATTTTAAGCGATATCGTTGTCAAATATGAAGATAATTCAGTGAAATTTTGTTTCGTGGGTCCCACAATAGACAGGAAACAAAAAACAGAAAAATTTTTGAAAATGGGCGTGGCACCGCCCCTCTTTGAACAAAGGAATCTACGAGATTTCCGAGCCCATAACTCGAAAAATAATTGATATATTATAAAAACACTTAGGCACTCAGCACACGAGACGTATCGTCATAGACGCGTACCAGACATTTCATGTAGCGTCGATTTCCCTACGCCTCAAGATCTGCACACGAAGCGACATGAAACTTCACTGCACAAAACAAACAAACAAATCAATAGTACAGTATTTGCTTTAAATTTCGAAGCTTTAAAAAGAAATTTGCTCAGAAACATTCAAGGACATCCAGGTCCTCGTATTGCCTCATATCTCGGGACCCGACATAGGAACCATAAAGAGTAGAGCTCCGTGTAGAATCCCCGCTCAGAACCTTTCATTTGATACCAATATTGCACAGAAACATGAAAGATCATCCGGGTCCTCCTATTGACCCATATCTCCGGACTATACCTAGGAACTATGAAGAATAGATCTCCCTGGAGAAGGCCGGCTCAAGATCTTTCATTTGATACCAATTTTGCTCAGAAACATTCAAGGATCATCCGGGTCCTCGTTTTGACCCATATCTTGAGACCTGGCCTAGGGGTCACAATGAAAAGAGACTCATATAGAAATCCTGCTCAAAACCTTTCATTTGATACCAATATTGCTCAGAAACATTCAAGGATCATCTGAATGAAACATATTATAAGGAATTTTCACGTAGAGTTAACATTTTAGGAGTTATACGCAAATTAAAGTGGGTACTTTTTGTGTTATTTTATATTTCAGTAGTTATCCTTTAGGTCCTGTTCACATTGGATTTTTCCACTAAAGGTGTCCTTTTTTCTTTTTAATACCTTTTTTTGTATCCTTTAGCGATCAAATAATGTATTGAAATCGGAAAAATTTGGACAGTGGCGAAATTTCGATTTCCTCAATATTTGATCCTTTCAAAAAAAACAAAAAATGTGGATATCCTTGAAAAAGGAGAGCTCGGATTTTAATTTCAACGGATGTTTCATCTATAAACATCACATAACACAACCCCACTTTCCTTTTTTCTCGACATTAGGTGTGCTCGCGTACAGCAATTTGTTGCAATTTATTACAATTTTGCAACAAATATCCGCTTTTTCCATTTTTTTACACAAAAAAATTGCAGAAGTGATGGAAATGAGAGAGCAAAGTGACGTTTATTTTTGTGAGAGGCTGCAAAATTCTGCTTGACAAATTTTTTCCATCACATTTGTCCAGCAGCAAAACATCTGATGAAAAAACATATGTTTGCAATTTAAGAAATTTACAAAATTGAAATTCTAAATAAACGTTGGTGAGCTGAAATTCATAAAAACATTAAATATGGACAAATTCACTATGAAAGAGGTAAGTAAATCAGATTTTATTATGTATCTTTGAGTATGTATGTATGTACATATAAATTGTAATCTCCCTTCCGCAGGTCGCAAACAAAGAAGTTGAGTTGTCGGATGTGCCAGTCACTTCCACGGCGGAAAGGCCGGAAATTGAAAGGAACGTTATTATTGGTGCGCTTATGGCCGCTATGGATACATCGTCGTCAGAGAGCGATAGCGATAGTGATGTGGACGTGGAGATGGCTGTACTAGAAACGGTATCAGCAAATTCCGATCCTTGTACGAGTACGTTAATGCTGTTTGTTGCAAGGCAGCCTCGTAATTGTATAATTAGTTATGTGGAACAAACGGTGCCACTTTATACGGAAAACCAGTTCCGGAGGCATTTTCGTATAAGCAGGAGTCTTTTCGAGAACTTGAGCGGCAAGTTCTTACTTTCCGATTTTTATCGGAACATGCGGAATGACAAAAGGCTGTCCACAAAAACACATTTATTAATATTTTTGTGGTTTGCTGGCCATGCTGGATGTTCCTACGCGGATTTGGCTGACCGGTTCAACCTTTCTACTTCCACAATTTGTAATTCAGTATACAGAGTGACGATGTTTTTAAGCTCATTAAGTCCGCAAACCATTGTATGGCCAAACGAAGATCAGATGGTGGAATCCAGTAGATTCTTTGATGAAAAATGTGTATTTTCCAAAGCTATAGGTAAAATGCCTATAATGAAATTATCTATCCACTACGATCGGTATTCATAAAAAATAAAATAGGTTTATAAAACTGTTAAATCGAAAATTTGTACTTTATATAATTGTTAAAACCTATTTTATTTTTTATTAATACCGGTCTATATCTTTTTGAATTTATTTTACAATTAAGGTTGCATTGATGGTACCCACATACGCATAGACCCACCACGCAGAGGGAAAGATGACTATATTGACCGGAAAGGAGTTATGTCAATATGTTTGCAAGCTGTTTGCAACGAAAAGAAAAAATTTATCAGCATTTTCGTTGGCTATCCAGGGTCCTGCCATGACAGCTGGGTATTTAGGAACTCCCCGCTCTACCAAAAATTGGCTACTTATTGTAGAGGTAAATACATTCAAAATTGTGTATTGGGGTGATTACTTAATGCAGCGTTTTTTTTAGATTACTACCTGTTGGGTGATTCCGCGTATCCCTGCAACAAATACGTTATAACGCCTTACAAAGACAATGGACACCTAACACGTGCTCAAAAGTTATTTAATTTTAAGTTAAGCTCCGGACGCATATGTATAGAGCACAGCTTCGGTATCCTAAAACAGCGTTTCAGGCAATTGTACCATTGCAGGCTTAAGGGCGTGACAAAGATTTGCCATTTTGTCAGAGCCTGTTGTGTGTTACACAACATTGCAGACGAACAAGATTTGAATTTCACGACCGATACAATTTCAGACCACAATGATGATATTATATTTCGTGGTGAAGTTGCAAGAGGAAACTCTGTAAGAGATCCAATTTGCCACGATATTCAGATGCGCAGGAACCAAAACATTTAACTTTTATATACATACATACTAGCCGACCCGCCAGACGTTTTTCTGTCTAAAATTTATTCCTGGATCACCATTATATCCCTATCTCTATACATATCCCTATCCATATCCTATCCGTATACATATCCCTATACATATCCAATTTTTTTTAGCCTAAACCCGATTCTAGTTTAGTCCAGTGGTTTTCAAGTTTTAAGGGACCGAACTAACCGCGACTCATTTTTATATACATATAGAGACAGACATATGTACATACCCTTGTGGAATTTTGTGCATACAACATCAATGTTGGATCTGTGTATTCATGTCTGTATAAATGATTGTCTATTTGCATTTTAAACATTTTATTCATATTCATATATTCATATTACATTTATATTCTTATTCTAAAAAAAAAAAACAAACCAAGAAAACTCAAGTTTATGAAAAACAAAAATAATAACTTAAATAATAAATAAGTTGTAATTAAACAGAAAAAAATTAAAGTTTAAATAATTTCCAATTACAATATATATACATATGTATGTATGTATACATTCCCCAACATCACATAGATAAAACTGTTTTATATTATCAGCCTTTTTATATTAGGTACATTTATATTCTTATTCTAAAAAAACCAAGAAAATTCAAGTTTATGAAAAACAAAAGTAATAACTTTAATAATAAATAAGTTGTAATTAAACAGAAAAAAATTAAAGTTTAAGTAATTTCCAATTACAATACTGTTTTATATTATCAGCCTTTTCATATTACATTTATATTCTATATATATATTTTATTATTTTTCAAAAAAAAAAACACCAAGAAAATTCAAGTCTATGAAAAACAAAAATAATAAAAAAGTTGTAATCAAACAGAAAATGAGTTTAAGTAATTTCCTATTTCAAAATCAAGCATATATATATATATATATATATATATATATATATACATTCCCCAACATCATATTACTTATATCAGACGTGGGCATCCTCAATTAAATTTTTTTTCAATTACAATTACATTAATTGGTAATTGATATTTTTCAATTACAATTACATGTAAAAACAAAACAAAAGCAAAAACCAAAACAAACCAAAAACAAAAGCAAAAGCAAAAGCAATAACAATAACAAAAAGAACAAGAATAGAAACAAAATTGTATAACCAAATTTTCTTAAACCCGAGAAAAATGTAATTGATGCCATTCCATTACAATTATTTGTAATTGGAAATTTTCAATTACATTTACAAGTAATTGTAATTGAAATTACATGTAATTGTAATTGGCATTTTTCAATTACCATTTACATGTAATTGCAATTGAAAAATCTCAATTACAATTACATGTATTTGTAATTGTAGAATTTCAATTGCCAATTATATGTAATTGGTAATTGAAAAATGCCAATTACAATTACATGTAATTGTAATTGAAAGTGTAATCAATTACAAAATATAATTGAGGGTGCCCAGGTCTGACTTATATATATCCTATATGTATTATTATTTTTTTAAAAGGTCGACAAGAGATTTTAAAATTAGATTTTTTTCTTCTAGCAGTTGTTCCCGCCTCCTAGCACGCTCGTCCTTCTTTCTCATACTTTCCTCCTTAAGTTTTAAGCTCTCCCTCAGCAATCTTTGGTTATTTTCATCAACTTTCTCCCGCTTAGCATCGCGAAGATCATTATGTTCCATCAGAATTTCTATATTGGATTTTCGCTTTTTCGATGTAGAAGGTGTCACGTCTGTATAAGTACAAAAGGTTCAATTTTATAATACATATATGAATGAGGAGTAAAACTTCATATATGTTAATACCCATAGACGCTGGCGAAGCTTCGGAATTTTCATCTGTTTCAGGCGGATCCTCATCAAACGACTCATCCCGATTATCAGTTAACGACTCATTCCGATCCTCAGCTGACTCATTCCGAACCTCAGAGTCCTCGCTCAAAGCGCATACCGGGTGTATTGACGGTCTTCCTTTTAATATGTCATCAAGTTCCCTATAACTTGAAATTTGAAAGAAATGTGTTAATAAAAGTTAAAAATTGCTTACGCTTGGTAGGGGCAAGATTGTCTTCCTCTGCCGGTTTTGGAGTTGTTGTACTCGACCTTCTTATATCGCCGCTCCAAACTAAAATATTTTGCCTCCACTTGCGTAGCGGTGTACATATAGCCCTTCTCGCAGAGTTTTTTGCTAATGCTGTTCCACATCTGCTTTTTGTTTCGCAGATCGGCACTCTTCCCAACTTTGGGTCGCAACTCCTTTATCAGCGAAATTAGTAGCACAGTTGGTGCATGAAGCCAGACTTGACGGTCTTGGCTGCTGCCACCAATAGGTACAAAGTCTTCATCCACTTCATTTTCACGGGTCGTAGAAATATCTTGGGTAAAAACTATCTCCTCAAAGTCGTCACCGGCATGTAATAATGCTATCTGCTGGCGATAGTTTGAATCTGTAATTGAAATAGTAAAAATATCAACATTGACATTAAAATACTCCATTTTGAGAAGTACTTACCATTTTGCACTCTACTAAAAGTGTCCGGAGAGCAGTGCAGTTCCAATTTTTTCGGTTCCATCGAGATTTTTAGTATTTTCTATATATTTTAGAATGCAGGTGTTAATTGCTGTAATGTTATCTATGGCTGTAATTTAAATAAGATCAGCTGCTGTTCGCATTGAGGAATTAGTAAGGATACCGCATTCCCTCCGTTGAAAGAATTTGACAGTTGGCGAGGCAGAAATGTGATAGAAACAAAAAAAAATGCTAGTGTATGACATACGTTTTTCAGAAGAAGAAGAAAATTCGTTGTTCGGTTGCACTTTCGCTTTAATTCCTTCACAGCTGTTCGTCTTTGCTGCAAGATTTGAATAGATTTGCATTTTTTTACTTTTTTGGATAATTTTCTCTCGTGAGAGGAATAACGATATTTGGCGAGATAGAGAGTGATAGAGGCAGACAGAGAAAAGCTGCTGGAAAAAGTACGCGAATGCAGCTATTTTCATGCAACCTATCGTCGCTTCCTGCCTACCGTGTGTGATGTACATTATGTAGCATTGAAAACTGGCCTGTGAGCCAGTAACTTAGAAATAGTATAAATAGATATAAGTTTGTTAAATAAAAATTAGTTTAAAACATCACACGAATCAGCGAGCATTACATCTCCGCAACTGGCGCCCAACGTGGGGCCACCCGTGCCATGAGTAGGTCATTTGCAACTATTAGTGCTTATGACTAAAAGGGACTAATGCGGGCCTTCCATAGTCAAATTCGAACACAAAATTTGTAATTTTTTTTCTCAATTTCAAATTAGCCATGCCCACAGTTTTATTAACACGCTATGTATATGTAGACCTTCTACAAGATAAAAGGAGAAATTTATATTTACCTACTTATAAAAAAACTTAATGATCATAAGCAAATGATATAAAAACTAAATGTAAAACTAACAATGTTGCTGTTAATAAAATAAATAATAAAAAACGGTATCCGCAAGGCGCATAATACTACGTTGCTGAACATGCCAATATCCCAACGATGTCTCTTCTTCTTCTTGATTGGCGCTTAACCGTCTAGACGATTCTGGCCGAGTCCAACAGAGCGCGCCAATTGCTTCTGTTTCGTGCAGCATGGCACCACTTGGGAACACCTAGGGAGGCAGTATCGCTGTCCACCTGATTTTCCCAACGCAGTGGAGGTCTCCCTTTTCTTTTGCGTTCAGCGGGTTTCGATAGAAATGCTTTCTTGGCCGGAGCGCCTTCGTCCATTCTCACGACATGACCTGCCCAACGATGTCACTGCGAAAAAATTCATGCAAAATTTTTTTGCTGAATTTTGAAAATTGAAATGCAACGAAAAAATATTATCATGCGTCAAATACGCATCACCAACTTACTTAAAAAGAGTTGAGACAATATCGCACACTATAATTACCAGCCTGGCACAGCTGAATTAATTTATCCAACACCCGACCATCTAAGGTAACCTCTTGCTGATTCGGGACGCATCTGTTTAAGAGGGGGGTAGTTATGGAATAGTTAATATGTAGATACAATGGTATGTACATACATATTTATATGCACCTTTAAATATTTAAATATGAGTGCGAACCAAGGACGGTCATATGTATTTTGAACAATAGGCGACCGGCCATTAAGATAGCAGCAGTGCGGCGCCAATTAGTACATTGTGTAGCATTGAAAACTGGCCTGTCAGCCAGTAACTTAGAAATAGTATAAATAGATGTAAGTTTGTTAAATAAAAAAAAAAATTAGTTTAAAACATCACACGAATCAGCGAGCATTACATCTCCGCAACTCACGTATATGTAGATACGTGAGTTGTAATTGTTAGTTCAGTTTAAGTGCAGCATTTGACATACCCAACGCAGGTGGTGTGATGGCGCAGTGGTAGGTCTGGAAGCGAGGGGTTGTAGGTTCTCGAACCATGCGATATCAAGGTTGATTTTTTTATACTCAGCTGTACTAGTACACAGAGTATTATAGTTTTAATCACATAACGGTGGATTGTAACAGAATGAAATAATCGAGATAGATATAGACTTATATATATCAAAATGATCAGGGTGAAAAGAGAAACCGATTGAGCCATGTCCGTCCGTCCGTCTGTCCGTCCGTCTGTAAACACTCTAACTCGCGCTAAAATTGAGATATTTTGATGAAATTTGAAATGCAAGTTGGTATCGAGACTGGGCGAAATCGGACCATGACCACGCCCACTTTTCCTATATAGAAAAAATCGGAAATTTGGTATCTCAGTCACTAATATAGCTGGAGCGATGCAATTTTACCCGCGTGTTGAGCTCAGGCCCCTATGAAGAAATTTGATGAAATTTTGGAAAATGGGCGGTGCCACGCCCACTTATTAGGGGTCAAACATTCAAAGTTTTATATGTCATAACTCAGAAACCATTGAAGATATATCGATGAAATTTGGTGTAAGTGATTTACTTACTTAGGCAAATATTGGGACGGAAAATAGTTAAAATCGGTTGACGGCCACGCCCACTTTTATATATGTTTATTATAAAGTGACCTAATAAAAACATTTTAAGCCATATCTCTGTCAAATATAAATATCTATTACTGAAATATTGTGCATGAGTCCAACTATGGACGACGATTCCTACGTTGCATCACCGTATCATTGTTAACCCAACAATAAAAGCGCTTTTACCTAACATCACAACAATTTCAAATTGACATTTTAATGCTGTTTTAAATAATATTCACTTTAAAATAACCACGATTCCTACGTTGCATCACCGTATCATTGTTAACCCAACAATAAAAGCGCTTTTAGCTAACATCACAACAATTTCAAATTGACATTTTAATATTGTTTCAAATAATCTTCACTTTGAAATAACTACGATACCTACTTTGCATCGACCAATAAAACGTTGAATTAAAATTTAAGTTGTTCTTTCATAATGGAATGTATTTAAATTGTCAATGCCCTGATGCACTCACATGATATGTTAAATTGACAATCGTCACAGTGATATTAAATATAAATGCGGTTGTTTTCATTGTAATATTTGTAAAATGGGATAATAACAATTACTATAGTCGAAGCAACAATTTTCAAGGTAGGCTGACTGTCATGACTGTTTTTTGTTGAGTTGACGTCGTTTTTGTTGGATATACGTTGTTTTTTCCCTCAGTGTACTTTTTAACAAAGATATTTCTGGAACACATCTTTGTAACTAGAAGTCATAAAGGAATGAAATTTTGCACAAATAATAATATTCATATGCTTAGTTGGATGACTGATAAAAATTTAGAAAATGGGCGTGGCTACGCCCACTTTATGAAGCAGTCGCTTCAGTGGCGTAGTAAGAGAATTTTTCGGGGGGTCACAGCCAAAGTAAAGAATTTACCAAAATTAAAATAAAAATTACCAAAAAACTACAATTTTTTTACAAATGATAAAAATGTAATTTTTCTCAGACTATAATTTAACATTTTAGTGCACAAATATCGCTTATTATAGATATATCAAACTCTTAAGGCTCTTAAAATCTGGAATGTTAAGCAGCCCGATAAACACAACGGATTCGCCTCGAATTCGAGAATTTGTTCATTCTCGGATCGCAGGCGATTCGAATTTTTTATTAAGCGGTTCGAGAATTTTTAATTTCTCGGAGCGTTGGCGCTTCGAAAATTTGTTCATTAGCGATTCGATATTTTTTAAAAAATTTTCGAAAAATTAAATGTTCAGAGTTTGCTTTACTGGCAATGGGTTAAATCCGTATAAAATAATACAAAGCACTTAAAATATTTTTTATAAAGACAGTATAACTTTCATGAAATAACAAAAGCTTTTCAAATAAATTTAAGCAGTAAATAAAGTTCCATTATTCATGACTGTTTTTTGTTGAGTTAAGTCGGATATACGTTATTTTTCCCTCAGTGTAGGCAATTAAATTAGCAAGCCAAATGGAGCATGTTTTGAGAGGGTAGGTTTCAAACTCCGCAAATGGAGATCTCATAGTGAAAGGTTAATGAGGGCTATGGAATCGGAAGGGGAAGCAATTTGCAGTTTGATAGTAGAGCAAAGGTATTGGGGCTAGCTTAGCTACCAAAGGAAGATAGATAAACCTTTACGGCGAAACCACCGACGCACTATGGCGCCTCTGCCGAAAAAACGTGGCAAAATTCTAAAATTTCATGAAATTATTTTATAAATCCAATATATGTATCTAAGAGAGAATTTTCCAGCGAACACGAATATGTAACTTATTAAATAGAAAATTTTAGTTTAGGAGGTAGAGCCGCTCAAAGTTGACAAATTTTCAACACAAAAAAAATGTGTTATTTTTGTTATTTTTTTGGCATTTAACATTTTGCCTGTAGGTAAAGCGGCCGATTGCTACTAATTTGTAATTCGATGAAAGGTAATTCAATTCATTTGATTTAAACAAAAAAACAAATTTCTTGTAAAAGTTGTCGGAAATACAGTTGTACAGTTGTACAACCTATCGTCGCTTCCTGCCTACCGTGTGTGATGTACATTATGTAGCATTGAAAACTGGCCTGTGAGCCAGTAACTTAGAAATAGTATAAATAGATATAAGTTTGTTAAATAAAAATTAGTTTAAAACATCACACGAATCAGCGAGCATTACATCTCCGCAACTGGCGCCCAACGTGGGGCCACCCGTGCCATGAGTAGGTCATTTGCAACTATTAGTGCTTATGACT
This sequence comes from Urophora cardui, assembly GCA_960531455.1. Taxonomy (NCBI): domain Eukaryota; kingdom Metazoa; phylum Arthropoda; class Insecta; order Diptera; family Tephritidae; genus Urophora; species Urophora cardui. The sequence continues at coordinate 63,700,683 of OY482670.1, read as the reverse complement.
AAAAGGGACTAATGCGGGCCTTCCATAGTCAAATTCGAACACAAAATTTGTAATTTTTTTTCTCAATTTCAAATTAGCCATGCCCACAGTTTTATTAACACGCTATGTATATGTAGACCTTCTACAAGATAAAAGGAGAAATTTATATTTACCTACTTATAAAAAAACTTAATGATCATAAGCAAATGATATAAAAACTAAATGTAAAACTAACAATGTTGCTGTTAATAAAATAAATAATAAAAAAACGGTATCCGCAAGGCGCATAATACTACGTTGTTCAACATGCCAATATCCCAACGATGTCTCTTCTTCTTCTTCTTGATTGGCGCTTAATCGTCTAGACGATTCTGGCCGAGTCCAACAGAGCGCGCCAATTGCTTCTGTTTCGTGCAGCATGGCACCACTTGGGAACACCTAGGGAGGCAGTATCGCTGTCCACCTGATTTTCCCAACGCAGTGGAGGTCTCCCTTTTCTTTTGCGTTCAGCGGGTTTCGATAGAAATGCTTTCTTGGCCGGAGCGCCTTCGTCCATTCTCACGACATGACCTGCCCAACGATGTCACTGCGAAAAAATTCATGCAAAAATTTTTTGCTGAATTTTGAAAATTGAAATGCAACGAAAAAATATTACCATGCGTCAAATACGCATCACCAACTTACTTAAAAAGAGTTGAGACAATATCGCACACTATAATTACCAGCCTGGCACAGCTGAATTAATTTATCCAACACCCGACCATCTAAGGTAACCTCTTGCTGATTCGGGACGCATCTGTTTAAGAGGGGGGTAGTTATGGAATAGTTAATATGTAGATACAATGGTATGTACATACATATTTATATGCACCTTTAAATATTTAAATATGAGTGCGAACCAAGGACGGTCATATGTATTTTGAACAATAGGTGACCGGGCATTAAGATAGCAGCAGTGCGGCGCCAATTAGTACATTGTGCAGCATTGACAACTGGCCTGTCAGCCAGTAACTTAGAAATAGTATAAATAGATGTAAGTTTGTTAAATAAAAAAAAATTAGTTTAAAACATCACACGAATCAGCGAGCATTACATCTCCGCAACTCACGTATATGTACATACGTGAGTTGTAATTGTTAGTTCAGTTTAAGTGCAGCATTTGACATACCCAACGCAGGTGGTGTGATGGCGCAGTGGTAGGTCTGGAAGCGAGGGGTTGTAGGTTCTCGAACCATGCGATATCAAGGTTGATTTTTTTATACTCAGCTGTACTAGTACACAGAGTATTATAGTTTTAATCACATAACGGTGGATTGTAACAGAATGAAATAATCGAGATAGATATAGACTTATATATATCAAAATGATCAGGGTGAAAAGAGAAACCGATTGAGCCATGTCCGTCCGTCCGTCCGTCCGTCTGTCCGTCCGTCTGTAAACAATCTAACTCGCGCTAAAATTGAGATATTTTGATGAAATTTGAAATGCAAGTTGGTATCGAGACTGCGCGAAATCGGACCATGACCACGCCCACTTTTCCTATATAGAAAAAATCGGAAATTTGGTATCTCAGTCACTAATATAGCTGGAGCGATGAAATTTTACCCGCGTGTTGAGCTCAGGCCCCTATGAAGAAATTTGATGAAATTTTGGAAAATGGGCGGTGCCACGCCCACTTATTAGGGGTCAAACATTCAAAGTTTTATATGTCATAACTCAGAAACCATTGAAGATATATCGATGAAATTTGGTGTAAGTGATTTACTTACTTAGGCAAATATTGGGACGGAAAATAGTTAAAATCGGTTGACGGCCACGCCCACTTTTAGATATGTTTATTATAAAGTGACCTAATAAAAACATTTTAAGCCATATCTCTGTCAAATATAAATATCTATTACTGAAATATTGTGCATGAGTCCAACTATGGACGACGATTCCTACGTTGCATCACCGTATCATTGTTAACCCAACAATAAAAGCGCTTTTACCTAACATCACAACAATTTCAAATTGACATTTTAATGTTGTTTCAAAGAATCTTCACTTTAAAATAACCACAATTCCTACGTTGCATCAACGTATCATTGTTAACCCAACAATAAAAGCGCTTTTACCTAACATCACAACAATTTCAAATTGACATTTTAATGCTGTTTTAAATAATATTCACTTTAAAATAACGACGATTCCTACGTTGCATCGCCGTATCATTGTTAACCCAACAATAAAAGCGCTTTTAGCTAACATCACTACAATTTCAAATTGACATTTTAATATTGTTTCAAATAATCTTCACTTTGAAATAACTACGATACCTACTTTGCATCGACCAATAAAACGTTGAATTAAAATTTAAGTTGTTCTTTCATAATGGAATGTATTTAAATTGTCAATGCCCTGATGCACTCACATGATATGTTAAATTGGCAATCATCACAGTGATATTAAATATAAATGCGGTTGTTTTCATTGTAATATTTGTAAAATGGGATAATAACAATTATTATAGTCGAAGCAACAATTTTCAAGGTAGGCTGACTATCATGACTGTTTTTTGTTGAGTTGACGTCGTTTTTGTTGGATATACGTTGTTTTTTCCCTCAGTGTACTTTTTAACAAAGATATTTCTGGAACACATCTTTGTAACTAGAAGTCATAAAGGAATGAAATTTTGCACAAATAATAATATTCATATGCTTAGTTGGATGACTGATAAAAATTTAGAAAATGGGCGTGGCTACGCCCACTTTATGAAGCAGTCGCTTCAGTGGCGTAGTAAGAGAATTTTTCGGGGGGTCACAGCCAAAGTAAAGAATTTACCAAAATTAAAATAAAAATTACCAAAAAACTACAATTTTTTTACAAATGATAAAAATGTAATTTTTCTCAGACTATAATTTAACATTTTAGTGCACAAATATCGCTTATTATACATATATCAAACTCTTAAGGCTCTTAAAATCTGGAATGTTAAGCAGCCCGATAAACACAACGGATTCGCCTCGAATTCGAGAATTTGTTCATTCTCGGATCGCAGGCGATTCGAATTTTTTATTAAGCGGTTCGAGAATTTTTAATTTCTCGGAGCGTTGGCGCTTCGAAAATTTGTTCATTAGCGATTCGAGATTTTTTAAAAAATTTTCGAAAAATTAAATGTTCAGAGTTTGCTTTACTGGCAATGGGTTAAATCCGTATAAAATAATACAAAGCACTTAAAATATTTTTTATAAAGACAGTATAACTTCCATGAAATAACAAAAGCTTTTCAAATAAATTTAAGCAGTAAATAAAGTTCCATTATTCATGACTGTTTTGTTGAGTTAAGTCGGATATACGTTATTTTTTCCCTCAGTGTAGGCAATTAAATTAGCAAGCCAAATGGAGCATGTTTTGAGAGGGTAGGTTTCAAACTCCGCAAATGGAGATCTCATAGTGAAAGGTTAATGAGGGCTATGGAATCGGAGGGGGAAGCAATTTGCAGTTTGATAGTAGAGCAAAGGTATTGGGGCTAGCTTAGCTACCAAAGGAAGATAGATAAACCTTTACGGCGAAACCACCGACGCACTATGGCGCCTCTGCCGAAAAAACGTGGCAAAATTCTAAAATTTCATGAAATTATTTTATAAATCCAATATATGTATCTAAGAGAGAATTTTCCAGCGAACACGAATATGTAACTTATTAAATAGAAAATTTTAGTTTAGGAGGTGGAGCCGCTCAAAGTTGACAAATTTTCAACACAAAAAAAATGTGTTATTTTTGTTATTTTTTTGGCATTTAACATTTTGCCTGTAGGTAAAGCGGCCGATTGCTACTAATTTGTAATTCGATGAAAGGTAATTCAATTCTAAGTTTAAACAAAAAAACAAATTTCTTGTAAAAGTTGTCGGAAATACCTGTTTTTCGAAAAGCCTATTTTAGTCCCTTTTTCAAGCTTTGATGGGAAAAAACAAAAAAAGGTCAAAAAAGGTATTTGCGACATTAACAGTGGTTATTTGTGGAATATTCATTTACTAGAATTCATAAAGTCTACCTGCGTCCAGCTGCGGTTTTACATTTTACATAAAATAAAGTGAAACAACCTTGGGTAAAATACGCGTCCGGGCAGGTACAGATATGGATATCTCAGTCACTAATATAGCCTGAGTGGTGAGATCGGGTCATAAAGAAATAGATCGGGTTATAAAGAAATATTCTAAAATTTTCGAAAATAGGCGGCACCACGCCCACTTATTAAAGGACAAAATTTAAAATTTTATAAGTCATAACTTAGAAACTATAACAGATGTATCGATGAAATTTGGTATGAGTGATACTATAGACATAAAACTAAAAACACAAAAATTTTAGAGGCAAAATATACGACATTTCGGAGCCCAAACCTCGAAAAATAATTGATATACGATGACGAAACTTAGTGTAATACGTGCTCAAAATTTTAGCAAAATCGGTTTGACGACCACGCCCAATTTTATATATGAAAATTATAAAGGGGCTTAATAAAAACATTTTAAGCGATATCGTTGTCAAATATGAAGATAATTCAGTGAAATTTTGTTTCGTGGGTCCCACAATAGACAGGAAACAAAAAACAGAAAAATTTTTGAAAATGGGCGTGGCACCGCCCCTCTTTGAACAAGGAATCTACGAGATTTCGGAGCCCATAACTCGAAAAATAATTGATATATTATAAAAACACTTAGGCACTCAGCACACGAGACGTATCGTCATAGACGCGTACCAGACATTTCATGTAGCGTCGATTTCCCTACGCCTCAAGATCTGCACAAGAAGCGACATGAAACTTCACTGCACAAAACAAACAAACAAATCAATAGTACAGTATTTGCTTTAAATTTCGAAGCTTTAAAAAGAAATTTGCTCAGAAACATTCAAGGACATCCAGGTCCTCGTATTGCCTCATATCTCGGGACCCGACATAGGAACCATAAAGAGTAGAGCTCCGTGTAGAATCCCCGCTCAGAACCTTTCATTTGATACCAATATTGCACAGAAACATGAAAGATCATCCGGGTCCTCCTATTGACCCATATCTCCGGACTATACCTAGGAACTATGAAGAATAGAGCTCCCTGGAGAAGGCCTGCTCAAGATCTTTCATTTGATACCAATTTTGCTCAGAAACATTCAAGGATCATCCGGGTCCTCGTTTTGACCCATATCTTGAGACCTGGCCTAGGGGTCACAATGAAATGAGACTCATATCGAAATCCTGCTCAAAACCTTTCATTTGATACCAATATTGCTCAGAAACATTCAAGGATCATCTGAATGAAACATATTATAAGGAATTTTCACGTAGAGTTAACATTTTAGGAGTTATACGCAAATTAAAGTGGGTACTTTTTGTGTTATTTTATATTTCAGTAGTTATCCTTTAGGTCCTGTTCACATTGGATTTTTCCACTAAAGGTGTCCTTTTTTCTTTTTAATACCTTTTTTTGTATCCTTTAGCGATCAAATAATGTATTGAAATCGGAAAAATTTGGACAGTGGCGAAATTTCGATTTCCTCAATATTTGATCCTTTCAAAAAAACAAAAAATGTGGATATCCTTGAAAAAGGAGAGCTCGGATTTTAATTTCAACGGATGTTTCATCTATAAACATCACATAACACAACCCCACTTTCCTTTTTTCTCGACATTTTCATGCAACCTATCGTCGCTTCCTGCCTACCGTGTGTGATGTACATTATGTAGCATTGAAAACTGGCCTGTGAGCCAGTAACTTAGAAATAGTATAAATAGATATAAGTTTGTTAAATAAAAATTAGTTTAAAACATCACACGAATCAGCGAGCATTACATCTCCGCAACTGGCGCCCAACGTGGGGCCACCCGTGCCATGAGTAGGTCATTTGCAACTATTAGTGCTTATGACTAAAAGGGACTAATGCGGGCCTTCCATAGTCAAATTCGAACACAAAATTTGTAATTTTTTTTCTCAATTTCAAATTAGCCATGCCCACAGTTTTATTAACACGCTATGTATATGTAGACCTTCTACAAGATAAAAGGAGAAATTTATATTTACCTACTTATAAAAAAACTTAATGATCATAAGCAAATGATATAAAAACTAAATGTAAAACTAACAATGTTGCTGTTAATAAAATAAATAATAAAAAAAAACGGTATCCGCAAAGCGCATAATACTACGTTGCTGAACATGCCAATATCCCAACGATGTCTCTTCTTCTTCTTCTTGATTGGCGCTTAACCGTCTAGACGATTCTGGCCGAGTCCAACAGAGCGCGCCAATTGCTTCTGTTTCGTGCAGCATGGCACCACTTGGGAACACCTAGGGAGGCAGTATCGCTGTCCACCTGATTTTCCCAACGCAGTGGAGGTCTCCCTTTTCTTTTGCGTTCAGCGGGTTTCGATAGAAATGCTTTCTTGGCCGGAGCGCCTTCGTCCATTCTCACGACATGACCTGCCCAACGATGTCACTGCGAAAAAATTCATGCAAAAATTTTTTGCTGAATTTTGAAAATTGAAATGCAACGAAAAAATATTACCATGCGTCAAATACGCATCACCAACTTACTTAAAAAGAGTTGAGACAATATCGCACAATATAATTACCAGCCTGGCACAGCTGAATTAATTTATCCAACACCCGACTATCTAAGGTAACCTCTTGCTGATTCGGGACGAATCTGTTTAAGAGGGGGGTAGTTATGGAATAGTTAATATGTAGATACAATGGTATGTACATACATATTAATATGCACCTTTAAATATTTAAATATGAGTGCGAACCAAGGACGGTCATATGTATTTTGAACAATAGGCGACCGGCCATTAAGATAGCAGCAGTGCGGCGCCAATTAGTACATTGTGTAGCATTGAAAACTGGCCTGTCAGCCAGTAACTTAGAAATAGTATAAATAGATGTAAGTTTGTTAAATAAAAAAAAATTAGTTTAAAACATCACACGAATCAGCGAGCATTACATCTCCGCAACTCACGTATATGTACATACGTGAGTTGTAATTGTTAGTTCAGTTTAAGTGCAGCATTTGACATACCCAACGCAGGTGGTGTGATGGCGCAGTGGTAGGTCTGGAAGCGAGGGGTTGTAGGTTCTCGAACCATGCGATATCAAGGTTGATTTTTTTATACTCAGCTGTACTAGTACACAGAGTATTATAGTTTTAATCACATAACGGTGGATTGTAACAGAATGAAATAATCGAGATAGATATAGACTTATATATATCAAAATGATCAGGGTGAAAAGAGAAACCGATTGAGCCATGTCCGTCCGTCCGTCCGTCCGTCTGTCCGTCCGTCTGTAAACACTCTAACTCGCGCTAAAATTGAGATATTTTGATGAAATTTTAAATGCAAGTTGGTATCGAGACTGGGCGAAATCGGACCATGACCACGCCCACTTTTCCTATATAGAAAAAATCGGAAATTTGGTATCTCAGTCACTAATATAGCTGGAGCGATGCAATTTTACCCGCGTGTTGAGCTCAGGCCCCTATGAAGAAATTTGATGAAATTTTGGAAAATGGGCGGTGCCACGCCCACTTATTAGGGGTCAAACATTCAAAGTTTTATATGTCATAACTCAGAAACCATTGAAGATATATCGATGAAATTTGGTGTAAGTGATTTACTTACTTAGGCAAATATTGGGACGGAAAATAGTTAAAATCGGTTGACGGCCACGCCCACTTTTATATATGTTTATTATAAAGTAACCTAATAAAAACATTTTAAGCCATATCTCTGTCAAATATAAATATCTATTACTGAAATATTGTGCATGAGTCCAACTATGGACGACGATTCCTACGTTGCATCACCGTATCATTGTTAACCCAACAATAAAAGCGCTTTTACCTAACATCACAACAATTTCAAATTGACATTTTAATGTTGTTTCAAAGAATCTTCACTTTAAAATAACCACAATTCCTATGTTGCATCAACGTATCATTGTTAACCCAACAATAAAAGCGCTTTTACCTAACATCACAACAATTTCAAATTGACATTTTAATGCTGTTTTAAATAATATTCACTTTAAAATAACCACGATTCCTACGTTGCATCACCGTATCATTGTTAACCCAACAATAAAAGCGCTTTTAGCTAACATCACAACAATTTCAAATTGACATTTTAATATTGTTTCAAATAATCTTCACTTTGAAATAACTACGATACCTACTTTGCATCGACCAATAAAACGTTGAATTAAAATTTAAGTTGTTCTTTCATAATGGAATGTATTTAAATTGTCAATGCCCTGATGCACTCACATGATATGTTAAATTGGCAATCGTCACAGTGATATTAAATATAAATGCGGTTGTTTTCATTGTAATATTTGTAAAATGGGATAATAACAATTATTATAGTCGAAGCAACAATTTTCAAGGTAGGCTGACTATCATGACTGTTTTTTGTTGAGTTGACGTCGTTTTTGTTGGATATACGTTGTTTTTTCCCTCAGTGTACTTTTTAACAAAGATATTTCTGGAACACATCTTTGTAACTAGAAGTCATAAAGGAATGAAATTTTGCACAAATAATAATATTCATATGCTTAGTTGGATGACTGATAAAAATTTAGAAAATGGGCGTGGCTACGCCCACTTTATGAAGCAGTCGCTTCAGTGGCGTAGTAAGAGAATTTTTCGGGGGGTCACAGCCAAAGTAAAGAATTTACCAAAATTAAAATAAAAATTACCAAAAAACTACAATTTTTTTACAAATGATAAAAATGTAATTTTTCTCAGACTATAATTTAACATTTTAGTGCACAAATATCGCTTATTATAGATATATCAAACTCTTAAGGCTCTTAAAATCTGGAATGTTAAGCAGCCCGATAAACACAACGGATTCGCCTCGAATTCGAGAATTTGTTCATTCTCGGATCGCAGGCGATTCGAATTTTTTATTAAGCGGTTCGAGAATTTTTAATTTCTCGGAGCGTTGGCGCTTCGAAAATTTGTTCATTAGCGATTCGAGATTTTTTAAAAAATGGCGTTTCGAAAAATTAAATGTTCAGAGTTTGCTTTACTTGCAATGGGTTAAATCCGTATAAAATAATACAAACCACTTAAAATATTTTTTATAAAGACAGTATAACTTTCATGAAATAACAAAAGCTTTTCAAATAAATTTAAGCAGTAAATAAAGTTGCATTATTCATGACTGTTTTTTGTTGAGTTAAGTCGGATATACGTTATTTTTTCCCTCAGTGTAGGCAATTAAATTAGCAAGCCAAATGGAGCATGTTTTGAGAGGGTAGGTTTCAAACTCCGCAAATGGAGATCTCATAGTGAAAGGTTAATGAGGGCTATGGAATCGGAGGGGGAAGCAATTTGCAGTTTGATAGTAGAGCAAAGGTATTGGGGCTAGCTTAGCTACCAAAGGAAGATAGATAAACCTTTACGGCGAAACCACCGACGCACTATGGCGCCTCTGCCGAAAAAACGTGGCAAAATTCTAAAATTTCATGAAATTATTTTATAAATCCAATATATGTATCTAAGAGAGAATTTTCCAGCGAACACGAATATGTAACTTATTAAATAGAAAATTTTAGTTTAGGAGGTAGAGCCGCTCAAATTTGACAAATTTTCAACACAAAAAAAATGTGTCATTTTTGTTATTTTTTTGGCATTTAACATTTTGCCTGTAGGTAAAGCGGCCGATTGCTACTAATTTGTAATTCGATGAAAGGTAATTCAATTCTAAGTTTAAACAAAAAAACAAATTTCTTGTAAAAGTTGTCGGAAATACCTGTTTTTCGAAAAGCCTATTTTAGTCGCTTTTTCAAGTTTTGATGGGAAAAAACAAAAAAAGGTCAAAAAAGGTATTTGCGACATTAACAGTGGTTATTTGTGGAATATTCATTTACTAGAATTCATAAAGTCTACCTGCGTCCAGCTGCGGTTTTACATTTTACATAAAATAAAGTGAAACAACCTTGGGTAAAATACGCGTCCGGGCAGGTACAGATATGGATATCTCAGTCACTAATATAGCCTGAGTGGTGAGATCGGGTCATAAAGAAATAGATCGGGTTATAAAGAAATATTCTAAAATTTTCGAAAATAGGCGGCACCACGCCCACTTATTAAAGGACAAAATTTAAAATTTTATAAGTCATAACTTAGAAACTATAACAGATGTATCGATGAAATTTGGTATGAGTGATACTATAGACATAAAACTAAAAACACAAAAATTTTAGAGGCAAAATATACGACATTTCGGAGCCCAAACCTCGAAAAATAATTGATATACGATGACGAAACTTAGTGTAATACGTGCTCAAAATTTTAGCAAAATCGGTTTGACGACCACGTCCAATTTTATATATGAAAATTATAAAGGGGCCTAATAAAAACATTTTAAGCGATATCGTTGTCAAATATGAAGATAATTCAGTGAAATTTTGTTTCGTGAGTCCCACAATAGACAGGAAACAAAAAACAGAAAAATTTTTGAAAATGGGCGTGGCACCGCCCCTCTTTGAACAAAGGAATCTACGAGATTTCGGAGCCCATAACTCGAAAAATAATTGATATATTATGAAAACACTTAGGCACTCAGCACACGAGACGTATCGTCATAGACGCGTACCAGACATTTCATGTAGCGTCGATTTCCCTACGCCTCAAGATCTGCACACGAAGCGACATGAAACTTCACTGCACAAAACAAACAAACAAATCAATAGTACAGTATTTGCTTTAAATTTCGAAGCTTTAAAAAGAAAAGATGAAAAATTTTATGGAATCTTCCATTTTCTATAATTATACACTCATTTTTTCCGATTTTTTACACAAATTTTACTGCTTTCATAAATTCCACCAAGTAGAAAAATGTAAACAAACATCTTCTTCTTCCTGTTTTCTAAGCGTAGTACGCCTAGCTACCAGCATTGCTTTATGCCAAGCGACATGTATCCAGCATACTTTGACGAATGCATGAAACTGCCGACTCGTGTGCAGCCCTCAATTGAAATATACGTGCGCGACATCAAAGCGTAAAGCTTTCGTCTGTAGTATCTAATACGCGTCTAAAGCTCAAATTAGTTATGCAGTAACAGTATCGTTATAAAACAGCTGATCAACCAATCTTATGGGAAACAATGTATTTGATTAGTGATTCGCTAGTCGGTAACGCTGTCGGTAACAACCAAATGAATTTTGGTTTTCAGCCGTAACGCTAACCAGCTGATCGATTGTTTGTTTCAGTTGTTCACTGTCATGACCCAATAATAATATGGTCGTAGCAATCAAAAGAGAACACGCAATTAGCGTTAATACAAAATATGATAATTTCGCAACCTAAAAAACCAAAAGAAGAAGAGCGACTCTATTGCATGGCCACCTTTATTGGGCTATGATCACTGTTCAGCTGTTTACTGTTACTGCACCAATAATCGACCAAATTAATACCGATACTGTTACTATTATGGAAATAAAGTTACTGCATAACTAATTGAACCCTAAAGCAGTACACACTAAGGCATCGAGCCCGGGAAATCCCGAATCCCGGGCCTCCCGTAGTTTTTATTCGAATCCCGGGGTTTCGGGATTTTGCGGGATTTCATATATGTAGTAATGTAAAAAAAATATTCAACGTTTTTGATGAAGTTGTTTCTGCCATATTATTTTTAAAGTTACAATATTAAATCACAAGACATCCCCTGTGTTTAAAATTGCTTAACTGCTATGCTTTATATTTTTCAGATACTTTTTGAAATAAATATGTACCTTTATATTATATATTTATATAACATTTGTGTTAAAGTATATAATACAAATCTTTTTTTTTTTCTTTTCAAAAGTTGAATTCAATAAGCTTTAATTTTTTCTACAAAACATTGAAATGAAATAAATGGTATGTTTTAAAGTACTCAGTACCTGGATGACCGAGCTTATCTCGGGCTGCCATTTTTTCGCAGGTCCTCGCAAGCGAAATAAAAAGTTAAAATAAACAAATTAGTGGAAAAATTAAAATTTTCAGAAGTTTGCGCCCGAGACCCCTTGTATACTAAATTTCATGAAAATTGTTGAAGCCATTATTGAGATCCAGAACTAAGGTAATTCCGACTCGCTTGGCCGTGATACCTCTACCTCTTCATGTCCTTCTCCCTCATCTTTTCTTTTTCTTTTCTCTTTATCTTTCATTTCCGTTTCCTTTTCCCTTTCCTTTCCCTATCGCTCTCCCTAACCCCTCGTTTTCTCTCACCCTCCTATTCGTTCTCCATTCCCCTCTCCCATTCTATATTGGTTTCCTCTCCCTTCTCCCTTTCCCATTCCCATTCCATTCCATTCGACTTTCTTTTTTCTTTTCATGTTCCCTTTACTTAGGGAACCAGGTTCAGCATTATATCGAAGAGATCTCTATATTGAAGCCATGATTCCCAATTTTCGGAGTCATCTATGTTCAAGTCCCCATTAACACCTTTAATTTGATACCAGTTTCGCTCAAAAACATTCGAGGGTCAACCGGGTCCACGTTTTGTCCCATATCCGAGGACCCGTCCTAGGCATTACAATTAAAATAGTTCTATGTCGAAGTCCTCATCAAGACCTTTTATTTGATACCCATATCGCTCAGAGACATTCTAGGCTCATCCGGGTCCACATTTTGGCCCATATCTCGGGACCCGGCCTAGGCATCACAATTAAAAGAGTTCTATGTTGAAGTCCTCATCAAGACCTTTCATTTGATACCCATATCGCTCAGAGATATTCGAGGGTCATCCGGGTCCACGTTTCGATCCATTTCTGGGGACCGGCCTAGGCACTACAATTAAAAGAGTTCTATGTTGAAGTCCTCCTCAAAACCTTTCATTTGATACTAATATATCTCAGAGACATTCGAAGCTCATTCGGGTCCACGTTTTGACCCATATCTGGGGACCCGGCCTAGGCATCACAATTGAAAGAGTTCTATGTTGAAGTCCTCATCAAGACCTTTCATTTGATACCCATATCGCTCAGAGATATTCGAGGGTCATCCGGGTCCACGTTTCGACCCATATCTAGGGACCCGGCCTAGGCACCACAATTAAAATAGTTCTATGTTGAAGTCCTCATCAAGATCTTTCATTTGATAACCATATCGCTCAGAAACATTCGAGGCTCATTCGGGTCCACGTTTTGACCCATATATCTGGACCCGGCCTAGGCACCATAATTAAAAGAGCTCTATGTTGAAGTCCTCATCAAGACCTTTCATTTGATACCCATATCGCTCAGAGACATTCGAGGCTCATCCGGGTCCACGTTTTGACCCATATCTCTGGACCCGGCCTAGGCATCACAATTATAAGAGTTCTATGTTGAAGTCCTCATATACCTTTCATTTGATACCCATATCGCTCAGAGACATTCAAGGCTCATCCGGGTCCACGTTTTGACCCATATCTCGGGACCCGGCCTAGGCATCACAATTAAAAGAGTTCTATGTTGAAGTCTTCATCAGTACCTTTCATTTGATACCCATATCGCTCAGAGACATTCGAGGGTCATCCGGGTCCACGTTTTGACCCATATCTCGGGACCCGGGATAAAAGTTTAGAAAAAAAATTATATTTTTCGAGAGTTCACCTCCGAAGCTCTCTGCATACCAAATTTCATGAAAATCGTTGGAGCCGTTTTCGAGATCCTGATTATATATATATATATATATATATATATATATATATATATACAAGAATTGCTCGTTTAAAGGTATTAGATATGTGTATGTTTTTTAAACAAAATTTCAAAGGTAACAGTCTCTTAGGTAATCCCGAAAAATCCCGGGATCCGGGGATTGTCATTTTCAAATCCCGGGATTACCAAAAATCTTCGAGATTCGATTCCTTAGTACGCACCGTGTGCAGAATGCCTTAGTATTTACACATTTATTACTTGTCCTAATATACGTTAAAAAATTTAGCAAAATCGGTTTATAACCAAACCTGTTAAATAATGATTATTAATCGTAATGATTACCGGCTTGATTGATTATTTTTTCAACTGTCCAATTAATGATTGATTACCCATTGTTTTAAAATTTTAATGATTATTTTGCAATTACCATTAAAAAAAATCAAAAAAAATCATAAAAAATCAAAAAAAAAAGAAAAATAATCATAAAAAATCAAAAATAATCAAAAATAATCAAAAAAAATTATTTTGATTGTTTTTGATTATTTTTGATTATTTATGATTTTTTTTGATTTTTTTTAATTTTTATCAATATGGTTTAAAGAAATATGCACATTTGTACGTATGCAGGTATGTATATAGCCTTTTAAGGCAGACTCACGACGGTAGCTTGAAGGTAGTACCGGGGGGTTCGATACGATGAGCGTAGGTGGTGTAGTGCGGTTAAAGTCCCACACTAACAGGATAAGGGCTCTATATGCTTCCTCCTCGTATATTTGTGCAGAGAGGCATACACATTTATACCTACATATCTTACAAGCTTGGAATTATTGTTAATTTGTCATTGACCGTACATGGTACGATGCACGTTTATATCAAATTATTTATCTTTATGAAAAATTGTTTAAAGTGGCCAAATCAAACATTTTAGTGTAACATTCGCTGTTGTACTAACTCATAAATTGGGTTTTAATACAGAAGTTCTCGTAGTTAGGTATACAATGAAAAGCAACTAATATTGCGGCTGTCTTCGACTGTACCGAGACTTTATGACATTCATGAATGAGGAAAAGAAGCGATACATATAGGCGAATTCTGTAACTCCGTCTCATCTCAAGTCACAAAATTTGAGATTTAAGACATGAGACATTTTTAGTGACTTGAGCCATTTTTCACCAAAGACTGTCGTGAAAATATACTGAGACTCTTTGAGATAACAAGATAATTTAACGAATACTCACTAATCGATTACATACGAAATGAATTTATGAGCAATATATTGCATTAAAAAATAAAGCGTATCATTACTACTTATCACTTATAAAAATAGTTATGAATATAATGTTTTATGAGTGTTTTATCTGAACCGATTCGCAAAAAAAGTCATGTAACGTAAAACATTGAAATATCGATAAATATCGTATCACATCACTATTTACACCTGATCGAAATGGCGGAAAAAAGTACGTTAGCAAAACCAGCAAAATTTTATTATTTTGCTAATTTCATACAAATAAACTTGTTTTATTACAGAAAATAGCAAGCGAACAAGCAAAGAGCAAACAAGTTGTAAGTTTTTATAAATTTTGACGCTTTATTTAGTTCACCTCAATGCTTTGTTTATTTTGTGACCTCCTCGCCACCAGGTCACTAATTAGTGACGTATTTTTTGAGACTTGAGACGTGAGCTCGCTTACAAAATTCCAAATTGTCTCAAAATCAATCTCACCACGAAAAAGTCTCTAAAAGTCTCTATTAGTGACTTGAGACAGCTTACAGAATTCGCCTAATAGTCTCATTTTCATTAATTTATACGGTGAATTATGTGTGTTATTTATGGAGATGTTATAGTCCAAAATGTCTATATCTGAACAATCCGTTGTATGGGACCTATATGTTAAGAAGTCACCCAAGTACCAAATTTCAAGTGGTATCTCAAAAAATGAGGGATTAGTTTGCGTTTATACAGACGGACTGATGGGCATGGCTTGAACGACTCAGCTCATGATCCTCATCATAGCTGTTATATTTTGGTGGATCTGTCATGCCTAGTGATGGGACAGGGGTAAATACCCAAATGGTAAATTGGTTATTTACCGGTAAATACCCAAGTATTTACCCAAGTACCTGGGTACTTACCCAAAATGTGGGTATAAAGCAGAATTAAGAAAGAATTTAATTTTTTAGTATGAAATAGATTTTTAGTGACAAATGAAATTATACATGAATTTAGTCATAATCGCTTTCGCTTTCAGTATCCGATAAAAACTCATATCGAGTAGAGTACGTGATTCCCGTTGAAGTTGGAGAGATGTCGTCTTGAATACCTTCTAGTGAAGAATTAATGGCATTTTAGAATTGAGTGGAGTGCGTATTTTCTACTGAAGGTGGTGAACAGCTAATATGCTTAATTGCGTGCTGGCACAAATTCCTTTCCACCAAGTTAATGGAGAAATCTCATCTAAATAGCTCCAGAAAAAAGTTTTTGCCCAGAAGTCAATTTTGTTTAGCGCCTGTCACATTGTGTGAATGAATTCCAATGCACCTACCTCTTCAGACGGATCAAGATCACTTCCAAACTCCAATCAAGCTTACTTTTAATTTCATTGAACGCGAAATATACCCTGTGTATATTATATTCATTGGATTCGAGCTTACAAATCCATTCTGGAATGCAACCAAATATGTTTGAGCTTAAATTTAATTGCTCCCAAAAGATTTAATTAAGTAGCTGTGATTTTATATCGGCTTGTAGATTAATTTGTTCATGAACTGCTAAAACCTGAAGGGATGCTTTAGTTTTTATTACACTCTGTATTGAATAGAAATAACTTCCCCACCTTGTTTTGGGTGGTAGTTTTAATTGTTCACCGATTTCTTTTTCTTGCACAATTCTTGATAAAGTTGCTGTTAGAACTTGGTTCCCTGCAGGAAGTGCATCTAACTTAAAACTGACTTTAAACTGTTTACAAAGACACTAGTGGTCACTTTTAATTGTATATTTTCTTTGAAAAAGGCTAACTGCTTTTGTTTGGGAATGACGATAAAAAAGTCAGTCCTGTGTACTTCTGCATTACTTGGAGGGTAACTATAAACTAACTTTTTTTGGGTGAAAAATAATAGATCCCAAAATATAACATCGTTCATTTTTAGAAAATTATACAAACAATACAAGGGAAATGGTTGCAGATGTAGCTGTTACATACATACATGTTAACATTCATGGAATTCGCAAAAATTTCGATATTCTTCCATTGCGTCGTTTCAAAATCCAAAAAGAGGAATATCCACAGCAAAATTCTATCGGTTTACATACGTAAATATTCTTGAATAAAAATATTTTCATCAGACATTTGAAAGCTTTTGTTAATGCACACTTTACGTGTTTTTGGATATCCCTGCATGACAAAACTAACTAAAAATGGGTTTCTTGCTGTTTGATACAAATTGATTATTTTTTTAATTGATTATATCGACGACTGAGAATAAGATCGCCCTATTTCAAAAATTGTTTCGAAAACGCCCTATTTGAAAAATTTTTTCAATAGCGTCATATTTCAGATTTTTCTTCAAAAACGCCTTATTTCAGAATTTGTTTCAATAACGTCCTATTTCAGACAATTATTCAAAAACGCCCTATTTCAGAGAAATATATATGGAATTTTCTCTGAAATAGGGCGTTTTTGAAGCAAAATCTCAAATAGGACGTTATTGGCATCGCTCCCACTCATTACATTGAATTGCCGTAAGCACGTTGCTAAGCGGTTCTTATTAAGAATTATTGTGCTTGCAGCAGCCCAAACCGCCTTTTCTATGCAAAAAGCAGCAAGAAACGTATAAACAAAATACACTTAAATAACATATGTTCAAAATAAATTCGAAAATGTCCACATTTCTCTTACGCTACGTAACAACGAGCATTCGTTATTCAAATGAGTATTTACCCACAATTAGGTAAATACCTGGGTACGAAACTGGGTATAAATGGGTAAAAACCCAGCATTGGGTAAATACCCAGGTGTAAACCCATCACTGGTAGTGATGGGACAGGGGTAAATACCCAAATGGTAAATTGGGTATTTACCGGTAAATACCCAAGTATTTACCCAAGTACCTGGGTATTTACCCAAAATGTGGGTATAAACCAGAATTAAGAAAGAATTTAATTTTTTAGTATGAATTAGATTTTTAGTGACAAATGAAATTATACATGAATTTAGTCATAATCGCTTTCGCTGTCAGTATCCGATAAAAACTCATATCGAGTAGAGTACGTGATTCCCGTTGAAGTTGGAGAGATGTCGTCTTGAATACCTTCTAGTGAAGAATTAATGGCATTTTAGAATTGAGTGGAGTGCGTATTTTCTACTGAAGGTGGTGAACAGCTAATCTGCTTAATTGCGTGCTGGCACAAATTCCTTTCCACCAAGTTAATGGAGAAATCTCATCTAAATAGCTCCAGAAAAAAGTTTTTGCCCAGAAGTCAATTTTGTTTAGCGCCTGTCACATTGTGTGAATGAATTCCAATGCACCTACCTCTTCAGACGGATCAAGATCACTTCCAAACCCCAATCAAGCTTACTTTTAATTTCATTGAACGCGAAATATACCCTGTGTATATTATATTCATTGGATTCGAGCTTACAAATCCATTCTGGAATGCAACCAAATATGTTTGAGCTTAAATTTAATTGCTCCCAAAAGATTTAACTAAGTAGCTGTGATTTTATATCGGCTTGTAGATTAATTTGTTCATGAACTGCTAAAACCTGAAGGGATGCTTTAGTTTTTATTACACTCTGTATTGAATAGAAATAACTTCCCCACCTTGTTTTGGGTGGTAGTTTTAATTGTTCACCGATTTCTTTTTCTTGCACAATTCTAGATAAAGTTGCTGTTAGAACTTGGTTCCCTGCAGGAAGTGCATCTAACTTAAAACTGACTTTAAACTGTTTACAAAGACACTAGTGCTCACTTTTAATTGTATATTTTTTTGAAAAAGGCTAACTGCTTTTGTTTGGGAATGACGATAAAAAAGTCAGTCCTGTGTACTTCTGCATTACTTGGAGGGTAACTATAAACTAACTTTTTTTGGGTGAAAGATAATAGATCCCAAAATATAACATCGTTCATTTTTAGAAAATTATACAAACAATACAAGGGAAATGGTTGCAGATGTAGCTGTTACATACATACATGTTAACATTCATGGAATTCGCAAAAATTTCGATATTCTTCCATTGCGTCGTTTCAAAATCCAAAAAGAGGAATATCCACAGCAAAATTCTATCGGTTTACATACGTAAATATTCTTGAATAAAAATATTTTCATCAGACATTTGAAAGCTTTTGTTAATGCACACTTTACGTGTTTTTGGATATCCCTGCATGACAAAACTAACTAAAAATGGGTTTCTTGCTGTTTGATACAAATTGATTATTTTTTTAATTGATTATATCGGCGACTGAGAATAAGATCGCCCTATTTCAAAAATTGTTTCGAAAACGCCCTATTTGAAAAATTTTTTCAATAGCGTCATATTTCAGATTTTTCTTCAAAAACGCCTTATTTCAGAATTTGTTTCAATAACGTCCTATTTCAGACAATTATTCAAAAACGCCCTATTTCAGAGAAATATATATGGAATTTTCTCTGAAATAGGGCGTTTTTGAAGCAAAATCTCAAATAGGACGTTATTGGCATCGCTCCCACTCATTACATTGAATTGCCGTAAGCACGTTGCTAAGCGGTTCTTATTAAGAATTATTGTGCTTGCAGCAGCCCAAACCGCCTTGTCTGTGCAAAAAGCAGCAAGAAACGTATAAACAAAATACACTTAAATAACATATGTTCAAAATAAATTCGAAAATGTCCACATTTCTCTTACGCTACGTAACAACGAGCATTCGTTATTCAAATGAGTATTTACCCACAATTAGGTAAATACCTGGGTACGAAAGTGGGTATAAATGGGTAAAAACCCAGCATTGGGTAAATACCCAGGTGTAAACCCATCACTGGTAGTGATGGGACAGGGGTAAATACCCAAATGGTAAATTGGGTATTTACCGGTAAATACCCAAGTATTTACCCAAGTACCTGGGTATTTACCCAAAATGTGGGTATAAACCAGAATTAAGAAAGAATTTAATTTTTTAGTATGAAATAGATTTTTAGTGACAAATGAAATTATACATGAATTTAGTAGTTTTAATTGTTCACCGATTTCTTTTTCTTGCACAATTCTAGATAAAGTTGCTGTTAGAACTTGGTTCCCTGCAGGAAGTGCATCTAACTTAAAACTGACTTTAAACTGTTTACAAAGACACTAGTGGTCACTTTTAATTGTATATTTTCTTTGAAAAAGGCTAACTGCTTTTGTTTGGGAATGACGATAAAAAAGTCAGTCCTGTGTACTTCTGCATTACTTGGAGGGTAACTATAAACTAACTTTTTTTGGGTGAAAAATAATAGATCCCAAAATATAACATCGTTCATTTTTAGAAAATTATACAAACAATACAAGGGAAATGGTTGCAGATGTAGCTGTTACATACATACATGTTAACATTCATGGAATTCGCAAAAATTTCGATATTCTTCCATTGCGTCGTTTCAAAATCCAAAAAGAGGAATATCCACAGCAAAATTCTATCGGTTTACATACGTAAATATTCTTGAATAAAAATATTTTCATCAGACATTTGAAAGCTTTTGTTAATGCACACTTTACGTGTTTTTGGATATCCCTGCATGACAAAACTAACTAAAAATGGGTTTCTTGCTGTTTGATACAAATTGATTATTTTTTTAATTGATTATATCGACGACTGAGAATAAGATCGCCCTATTTCAAAAATTGTTTCAAAAACGCCCTATTTGAAAAATTTTATCAATAGCGTCATATTTCAGATTTTTCTTCAAAAACGCCTTATTTCAGAATTTGTTTCAATAACGTCCTATTTCAGACAATTATTCAAAAACGCCCTATTTCAAAGAAATATATATGGAATTTTCTCTGAAATAGGGCGTTTTTGAAGAAAAATCTCAAATAGGACGTTATTGGCATCGCTCCCACTCATTACATTGAATTGCCGTAAGCACGTTGCTAAGCGGTTCTTATTAAGAATTATTGTGCTTGCAGCAGCCCAAACGGCCTTTTCTGTGCAAAAAGCAGCAAGAAACGTATAAACAAAATACACTTAAATAACATATGTTCAAAATAAATTTGAAAATGTCCACATTTCTCTTACGCTACGTAACAACGAGCATTCGTTATTCAAATGAGAATTTACCCACAATTAGGTAAATACCTGGGCACGAAAGTGGGTATAAATGGGTAAAAACCCAGCATTGGGTAAATACCCAGGTGTAAACCCATCACTGGTCATGCCTCCTTCTGCATTTCCGCTCAAAGTTATAACACCATTTCATACAAGGCTGATTCATAGAGGTTAACCTACTAAACAGCTGATTGCTAACTTTTTTCTACTTTTTTTATTCATATTGTGATGCTTATGTCAATTTTGATCTTGACGCAATATGATTTCTAAAATGGCGGGCTATGATTTTGACAGAAGCATCACAGAATACACAAACAATTTACATGGAGTGTGTATGTATGTATGTACGTATATCGTACTGCGAAAACCTTCAATAATTGAACCATGATTTCATATGAGTATAAAAAGAAGGGTATAAAAACTTTGTTATAATTGTACTCTATGTTAGCCAATCAAATGTGCTTGGAGTTTTACTTTAAAATATACGTATGTATGTATGTACATTAGAGCGTATCGCAAAAAAAAGTCCACCGTGCGATCATTGATGGGGCAGATGGATTCATTGCTGTGAGAGTGTAGGCTACTTTGCTGTCTCTTATATTTTTCGCTTGCCCAATAAACACAAAAGCGAGGATGGTATCGTGGCAAACTCGAGATGAGTTCGCGGAGGTGAATGTTATTTTTCGGATTCGTATCGAGTTCGAGATGGACTCGAGAAAAATCAATTATCGCAATAGCATTTATTAATTTTGTTGGATCTTGCTTTACACGAAGAAATTCCCTGTTGGGCTTTAATTTACTCTTTAAAACTGCACTCGAGAATTTGATATCGTGGATGATATCGTGGGGAATTCGAGGCGGATTCGCAGAAGAAGATTTTCTAGAATGTATTCGCCAATGATCCCAAATCTCGAATTGCCAACGATCCGAGAACATAAAAATGCGCGAATCGCTAATGAGAGGTGACTCACCTGGGAATTCGGATTCGCCGATCTATCGTCGCGAACTATCGCCGCGATAATATAATCAGAGAAGCGAACTCGTCTCGAATTCGAGGCAAATCCGTTGTGTTTATTGGGTTGTTTTATTGTACGCTTTATTGCCATTTGGTATTCTTCCGTTGGGTCTTTTCTCATCACTCGGCAGCCCATTTCTTTGATTAGTTGACCTGTTTTTGCGGTGTATTCCTCTTCCTCCATTAGCACAGTTGTATTTCCTTTGTCTGTTTCACACTTTATCAATTTTTCCAAAAAATTAAAACCCAATAAACACAACGGATTCGCCTCGAATTCGCGTCGGATTCTCTTTCTCTGATTATATTATCGCGGCAATAGTTCGCGGCGATAGATCGGCGAATCCGAATTCGTAGGCATGTCACCTAGCACTTTGTTCATTCTCGGATCGCTGGCGATTCGAATTTTTTATCATTAGCGATTCGAGAATTTTTAATTTCTCTGATCGTTGGCGATTCGAAAATTTGTTCATTAGCGATTCGAGATTTTTTTATAAATGGCATTTCGAAAAATTAAAAGTTCAGAGTTTGGTTTACTGGCATTGGGCTAAGTCGGTATAAAATAATACAAAACACTTAAAATATCTTTATAAAGAAAGTTTAACTTTCATGAAATAACAAAAGATTTTCAAATAAATTTAAGCAGTAAACAAAGTCCCATTATTTTAACAATTTTGAGTTGGTTTTTCTACATACTCGTATCTATTTGTTTATAAACTGATTTAATCTACTTTCGCGAACTCGCCTAGAATTTGCCACGATAACATCTGCGGTACTGTGATATGCGAGTTCAGGTATAGTACATGTAAAATTTCAGAACTATAATGATTTTTTAGTGCAAAACAATAAAAAAAAAATAGAAAAAAAATGATATCGCGAAAATTGATTTTCTCGAACTTGCCGCGAACTCGAGGCGAGTCCGAGAAATTACATTCGAGAAAATATGCTTTCGGGAACTCGCCTCGGATTCGCCGCGATATCATCCTCGCGTCTGTGTTTATTGGGAAATTCTTAATCTCATATAAGTTGTATTTATTGTTCATCATACGCCATACCGTTTCAGCCCTAGTTATTGCCCTATTGTATTCTTTTAAAAGGCAGAAATATTACGTACTTACGTTCCGACATTGTTCCTCAAATAGGATTATTTGGGAATTTGTATTCGTCTTCGCATGCCTACTACATAATAAAGCAGTAGACGATTTGCTATGTTGCAAATAGATTTACGTAAAGATAATCTCTGTCATAATCAGAATTCTTTATTCGCTCTTCCCTGTCCTTATACTGAACCTAGAAATGAATCTTGAATGACTTGGATACACCTGTCCCCATATTTACTGCAGGGTTACGTACTTTAATATGCGTTCACATACATTTGTACAAACAAACTTAATGCCTCTCTGACCAAACATGCATGCCTACCTGAATACTTATGTGCATGCATATCCAAATTTCTTTACAACAATATTGAAAAAAATCAAACAAAGTGAAAAAAAATCAAAAAAAAAATCATAAAAAATCAAAAGTAATCATAAAAAATCAAAAATAATTAAAAACAATCAAAAAAAATTATTTTGATTATTTTTGATTTTTTATGATTATTTTTGTTTTTTTTTTGATTTTTTTTTAATGGTAATCATTAAAATTACTTTTTTTCTGCAAAAGAATTAAAATAATGATTACCAATTAAAAAACAAAACAATTTAATTGATTACTAATCCTAATCGGAATTTAACAGGTCTGTTTATAACCACGCCTACTTTTTTACAAAAACATTTGTAAAATGGCCTTGTGAAATATGTGACGTGACATCTTTGTAACTAAAAGTCATAAATGAATGAAATTTTGCACTAACAATAATATGTAGATATACGCTTAGTCGGATAATTGATACAAATTTTGAAAATGGGTGCGGCTATGTCCACTTTAAGCGGTATCCGCATTATATAAAATACATGTTTCCGTCAAACGTAAACAAATAATGAACATCGCTTTGCCAAAATATTTGACTTATCTGGTATAACGCTCAAATGAAACTTTATAAACCAAATTTCATTAGTTTTTTTCATTAAGTTTGTACTTACAAATTCTTGCTTTTGCATTTTTATAAAAATTTTAAATTTTGACGAATTATTTTTAGGCACCCTGTTATTGTGGGCCTATGAATTTTCTACCACAAAAAGTTCAGATAATTAGCTTTCAGATGCAGTTTAAATCTTTGAAACATCTCTATTGGTTCACAAGTTATGATTTTTGCATAAATTTTCGTTTATTAATCAAATACAATTGCATATATATATTAATCAAATACAAATGCATATATATATATATATGGTTCTGCATAAATTTTCGTATCTATATATTTATATATTATATTAATAATAATGATTACCGCACAAACTTTATTTACTTACATTAATTACTACAGCACTTGTGGCAACGCTGCATGGTTGTAATTTGGTAGTACGGTAACTGTGAACTAATAATTAATCTGCAAATATGCACTAGTTCGTTCACTCACTTGGATGAACTACGAATTGGTCTGTTGTATGCAAATCCTACTGTTTCAGTTGTTCGACTAATTGAATGTAGTGTGAATGCTTCCATACATTCCCATGAAAATCAAAGCCCGACTAAATCGATTGAGTCGCAAGTGTGTATAGGCTCTTAGGCTAGCCACACATGACGGCAGAAAACGCGCTTCACTTGGGCAGGGAGAAAGCACGCGCATTGTCAAAATATACTGTGTGTATCACCAACGCCGTCGGCGGTACCGAAATGCCGAAAGCCACGGCGCCGAACTCATCGAAAATGGCATCAGCAACCCCGACGGTTCGAAGTTCAGTGTGGCCAAATATGTGAACTGTGTTCGAATCAGTGTTGCCAAGTACTGATGCGAAATTCAAGACAGGTAGGCGCAACGGCGAATTCAGAAACTACTTTTTTTATTTAGAAAGGTACAGTGTAATGTCAAAAACAAAGCAAATTCACACTATGGCCAACAGGAATGGGCGAGTCCCAAGCGAATACAGATTTTAACCAAGGCGAAACATTATTTTGACATTAAACTATACCAATTACAATATTAAAGTTCTGAATTCACGTATGCGCCTACCTTTCTAAATCTGGCTGGCGGAATTGAGCGGGATTTTTTGATGTTTCTTATCTTTTTGATAAAAGCAAATACATCGTTAGTTTATTTTACTAAAAACTATTTATTTAAATAATAAAATAATGGATTCTATTGCGATAGTAGCTATATTAGTGGAGGAAGAAGAGCAAAGGAATCTAATAAACGAGAGAAAGTTTTTAAGGGATCATAGCAATCCTTTTACTTTAAGTAAACAAGCGCAAATTTAATTAGAGGCTGAAAATAAAAATAATAGTCTTAATTTTGCGTGAAAGAAATCTTTACCTTGTCCTTTTTTCTGTTTTTCATAGAATTATTTTGAACTACATAAAAGCAAATTGTATACAAAAACAGGGGAAAATTTCAATAACAATGTACCCGGCAACGGAATTTTACGTTTCTTCTTTTTTTGGCGATAGATCACTAAAATGCAAACGAAATCTTGCGGAAACTTATAATTCATTAATAACACAGTATTTTTGCGTAGATCACGGCTAGAGTTTCGACGTCGATATCCACTTTTTGAAAATGCAAAATAATGGCAATTTCACCTCGAAAATCATTTGCAATGTGACTAAAATGCAAGTTCTAGCTTTAATTTAACTAAATAAATCATTTTCACAGATTTTTTAATTACACAATTCATGTAATTTATTGTTAAATTCACCCTTCCCAAAAACAAAATTTCATGTGGGAAAATTGATTCAACTGCCTTTGGAACGATACTTTTTATACAAGTTTTCACTTTTATAACTTTTAATTACATTTAAACTTCGATTTTATTTATATTTTCGGGATAATTTTACGTTTTTATTATAAAAAACTCGCTTTTATTAATTTGTTTACATTTTTTCACTAACCGCGACGAGTTATGTGTGCTTCTGTGTTTCTGACTACATGCAGGGTTGTATTATACAGTACTTTTTGTGTTGCCATATAGAGGTAAGTAAGTAAGAAAAAGGCACGTAAATATAAAAATTTTTAATAACAAATCGCGCGGTGTACTACGCGGAAGGACATAATCGTGGCGGTAGCCACGGTTGGGCAGTATGTCCGGACTTTCGTGGCGTAGCCCAGGGTTATTTTAAATAAGCGCGGCCGAAGGCCGCCAACGCAGAAAAGTTTTTGATAATTTTTATTTAAAAATACCAAAATTTAATAACAAATCGCGCGGTGTACTACGCAGAAGGACATCACCGTGGCGGTAGCCACGGTTGGGCAGTATGTCCGGACTTTGGTGGCGTAGCCCAGGGTTATTTTAAATAAGCGCGGCCGAAGGCCGCCAACGCAGAAAAGTTTTTGATAATTTTTATTTAAAAATACCAAAATTTAATAACAAATCGCGCGGTGTACTACGCAGAAGGACATCACCGTGGCGGTAGCCACGGTTGGGCAGTATGTCCGGACTTTGGTGGCGTAGCCCAGGGTTATTTTAAATAAGCGCGGCCGAAGGCCGCCAACGCAGAAAAGTTTTTGATAATTTTTATTTAAATTTGGTGTTACACCATTTTTCCCCCAAACGGCAACACCCAACGGCAACCCTGGCGAGTGTTCGGTGAAATTTATATGGGAAATATCGGAACTTTAACGACGTATATCTCGGGAACCATAGGCCTCCGGAGGGTGGGGTCTTCAGTTTTGTGATCCCCTCCGCCCCCCCTACCCACCTAAAAAAACCGTTTTTTTCTAGCCGGGGTATCGACGTCTAAAATTTTACCTCTGGAGAGATTTACAGTAATTTTGCGTAGTCGGGATTTTTAAAATTAGTAAAATTATCATTCGCAGAACCTTTCCTGAATGATTCATTGAAACATTCTTAGTGGTTTGAAAATAAATATGGCTGGCGCATTATACTGAAGCCGACCTTCCACCACCTGCAATATTTATTTGAATGCGTCTTAATTGAGACGAAAGTTTTTACTGAAATGGTAAATTGTTGGTAATACACATTTATAATTCGTTAGTTGCTTTTTTATGGTAGTCAAACAATAATTATCAACTTCAGAAAATGCATTATTATTCTTTGGTGAAAATATATTTTAATTTCCAAAACCTACATACACACGTATTTAAATCACTGTTATTATCATTATTTCACAATTTTTTCTCTGAAGTTTTTCTTTGCATATAACAGCAATTCAATCTCTTTGGAAAATGCAATGGACCCACGCCATGTTTGTGGCTTCTCGCGACCGGTTGATTAATATATTTACATATATTCACACTTATTCACACTTATTAACACTTATTCCAACTTCATACATGCATTTACACAATTTACTTAAACTTTTATTGTAATTTTTTGATATTTTGTTAATATCGCCGCAACCAAATACTTGCGGCAAATTTCGGCACGAAAAACTGTCAAAATGTTCGTTCATTCGGTGTTCATAATGCCGATTTACCGAACATCGAAATATTCGGCACGGCGTCGGTTGTCATAATGCCGATTTGCCGAAAACGTCATTTCGGTACCGCCGACGGTGTTGGTGATAGTGGCATACAAGTCCCACAGCTCATCGAAAATCGAAGTCGATATGTCATCGGCAAATGTCAAAATCGGGGACAGATTGGTATGGCGGCCGGATGTGGTTGTTGTAAGAAAAGGGACCATAATGACATGGTAGTAGCAATCAAGACAGAAACGCAATTCCAAAATTGGGAATTGAAAAAACCAATTCATAATTCCGAAAAGAAATTAAGGCTGAGTTCCTAAAACGCAATTCCTGGAGAGAGCGTAAACGCCAGCTATTCCACGAATAACATGTGCAAGAATGTAAAATCAACAACCTACAAAACATAAAGAAGAAGAGCAACTTATATTGCTTTCACGTTCGTCATTGGGCCATAACACAAACTTCAAAATCAGCTGAGCACAGCTGTTCGACTTCTTTGACACACATTCCAGAGTCAAGTCACTGTTCTCCATACACAATGAGCACGCGTTCACAAAAACCCTCGATTTACTTGTATTTCGGGCAATGTTCACACATGAAGACGCGCGCTTGTTTTTCAGCGAGCGTTTCTGCAAAATAAACGCTGTTCCTTAAAAAATGCGGCGGAAGCTTATTTAATGATCAATGGGCTGATTAGCACACTGCCTTTTCGAAGAAAATCCATATTTTTGTGTGTTATATGTAAAATGATAGCTTTGACATAAAAGATATGAAACTATTATGGCATTACCTCTGTTCAATAACAAACAAATTTTACGAATTTTTCCTAAAAAGTGTAATTTTCATATGGAGAACTGGTATTTTTTAAGAAAAATTCGTAATAGTTTTTTGTAATGGAACATAGCTATTCTAATTCAATTTTTATGGTACTCTAAAAATTTTACTCTGATGTCATTTGCCTGGGCCAATGGGTAAAAAGTTTCTGTATGGTCGTGTTTGTATGCGGTAAGTTTGAGAAATATAAGGTAAATAAAATTTTACTAAGCTAGGTAAATTTTTTACAACACAATGGAAATTTTTGACATATCGGAAGAAGAGTGTATCGCCAAATTGGCGCTAAATTTTTCTTAAATAAAACTGGCCAATAGCTCTATAAAAATGCACATAAAGTAATTATTAGAAATAAACGGCCATGTAAAAACAAACATGAAGTTGCAGTCATTTGTTTTCTAAAAGAATTACAGTCAATATTGTATATATTTCATAAAATATTAATTTCGCTGGAGTTATAAAATTGTATACGTCAAAATATACTGCTGTGAAAACATTTTAATTTCACACAGCAAATTGGTAAAATTTTCCAACGATGGTAGCCCAAAATAGGATTTCAGGGTTCTGTGGTCGTGACCAAATAAAAGATGCGTATTCAAGTCTTGATCGAACGAAAGAAGTATACAGAAGTTTTAACGTATACGGATCAGTAAATTCAGCAGCATTACGACGAACAAAAGTAAGCATAGCCTAGGATTTAGATACAACTAAGTTAAGATGACTTGAGAAAGAGAACTTAGAGTCAAAGACCACACCAAGGTCTTTGATTTCATTTACTCGGCGTTGTGGAACTTGAGAAATATGATAAGAAGTATCAGAGATATTAAGACATTTGGAGTAGGTAACCACAAAACATGTATCAAGATTAAGATAGAGACAATTATTTTTACACCAATTATTTAAGTTGTCAAGTTCAAGTTGTAATCTAAGAGAGTCCATAGGGCAAGTAATGGTTGAGTAAATCTTAAGATCATCCGCATAGAGTAGTATCTTAGAAAAGGAGAAACATGAAGTAATGTCATTAATAAAGGGAATAAAGAGCAAGGGGCCAAGTATGCTACCCTGGGGGACACCAGAAGTAACAGCAAAAATATGTGATCGGGCATTATCAACAACAACAGAAGAGCGACGATTGGAAAGGTATGATTTAAACCAATCGAGAATAGCCGAGTGAAAACCAATGCAAGCGAGTTTTTTTATTAGGATAGCATGGGAAACTCTATCGAAGGCTTTTGCGAAATCAGTATAGATAGTATCCACCTGATGTCCAGACTGAAAAGCTGCAATACAGTCATCAGAAAATATAGCTAAGTTAGTGACAGTTGAGCGAGAAGACACGAATCCATGTTGTTCAAGACAGATAGAATTGTTGACAATAGACAGAAGCTTTTTATGAAGAATACATTCGAAAAGTTTAGAAATTGTAGTGAGCTTAGAGATGGGTCTGTAATTTCTAACATTATTCTTATTACCATTTTTGAATACCGGTGTAATAAAAGAAAGTTTCCAGTCATCGAGGAAAATACCAGAAGATAGGGATTTATTGAAGATACAAAGAAGTGGCGAGATCAAAGAGTCACGCCGTTTGAGAATGAGGGCAGAAATGCCGTCCACATCTGTTTGCGACGAGAATGACAGATCAGATATACCAGATAAAACATCATCAGGGGATAGGGTAAATTGACCGACATCAAGTGACTGAGCAATATTAACGGAAGTATCGGGTACAGAATCGGAGACAAAGTTAGATTGAAAAAATTTAGCAAATAAATTAGCTGAAAATATTGGTGTAGTAGTAGGAAAAACAAAAAGGAGCACACCTCGAATTGGGAGAGAGCTCGGCCATAAAACTCGTCAGAGTTATAATAGCGCCATTGTATTATTATTATTATTATTGGTGTAGTAGCCGCTACATCATCTAAGAAAAGAGACGAAGGGATATTAGAAGAAGATTTTTTGGATTTAACGAAAGTCCAAAATGATTTAGGGTTAGATTTAAGATTTATTTCAAAACGCAGAATGTAATTCCTATGCAGGAACTTGTCTAGGCAAATGAATTCCTTAGAATATTTTTTATAAAGAAGAAAATAGTCAACGTTATTAGTCTCTTGAATTTACGATTTTATTCCTCCTCTTACGAATACGCATTAACGACGCATATGCCACGGCACTTTGTATAATCTTCTTGTTGATAGTGGAATCAGACATTTGCATGTTTTAACCACTGTTGACTTAAAGACTGAGAAGCAATCGTCTACATTACAATTTAAGAATAAACTATCCCAGTCTATATCCAAAAGACGACTATTGAGTTGACTGAAATCACACAACTTTAAATTAAAAGATAAATTAGCCAAGAGAGTGTTCGTATTACCATAATGATAAAATTTTAGTTTAATAATTAACGGTAGATGATGCATACAGGGCTTGGTAAGAGGAGGGTCGCACTTACCAATAAAATAATCAAGATTTTTACTTAAGAATACCAAGTCTAAAGTTCGACCAAGACTATTCTGGAAACAGTTGAGTTGTGCCAGATCTAAACTTAGAAAACTGTCAACGAGGTAGAGCTCATTATTACTGTAAACATCACACGCAATGAGGCCTGAGTCTGAGATAGTGGACGACCATCTAAGTTTAGGAAAATTAAAATCGCCAAGAACACAGAGATGGTCATTCCTAACTTCATTCCGGGCAAGAGACATAATATTATCAACATGAGCAACATAGATATTATTGGGGCTATTCGGGGGAATGTAGCTAGCACATAGAAAAACGGAGTCATGATCACCAACAATTCGAACACAAAGTTGGTCATATAGTGCATTCTCATTTGAAAGAATTACCTGTGCAGCACTATACTTAGACTGCACTGCTATTAGTACACCTCCACCCCTATTATGACCGGTAAGGCTATTACTTCTATCTTTGCGAAATACTTGAAACAGTCTTGGATCGAAAAACTCCTCGTTAAAAAAGCCATCATTAAGCCACGTTTCAATGAGCACAAACACATCGTATTCTAGATGACTACTGAATAAATGAACAACCTGGGACCAGTGATGCCGTTTTGATACAATCGTATCAAATGTGATACTTTTTTAAGCCCAAGATACGTAGATACTTTTAATTTTAACGTAGAACAAATTTGATACCTTTTTAATCAGCATCAAATAATTTTGATACAATTTAATTAAAATCAAAGAATATTAACCTATTCTTTTTCATTTTTAAGATTTTCTAAAAATTGTATCAACCAGTGTTTGCCGCGAAAAATATGTATTATGAAAGTC
This sequence comes from Urophora cardui, assembly GCA_960531455.1. NCBI lineage: Eukaryota > Metazoa > Arthropoda > Insecta > Diptera > Tephritidae > Urophora > Urophora cardui. The sequence goes on along the minus strand of OY482670.1, from coordinate 63,669,090 downwards.
TTGAAAATACCAAAAATGGGAAACATTTTATCAAACTGTATAGTAGCGTAATGTTTTATGTTAACCATTATTTTAATAGCCTTTATGATTTTCTATAAATTAAATTGAATTCGAAAAATCTAAAATGATACCCAACTATTCATTATCTTTATATTTTTATATTGGTAAATGTAATGAAAAAACTATGTCACGTTAAAAACACGAAAGCAGCTTATTTTATTAATTTTAATTTTTTTCAAAAATTTTTCAGTGATACGAAAAAAACCATGATAGTATCAATTTCTGATACCGAATTTTTTGAGGCTGCGGCAACACTGCCTGGGAATTAGTTCTAAGCCCAGAAACGTTTTGGTAATAAATTTTTCAGGGGCATGATTTAACCCCGGTTGAGGTGGGGGTTCGGCAGACAGTATTTGAGGAAGCTCGTTTTTTGAAATAAACCGAAATGGGCGAATTACGATGTTGGCAGGCCAAAGCTCAGGAACAAGAAGCTTGTCATACAATTTAGCATTTATTCCAAGTTTAAAATTTACACTTTTAAGAGAATTGGGATCAGTACCATTCTTAATTAAGGGGAAACAAGAGAACAAACTTTTATCAATACCAGTACGGTTAGCAATATAATCTGTTAGATTATCGGAAGTAACTGAAGAAAAAACGGCGAGAGGTGAAGCCATTTAAGGCGCGCAGCAACCTGTAATCCAGTATTCTTAGCCGAACCCACTACATGATTATTATTGCTATCATTATTCATATTATTATTTGATTTATTGCCCTGTACACTCATTGAACTTACAGAAGGGGGCTTATTATAAACTAATTTAGGAACACTAGATAATCGAGCAGAAGGCGTAATAGGAGTAGGAGCAGCAGCAGCGATATTGGCAGCATCAGCGTAAGATAGAGAAGTAGTAGCAGCAGTAACTGGAAGAGAATTCAAAACAGCATTGGAAACAGCACCCGTGGAGTTACTCATATGACCCACTGTAATAGGTGAAGTAGATGTTGTGCGCGTAATATTGTTAGCAGTTGTTCGTGAAACACCAAATTTAGATTTTGATTTAGATTTGTGTGAGTCCACTATTGGATTATTAGGCGTAGTTGAGGGTGTAGTAACGCATTGGGTTACATCATTACAAGAGGCATCATTGTCTGTTACAGTGGAGTTACCCATCTGACCAACAGTTGTTACGACAGCCTTGCCACAAAATGTAAAATTTGTATCTGAGTGAAGGTTTGTGTGAATGTGTGAAATGGTTCGAATGGTTCTGTTAGTAACAGCGTTCTGTATGTTCAATGTTGTGATTATGTTAACGTCTGATCTTCAAACTTCAGATCGAACACGGAATAGATGTATTTGTATGTGAGCCTATGTATGTGTACGTGTTAACGTTCCTTGGAAGAAAGTAGCGTTTTGTTAAGTATATAAGCCCGTTAATCCCTTTTATTGTTCGGAGGATATAAAAGGGAGGCAAAAAGGACAAACGGGATAGAATGTTGAAGTTGCGGTCCGTGCGCGGTGTTAGATGTTTCACAGTGATAAAAAAAAAATAAAGAGTGTGAAAGAAGTGATGTTAAAAGTTTAAAGTAATACATGGATTTTTAATAGAAAAGAAGAAAATATAAATAGTGAGACAATTTGAAAGTGCTTTAGAATAATTAAAATTAAAATAAAAATTGAAAAAGAAAAAGTTTCGTGTGGAGTCAGTAATCCCACTCCAATGTGTTGGTCATAGTGACCGCTACATACCACACAACCGGGTACAGGACACTAGCAATCCAGGAGCAGGAGTATCCAAAGGATTAGAGGTAAGAGGAAATAAAGGTTAAAATTCACGACATGTAGGGTGACAGGTAGACGTATGTTGGTATATCCACACGGGTATACATGCATATGTACATATATTGATATGTACATGCATACAAATGCTGAGAAAAAAAAAGAAAAAAAATGTAATAAATAAAATCAATAGGCGATCCTTCTCGTCTTTCCAGGTCGCCATCAAAGGACCTCCCCTAGGATTGGGCTAGACAAAAAGAAATTTCACCTATTCGCACCACAAATTAGTGACGCCACACACAACAACAACATACACACATACCATGTACTAATACTTTCGCTACCATAACCATTCAATTACATTTCTGAGTCCATGCAAATGCGTGCATACTAACGGCCGAACTCCAAATTGGCCAAGTCACTTCACAGCCATTTACATACCGGCATACGTAAATATATACATCAAACACCCAGATATCGACGGCAGCGAACCAGCATTTGTTGTAGTAGTAGGTTGGTGGTCCAAATCACAACCGACCACCAAGATCACAATTACACACATTCACTGCGCACGGAGATTTATGGACATAACAACACATACGCATACATATACATACTTACAAACACGAAAAATAAGTTGTGAAAAGTTTGGAGTTTGTGGCCTAAATCACAGCCGGGATCAACATACATACCTACTGTCATGCATAATTAACATTTTTGGGACAAAAGAGGAGAACATCGAACATATAACAGAAGCGAGCATCAAACATACAAAAGAAGATTGGACAAATTCATACATCTCAACAGGAGGAAAGCAGAGGAGTACATTGGCAGCAGGAGCGGCGGCCATCATCTTAAGATTAACTAAATTTTTTTTTTGCCTAATCTTACCTTCTTAGAGTTTTATATGTTTTAATTAATTTGATTTGTACTTAGTTTTTAATACCTTTTTTCTTGGATCATTCGCGACTTCCCCTTTTTATTAGGCGTTGCCAGGTGCAATCGTGCACGAAGAGTTTTGCGGGTATACATACAGAGTTTAGTTGTTGTTGTTTTTGCACCGCGTGTGCATTTTTGGGAAATATATTTCATTGGCCGCGTCTTCACCAAATTAATTTCTGGTCAGAATTCTCATTCTTAATACTTTCTAGTTTTATTCCGCTCCGATCATTTACCACCATATATTTTTTTTTCCACATTTAATTGAGTTAAATAAAAATTTTTTTTGATCGCCAATATTTTCAGCATCCCATCTGCTGCCTTTCTCGTCGCATCTGAATTCTAACGAGTGATCGAGTTCAGATTTTGACAGGTGCATCAAGAAAATAGAGAGGCCAACGTATGTGTATATAGGCACATGTGAAGTAAGTACGTATAGAATATTTGGAACGTTTATCTCTTCTCCCACTCTAGGTTTGCGAAGCATTGTTGGTACCTTCAACGCTGGACGAACCAAGGTGAGTTTGGGTTTTAATCATTACATTTTGCATATTTATTCGTTATACGTACATACATACATACTAATTACACGGAAATTGTTGGTGGGCTGAAAATGGAACATTGTTTTGTTTTGCTAGTAATTTCCGTGCTAGTGACCCATATTTGGTATTACTCATGAATAGATATGAATATTATAACCATAGTTTATATCTATAAGTTGCGACACTCTCAGCTGATCGTTTGGCATGTTGTGCCTGTCACCATGCAGTGCTGTGCAAAATTTACAGAAAAAAAATTCTAATGAATATTGAAATCTTTAAATCTTTGAAATTATTGTGTGAATTGAATTTCTAATGCTATATTTGTAGCGATAATAACAAAAAATTAACATATTTTTGAGTTTTAACTGATTTTATTAGCAATTTTGGATATTTTCTTGTGAAGATTTTACTACGTTTGAATACAACACTGTGGTCGATTCTTCTTCACATTTGGTTTATTTAGTTTCCCATTCTCCCATTGACACATAATGTGCCTGTCACTTTTTGCAACAACAATTCCCATGGTTGAAGTTTGTTTTGATGGGAATACAGTGAGTCACAGTGAAAGTGAGCCATCATTTATTCACAAATTTTTATTATTAAATATCTTTGTTAACAATTACTTGACTTTCCTAATTTCTTTGCAACGGAAAACTTTCAACAACATGCCAGAAATGATGAAAAACAAAAACAATCAAAGTAATTCTTCTAGCAGCTCTAATTTAAATACTTAAAGTTTCTCTCAATAATTATTATTTTTCTCTTATATATTTTTACAGTTCACATCTTACTTTATGTGTTAATTATAGGTTTACACAATCTATATAAAAGGGGATTCAGGCAATTTTTTTTTTCCGATTTTAAAAGGTGTACTTATCAGACAATATACGCTAGATCGCGTAAAAATCGGGTTTTGTTAGATGAATAAAACACATTGCATGCTAATAAAATTTGTATTATATTTAATTCATTAGGGATAGAGTAATTGAACTGTTGAAACAATGCAACAAAGTATTAAAACCGTTTTAGGGCATATTCCTCTTAGTGGCTAACTTTCACTGTGAGCCCGTTTCATGAACTTTTCAATCAAATATTTTTTGAAATACTAAATTGCGGTTTATTATAAAATACACCTAAGTATATAATCTTGGTTTTCAATCGGTTTGTGAATAATTTTTTATTTTCATAAAACTTCGAACAACAAAACGTGGCTTATTTTCACTGCGACTTACTGTATGTATCAAAAATATAGATACACATTTATTTTTTCAAAACAAAAATGAAATATCCATGATGCCAATCGTTGCTACCCAATAAGCATTTTTGAATGCATTTGAATTTCATTGATTTGACTTGAATTCTATCGATATTCTCCAACCAAAATCAAACGTCAGGATAAAGCCTTTGAACAACAAATGCTCATCCGATTGAAATAAAGGAACAAAAATGTAACAATTATGATTGTCTGCTTAACTTATATCCTCACTTTTTTGTTATGCATTTAAAAATAGTAACAACATTTTATACACAAAAATTAGTTGAATTATACATTCCTTTTTAAATTATATTCTTCACTCGTTTTTAGTTTATTTATTGCTAATATGATTGAATTTAATTCATGCTAAGTATACTCTCAGTACAGTTCGGAAAAGTGTTGTAACTCAAGTGTAAAAACATGTTGGATATAAACTTGAGCATTGAGACTTTTCTCCAACATTGGGATCTATCCAAATGCAGGAGAATGTAGAGTTTCCAAAGCAACCAACACGTTCAAAGGCATCCAGGCATTAATCAAAAAGTATGGATTGGCACAGCGTTTTATCAGCAAACACTATATCTACTGGTAGAGAGTTTAATTCTCAAACTTATCTGTAATCCAAAGCGAAGGGAGAAAACTACACTAGAAATAAATTGGAGACTGATTAGAAAAATAATAATAATAATAATACAGGATTCTCGACTGCTTCTCGAGTCGTCCTCTAACGTTAGAGATTTTAGAAAAGTGCTAGTTCTTGAGTCATTCTCAAACCGATATCTAACCTAAATGTTTGTTGGGTTTCGCCATGCAAAATGGCCGTTTGAATTCAAATTTTTTTTCTTTCCTTTTGAACATTTTCGTATAAGCAGGGTTGCACTTTCTCGTACTGCTCTATTACTACATTTTTCCTAGAAATATAGAAAAGGGAATATACGGATACCAATGCCTTTACTACTTCGTTCGCGTGTATGCAAATTTTAATTCATGTAAGATTAACACGATCGATCTTTACACATATAACAGCAGCAATTTTTTTTCAAATTACACGATTTTTGGAACGTGATTTTAACTTTTAAAACGTCATTTGAGATTTTGGTAAATTCAACCAAATTTTAGTGTTGATGCAACATTAGGCAATTTTAAAATAATGAATGAATCATATCAAATATAAAATTTTATTCCTAAATGTCATTTTGAATTTGGTTTATTTAACATGATAGTGTCAATATAAACTAAAAAATTTAAAAAAAGAACTATTTACAGCGAAGGTTGAGTGTATAGCTATTTCACGAAAAACCATTTTCGATCATCAGCACTCTTTTCGGAAGTGGATGCACCGGGGATTGAACCCGAGTCCATTCCATCTTCAGCCGCAATGACCCAACGGATAAACACACTCGGCCATTGAGACTCTGTGCAAGCTGTTGGATTTTCCCCACTTTTGCCTTTTTCATTTTCAACATTAACGTTAGTGTGTATATGCTTTTTGCATATATTCTCCACAAACGTGCTGAATTTTTGTTGTAGGCAGTTCGCAATGAACATTGTTGTTGGTATTTATTTTATGTATGTATATACCAAACAACGTTAACAATTTTACTTGAAAGAGTTTTTAGTGCTTAGCACGAAATTTTTATTTTAATTCAATTTTTAATTGTTGGGGTAAATGGAAGAAAATTCAACAACTATTTACAGCGAAGGTTGAGTGTATAGCTATTTCACGAAAAACCATTTTCGATCATCAGCACTCTTTTCGGAAGTGTATGCACCGGGGATTGAACCCGAGTCCATTCCATCTTCAGCCGCAATGACCCAACGGATAAACACACTCGGCCATTGAGACTCTGTGCAAGCTGTTGGATTTTCCCCACTTTTGCCTTTTTCATTTTCAACATTAACGTTAGTGTGTATATGCTTTTTGCATATATTCTCCACAAACGTGCTGAATTTTTGTTGTAGGCAGTTCGCAATGAACATTGTTGTTGGTATTTATTTTATGTATGTATATACCAAACAACGTTAACAATTTTACTTGAAAGAGTTTTTAGTGCTTAGCACGAAATTTTTATTTTAATTCAATTTTTAATTGTTGGGGTAAGTGGAAGAAAATTCAACAACTATTTACAGCGAAGGTTGAGTGTATAGCTATTTCGCGAAAAACCATTTTCGATCATCAGCACTCTTTTCGGAAGTGGATGCACCGGGGATTGAACCCGAGTCCATTCCATCTTCAGCCGCAATGACCCAACGGATAAACACACTCGGCCATTGAGACTCTGTGCAAGCTGTTGGATTTTCCCCACTTATGCAAAAAGCATATACACACTAACGTTAATGTTGAAAATGAAAAAGGCAAAAGTGGGGAAAATCCAACAGCTTGCACAGAGTCTCAATGGCCGAGTGTGTTTATCCGTTGGGTCATTGCGGCTGAAGATGGAATGGACTCGGGTTCAATCCCCGGTGCATCCACTTCCGAAAAGAGTGCTGATGATCGAAAATGGTTTTTCGTGAAATAGCTATACACTCAACCTTCGCTGTAAATAGTTGTTGAATTTTCTTCCACTTACCCCAACAATTAAAAATTGAATTAAAATAAAAATTTCGTGCTAAGCACTAAAAACTCTTTCAAGTAAAATTGTTAACGTTGTTTGGTATATACATACATAAAATAAATACCAACAACAATGTTCATTGCGAACTGCCTACAACAAAAATTCAGCACGTTTGTGGAGAATATATGCAAAAAGCATATACACACTAACGTTAATGTTGAAAATGAAAAAGGCAAAAGTGGGGGAAATCCAACAGCTTGCACAGAGTCTCAATGGCCGAGTGTGTTTATCCGTTGGGTCATTGCGGCTGAAGATGGAATGGACTCGGGTTCAATCCCCGGTGCATCCACTTCCGAAAAGAGTGCTGATGATCGAAAATGGTTTTTCGTGAAATAGCTATACACTCAACCTTCGCTGTAAATAGTTGTTGAATTTTCTTCCACTTACCCCAACAATTAAAAATTGAATTAAAATAAAAATTTCGTGCTAAGCACTAAAAACTCTTTCATTTAAAAAAAGAACGTCAAAACTATTTTGAAACATACACAATTTTTTTTTGAACATTTGGAGTTCTGCTTTTCGTGCAAAACGGAATTATTATTTTTTAAATAAAAAGAAAATCTGGTGCCGTGGGAAGAGTTTAGTGTCATTGGAAGTGCGTGATAATGGCATTTCCATTTATATTTTCAGTTTGTAGGCGAGTTAAAGGTGAAACGTATTTTTATTTCTAAAAGTTTTTAATGTAAAATATTTTCTTCTTTCTCCTCATAGTTTGCAATTTTACCAGGAGGATATCCTCCCATATCTCCCAATACCGAAGCACCTTCTTTTATTGAATGTACATACATATATTGTATTTTTGTAAATTGTAAAATCAATCCAGTTAATTTAACAATAAATTTAAGGTAAAATCAAAAAGATATAATTGCTAATTTAACGCGACCATTCCGTGTAAATTTAACTAGCTTAAATTGCAAAATTATCTAGTTAAAAATATGAAGTCAACAGCAAAACTCAATATTATTTTAATGTTAGCTCTGCACATTTATCTGTTATTTTGTTCGCACTTGGACCGATATGACCAAAAAAATTAATATATTTATGTCGCACCCTAAATCATAAAGTGGCACAACTCAAAATCCAAAAATTTGCAGGAGGCCAAAAACTTTTTTCCTTTACAAGCAATGACATGGCAAAAGGCGAAGTATAATGGCTATTTTTCAGTCAAAAGAGACCCGAATGAAAAGTTTTTTTGTTGGCAATCGCTAGAAAAGTCGATTTAAAAAAATTTGAATTGTGTCACTTTATGATTTATAATAATAATACAATGGCGCTATTATAACTCTGACGAGTTTTATGGCCGAGCTTCTCTCCCAATTCGAGGTGTGCTCCTTTTTGTTTTTCCTACTAATTGGGTGGACCTACAGTTTTATGCCGGCTCCGAACGGCGAATGCATTTTTTGTGAGAAGCTTTTTTCATGGCAGAAATACTCTCGGAGGGTATGCCGCCCACTGCCGAGAGGTGACCGCTGCTCTTAAAAAACCCAATAATTGGATTTTTACTAATTAGAAAATTTTGTTTGGCTCGGACCGTGGTTTGAACCCGAGACCTCTGGCATAGCAGGCGAGCACTCTACCCACTGCACCACAGCGGCCACTTTATGATTTAGGGTGCGATATATTTTTATTAATATCGTTTCGTTGTCAAGAAAAAAATTCAGTAGAAACGGAGTAAATCCTAACTAATTTGCTCCCATTTTGGTAGTAACAGCAATTCTACGAAATTTCACAGCATTGATTCCTTCATTCTCTCGATTTTCGCACAAATACAAATGCATTTTTAAAAATGAACAAGAAGAAGACCATTTGAGTGACCAAACTATATAGTATAAACAATGATTATAACCCTCATTAGGGAGGGACATGAATTTTGAATTTCTTTTGAATTTTGTTAGAACATAGTAGCTATTAGGAGCAAATTATTGAATTTCGTTGTTTTGGAATACATCTTTTTACATATATATATACTTAAGATTCAATATTAGGGAATTAAGAAATTGTATACAAGGGCGTAGCCAGGATTTTATCCAGGGGGGTCAAGTACATCAAATATCACTGTGGAACAAATTTAGGTCAACAAAAGTTAACTCGGTTCTGAAAGTTAGGGGTGAAAATAGAGGCTAAATTAGAAGACCCGTATCGCGGCGTTTGCTTAGGTTAGTTCGAATTTGTTTTTAATCGACCTTTGAACTTTGCAGGCAAATGCCGATTTTCAGCATATTGTTTGTATGGTTTTTTTGCTATAACTCGTCGACTAATTGAGATTTTTGGAGTACAGCAAACGAAAGAAAATTAAATTTCCTATACAAGGGGTCTATAACATTTTTCTCTACCCCTTATAGTTTCTGAAATATTGATGATTCAATTTGAATTTTTTCGATTTTTCAAAGAAAAAATTGACTTTGTCAGGCAATATCTTTAAAACCAAAATTTTCACCTTCGGTTTTACTCCCTTGCGTGAAGCTACATTCTATTAGCAAAAAAATAAGCTACCAACGAAGAAAATCCATGGTAAAATGGAAAAGTTATAGGCGATCATGTAAATACAGCCAAGTCGCGCAATGCCTCTGCAGTAGCAGCACATTGGCAGCGCAGTAGATACAAGCCCATTTACGGGTATAACATGCATAAAATATACCCGTGCAGATGCATTGCCCGACTTGACTGTATTTACATGAAAAATCTCAATTAGTCGACGAGTTATAGCAAAAAAACCATACAAACAATATGCTGAAAATCGGCATTAGCCTGCAAAGTTCAAAGGTCGATTAAAAACAAATTCGAACTAACCTAAGCAAACGCCGCGATACGGGTCTTCTAATTTAGCCTCTATTTTCACCCCCAACTTTCAGAACCGAGTTAACTTTTGTTGACCTGAATTTGTTCCACAGTGTATTTGAAGCAGTCAAACATCAATCTGTTTGCGACTAAAATCAAGTGTTACTGTTGCGCTCTTAAATGTCAAAACTAATACTAATTTGTGAGCGCGACTACAGCAACACTGCTAATATAAAAATGACAACAACAACTGTCAAACAAACTGGGTTGCGCAAAGTCAAAAGGAAAATTTTGCTTTCTTATTTTATTTTAAAAATATACTCTGAAAAAAAAAACGTTGTAAATCTAAAGACTTTCGCTGTTAAATCAACTACTTTCCGCAGTTGAAATGTGCCCAACAACGCTCCGTTGTTGTTTCAAAGGTGCGAGCGTTGTTGATTTAAGTCAATAACGGAGATTGTTGGAAAACATTTTCACCTAAAAATAAATTTTTGTTTGCATTTTACTCTTCATCTTCTCTCCGCCCGGGTCCCAACTGCAAATATGTAGCCTACGCTTGTTCTCCTATTCTTCTCTCCTTCTTATCATTCACTGGTTGCTATCTTTATTTCTTATTCTGATTTTTCTTCTTTATTTTATATTCTCCTCCGGATTCGAACCATGACATCAACCTGAAATTCTATCCAATCATCACATAGCGGAACATTCAACATTATATTGAATTGTAGTAACCTATTTATACTTCCATTTCCTAAAAAGGAATCCATGAATTATTTGAATCATTGCAAAAACAAAAAAAAAAATTGTTCTCATTAGTTTTGTTTACAACGGAAACTGTTGGGTCAATTACTTTTGCCTTTAAATCAACAACGGGGAGAAAATTGTTGCTAAAAATAAACTTTTGTTTGGATTTTTCTCTTCATCTTCTCTCCATCATTATTTTTTTGTGGGTTTTCTCACAAAAAAATATTTTCTCACAAAAAATTTTTTAAAGGCAAGCAAGTTTTTGAATCAACAACGCCCGTTTTTTAATAAATTGTTGGATCAAAAACTTTGCTGTAAAAACAAATACTTTTGCTCTTGAATCAAAGACGGAGATTCAACAGCCGAAAGTTGTTGGTTTAACTACGGGTATTTTTTTCAGAGTAGACAATTTTTCAATAAAAATCGTTTTAAGCAGGATTTCTGAGCTTATGGAAAAAATCCGGAAAATCGTAGAAATTTCTGAAAGTGCATTAAAAATTTCAAAGCAAGGCCACAATTTATAGAAGATTTTGAGCAGATTTCTAAGTGTACTGTTATGTAGCCAACCAATTTTAGTGTAAAAGGTGAAATTCTCAATGCTGTGAAAAATTCCGTCGATTTGAGAAGTTTTTTTCTGTAGGGTGTTTGCCTTATATGTACGTGAGACCTTTCCAATTAAAATTTCCGAAAAGCCAATGCAAATTTTCAAAAAGTTGAATGTTGCTTATTATTATATTAAAATTGAATGAGCTGCAAAATTGCATACTCAAAACTCTTCTAAAAAATGTAGCTTTAGGATTCTTAGCCCCTTTTTATGATAAGTATTTCCTTGACTTTGAAAAATTGGAAATACTAAAAATACGAAAACAGGTAATTTTCCAAATAGGCCAATTTTTCATCCATTGTTGATAATTTCTGGCTTTGCGTTTTTCCATAGAGAAATTGACGGGTAACTAATTTTTTTTTGCACATGAACCAGGAGAATCTTCGATGAAAATGAAAAAAAAAAAATGTTTGGACATTTTTTCAATGTATCTTTTTTTACCCCAGCCGCACCTGTCCGCAGCTGATGTTCATCAGAACCATAAGAAAAGACTACCCACTATTAAAATGCATACAAATTTTGAGACGATCGGAGGCTATAATATAACTAAAATGCTTTTGAATAAAAAAATGAACAATATTTTTATTTTTTTCAAGAAAACGCAATATGCTTAAAAGCTTCAAAATGGTGGGTCTTTTATTATGCTAGGTTGACGAGTTCTTCAATAAATAATGATATTTACCTGAAGCATTCGAATCCATGTTGTTTACTTTGATAACTGTCTTAAAACTAAAAATATTGACGTTTAAAAATGGGTTACTTAAAATACGTAAAAAATAAAAAAGCGAAAAAGTGGGAGAATAATAAGTTTCGACTAGCGGCAGGGGCACCCCGGTTGTCTATAAAAGCCGAGAAGACCGGTTTGTTATCGCCCGGTCTATTATAAACGTAGAGCGATTTTGGATTTTGTGTTTGCACCAATTTTAAAATTTTCAATTTTGGCCGCATAAATTCGTAAAATCTACCTATGTGCGCCTGTGTGAAATCAGTTCAGATCAGAAATTTCTGTACTAATCTCTGATGCCATTATAATATTAAGCAGTACCTAGCCAGGGGGGCAGCTGCCCCTACCTGCCTACGCCCTTGATTGTATAGTTTTAGAGTAGTTACGATTATAATAAAGGATTGAAATTTGTGAAGCAAATAGCGATGCATATATTCTTCTTCTTTTTTACTGATTGAAGGTAGGCAAACTAAAGATGCAGAGCTAAAGCAATTGGCCTTTTTTTTTTATTAGTGAAGAAAAATTGAAAAATTTTTTTTGGTAGAAGTTATGGATCCATTTCGGAGACCACCACATCCCCTCATCAGACTTCATCAAGCGGCCTCAACTGAGAATCGAACTTAAGTCGTTCGATTGGTAGTCCATTGTCTATACCATTGAGCTACCACCGCCGTCAGCTTTGTTTCGCTTAAATTTCAATTTTCCTTCCATTACAATCCACATACCAACAACAGTAGCTTAATGACACTCTGCCTTTGCTACCTAGTATATTGGTGCGATTGTGTGTTTGGTTTGTACAAGGTTCTAAAGCTATTAACAAGCAAAGCTTTTGTACAGGCAATGCTTGTTATTGTTTTCAGACTTTTTGTTTTTCGGCAGGCTCTCCGATATACATATTTATGTTTGTATTTATATGGCCGTTTTAATTCTAATAATTATTTTAGATATGTGAATTTAAATGAGCTATTGGCCATTTTTTTTTTATTAGTGAAGAAAAATTGAAAAAATTTTTTTGGTAGAAGTTATGGATCCATTTCGGAGACCACCACATCCCCTCATCAGACTTCTTCAAGCGGCCTCAACCGAGAATCGAACTTAAGTCGTTCGATTGGTAGTCCATTGTCTATACCATTGAGCTACCACCGCCGTCAGCTTTGTTTCGCTTAAATTTCAATTTTCCTTCCATTACAATCCACATACCAGCAACAGTAGCTTAATGACACTCTGCCTTTGCTACCTAGTATGTTGGTGCGATTGTGTGTTTGGTTTGTACAAAGTTCTAAAGCTATTAACAAGCAAAGCTTTTGTACAGGCAATGCTTGTTATTGTTTTCAGACTTTTTGTTTTTCGGCAGGCTCTCCGATATACATATTTATGTTTGTATTTATATGGCCGTTTTAATTCTAATAATTATTTTATGTGAATTTAAATGAGCTATTGGCCATTTTTTTTTTTTATTAGTGAAGAAAAATTTAAAAAATTTTTTTTGGTAGAAGTTATGGTTCCATTTCGGAGACCACCACATCCCCTCATCAGACTTCTTCAAGCGTATGTTTGCGTTTTCATATATGTATGTATGTATTTATTAATGCGTATGTATTTAATATGTACAATGTAAATGTTTACATATGTTTACATAATATGTATTTACTAGTAAACCCGGCCACGCGATGCTGTGGCTATCAATTACACTGTGCGACAATTTGAGGGTGGACGACCACTTATAGCTACATTTAATAATTTTTTTATTGCCATTTTAAATTTGACTTATCCTTAAAAATGGCAGAATATATATCGGCTTTAAGCCCATAGATTCTTAATAATAAAATATAAAATTAAGCAAATACATAAGTACATCACGGAGAAAACTATATTGATGTCACATCCATATTTATGGATAATCCTGTCTAATCCATAAGCTATGGATGGCATATCCATATACTACAAATAGTTTTTGGATATAACACCCATTATACGGATATGACATCCATAGTTTATAGACCAGACAGAACTATCCATAAATATGGATGTGACATCAATATAGTTTTTTCCGCGTGGTTACTTTTATTTTTGAAGGTTGCAACTCTCTTTGAAAAAATTATGATAAAAATTAAATTGTGAACAGGTAGCATCCCTCTTTATAAAAAGTATAATAAATTACTTATTTTCACGCAGATTCCTTTCATATGACACCTCAAATTTAAAAATCACACAAACTATAGCGTAAAACTGAATTTTTGACCAGGTGGCAACCCTTGTTGTAAAAATTGTAATAAACTACTAATTTCCAGCTGAAGCCCTTTCATATGGTACCTGAAATTTATAAATCAAGCAAACTATACAGGACAATTCAATTTTTAAACAGGTGACAACCCTTTTCAATAAAATTAAACCTCCCTGCACATCTACAGGCTAAGCCCTTTCATATGACACCCAATTTTCGAAAATCGGTATAACGGTCTAAATGTTATGATGTTTACAAAAAATCGCTTAGCGTAATATATATAAAGATAAGATAAACTGTACGGTAAAAATGGATTTTTTAACAGGTGGTACCCTTTTTGTAAAAATTTTAATAAATTACTCATTTCCATGCCAAGTCCTTTCATATGACACCTCAAATTTAAAAATCAAACAAACTATAGCGTAAAACTGAATTTTTGAACAGGTGGCAACCCTTTTTGTAAACTTTTTATTAAATTACTTAATATCAGGTCAAGCCCTTTCATATGGTGCCAAAAATTTTAAAATCAAACAAACTATACAGTAAAATAAAATTTTCAAACATCTGGCAACCCTTTTCAAAAAAATTAAACCTTCCTGCACATCTACAGGTCAAGCCCTTTCATCTGACAACACATTTTCGAAAATCGGTATAACGGTGTAAAAGTTATTGTGCTTACAAAAAATCGCTTAGCGTAATATATATAAAGATATGTATGTACATATGTTTAAATATAATTCATTTATCGATAGCTTAAAGTGCAAACTGTTTGTGTGTATATTGTTACGTATTTGTCGATAGCTCGATTATTTCTATCGGGTTCGTATCACTAAATTGTTAAATAAAAGTCTTTATTTACTTCTTAATTCACACCGCTTTATTTCACGACTAAAAAGTCTACACTTGTTTTACTTGACTTGATGTTAACACTTCTACGGTTAAATTACGACTGACTGCGGAGCGCCTGCTCGCCGCCTTATATAGTCTGTCAAACGCAATCTGGAAAATTCTGGCAACACTGGAAATTATCTGGTCTCTTCTTCTAGTTCTGGCAGTTTCTTTAGAGATGTGTTCAGTCATTTAGTGATGTGAGAGTGGAACCGATTATATTCGCCACACTGCCCTCCACCTAAGTCTGATCGTCCCGATCTGACACATTACTCGTTCCAAATGCTGCTAGCCTTTCCAGATGAACCACCTTCATTTTATTCCTCGGTCTTCCAATCGTTTGTATGCGATACATAACATCGTTGAGCCGCTTAATCACTTTGTAGGGCCCTTCCCAAGTACACTGCAATTTCGGGGACAAACCTTTCTTTCGCTGCGGGTTGTATAGCAAAACTAAACCTCCCTCAAGAAAACCTTCTGAGTTCATCGCCTTGTCGTATCTGGCCTTCATTTTGTCACTCATGACCTTTGTTCGCTGTCTCACAAGTTCATGTATTTCTCTCATTTCCTCTTCCAGAACATTGTTAGATTGTCTGGCATTTATTCCCGCATCAGCACTTATGCCAAATTTCAAGTCAGCTGGCAGTCGAAGATCACTACCAAAGATTACTTTTGCAGGAGTCTGACCTGTTGTATCGTGTACGGCCGATCGATATGCCATCAGGAACAGAGGAATATGAGTGTCCCAATCTCTCTGGAACTTGTCCACCACCTTTCGTAAATGTTCCTCTAATGTTCTGTTAAATCTTTCTACCATGCCGTCTGATTGTGGATGCAACGCAGTTGTTCGGGTTTTCCTAATACCCAGTGTCTTGCACATCTCCTGAAACACTACTGATTCGAAGTTCCTACCTTGGTCAGAATGTAGCTCTATAGGTGCACCATATCTCGCCACCCAATTGTTGGTGAATACTTCGGCTATAGTTTCTGCTTCTTGATTTGGAATCGGGTACACTTCCGGCCATTTGCTGAAGTAATCCATGACCACCAGAACATATTTGTTTCCAAGTTTGCTAGTAGGAAATAGCCCAGCTACATCCATGGCAATTCTCTCAAATGGTGCTCCTGAGTTGTATTGTTTCATCGACCCATGACTCCTGGATTTGGGACCCTTAGCCTTTATGCATACATCGCAGTTCGCAATCCACTCAACAACTGTCTGACGGCATCCGACCCAATAAAACCTCTTCTTGATTTTCTCTACCGTCTTTGTTACTCCAAGATGACCTCCACTTGGACCATTGTGTAGTTCATTTAGCACATCCGGTATTCTTTTCCTTGGAACAACTACCAATGTTTTAGAACTTTGGCCATCTTCACTCTCCCAAACACGATGTAGGCAACCATTTACCAATTGCAAACTATTCCACTGTTCCCAATATGATTTGGCAACAGGACTCTCTGCTGACATCTCTTCTTTTGATGGTCGTTCATTTTGCTCCAAACCGATCATTACACGTGCCAGATCTGGATCTTCTAGCTGACACTTCCTTAATTGTTCCGCATTCCATTCGTCTGTAGATGTTATTGTCATTAACCGAACATCTATGATGTCTTCCTTCTCCTCAGCTTTAGAGCAATGCTTGCATTCAAGATTACATGGTCGCCGCGACATTGCATCAGCATTTCCATGGGTACTGCCTTTACGATGGTCTATAGAAAAGTCATAATTTTGTAGTCGCTCAATCCACCTTGCTAACTGACCCTCCGGATTTCGGAATTTCAAAAGCCATTTTAACGCTGCATGATCAGTCCTGACGTGGAATCGTTGACCATAGAGGTACTTATGGAAGTGTTTGATGCATTCTACCAATGCCAACAGTTCTCTTCGTGTTACACAGTAATTTCTTTCCGGTTTCCCAATTGATCGGCTGTAGTATGCGATAACCTTCTCCTGTCCGTCGATTTCTTGTGACAAACACCTCCTATAGCACAACCACTCGCATCAGTATCCAAGATAAACCTCGCTCCTGGAACCGGGTATGCTAGCATTGGGGCAGTACAAAGCCGATCTTTTAACGTTTGGAAAGCCATTTCTTGTTTCCTCCACTCAAAAGTCTTATTTTTCCTCATAAGCTCCGTGAGACTATTTGCTACGCTGGCAAAATTTGGTACAAATCGGCGATAGTAAGTGCACAGCCCAAGAAAGCTTCGCAATTCATGTAGATTCCGAGGTCTTGGCCAATCTTTTACTGCTTCTATTTTTTCGTTATCAGTGCAGATGCCCTTTGTAGTCACTTTATGTCCCAAGTATTTTACTTCTTTCTTGAATAATGCACATTTCTTAGGACTTAACTTGAGACCAGCGCCAGCTATTCTTCGGAAAACTTCCTCCAAATTTTTGAGATGGTCATCAAAGCTTTTTCCCAATACAATGATATCGTCCAGGTACACAAGACATGTTTTCCAGTGTAATCCTTTCAGTACCTGATCCATAAGTCTCTCAAAGGTAGCTGGGGCATTACATAATCCAAATGGCATCACCGTAAATTGCCAAAGACCATCGCCAACACTGAAGGTTGTTTTCTCCTTGTCTTCCTCTTTTACTTCAACTTGCCAATAGCCGCTTTTCAAGTCCAGTGTTGAAAACCATTCCGTTCCAGATAGCGAGTCCAGAGTGTCGTCAATTCTTGGCAATGGGTAACTATCCTTTTTCGTTACATCATTCAGTTTCCGGTAGTCAACGCAGAATCTCATCTTGCCATCTTTCTTTTTAACAAGTACTACCGGAGAACTCCATGGACTGACTGATGGTTCAATTACCCCACTGTCGCTCATTTCTTGTATAATCTGGCTCACCATTTGACGTTTAGCTAATGGAACGCTGCGAGGAGCCTGACGGATTGGCCTTGCATCACCGGTGTCAATCTGATGCTTCACAATATTTGTCCTGCCTGGTTTTGTACCATCCTTGTCAAAAATGCTGGAGTACTTGGCAAGTAATTCTTTCGCCTTCATTTTGTGATTTTCCTGCAGTTCTTCTGCCCAAGCATTTATTTCATCTGAAAGATCTGTATTGCCAGTAGAAACTTCTCCTTGGGATTGTTCGCAATTCATGATGATGTCAACCTCTTCGCATTTTCCCAATATAGCACCTTTGGAGAGTTTGATTGGTGACTTGAACTCATTAAGTACTCTTACTGGTATTCGTCCATCTTCTTTTGTCATAACCAGGGTTTTTCCAACAAGTACATCGGATTTAGTTTCTGTTTCTGCTTCGACAACCCACAATTTGTTTGTCCCACAATCTCCATCAATCTTTGCCCAAATAATTGCCTCGGACTTTGGCGGTATCTGCTGATTCTTTTCCACGAGCACTTTCTTACTGCTGTATCTCTTATCGTAGCCAAAATTTAGCGGCACCTCCAAGTTTTTGTAACGCATAACCTTGTTTTTCATGTCAATCTTAATGCCTTGGTCGATTAGGAAGTCCACACCAATTATGACTTCATCAACAATTTCCGCCACTATGAAGGTGTGTAATACGACATTTCCAATTACAACTTCGCATGTAACTTCCCCTAGGACTTGGGTATCCTCGCCTGTTGCCGTACGCAATTTTGCTCCATGCAATGGCCTTATTTCCTTCTTTACCAAGTCAGATCAAATGATGGAATGAGATGCTCCCGTATCCACAGTCAACATGCGCTGTATTCCGTCCACGAAACCACCAATAGTAACATTACTCGTGCTTCTTCCCAACTGAGAGACAGAGATTATGGGGCATTCCATTGTGGGGACCAGCCCACGCCCCTTTTGGCTGGCCCGCTTTAGTTTAACGACTGAGTTGATTTGGGCGCTTGTTCATACCCCTCTGCCTTGCGCTTGCGCCCATCTGCAGTGCTGAACTTACTGGAATTATTGCTGCAGTGACGTGCTATATGTCCTATTTTTCCACATCTGAAGCATTTCACAGCATTACTTTTCTTTTTCTGCATTTCATTCAACGCCTCCCATATTTTGCTTAGTAAGTCTGGCGTTTCCACTTCCACACGATGGGCCTTGTAGGTGGGCTTGCTCAATAGAGATGCTGTTTCCTGCGTCAAGGCATATGATACCGTTTCAGCAAAAGTTCCTTTTGTATTTGCATAGGTAGCCCGTTTCGTTTCAATATCTCGTATTCCATTGATGAAGCTTTGAATTTTCATCCTCTCTATGAATTCTTGAGGTGCTCCTGCGTTTGCCAAATGAGCTAGCCTCTCAATCTCAGAAGAAAATTCTTGTAACGTCTCATTTGGTTTCTGGAAGCGATTCTGCAACTCCATTTGATATATCTGCTTCCTGTGCTCGCTACCATAACGTCTTTCAACGGCACCCATAATTGCGTCATAGCTGTTTCTTTCGCCCTCGCTAACAGTCTGTAATATTTCTGCTGCAGGTCCTTTCAATGCTACGAACAGGGCAGCGACTTTGTCCTCCGCACTCCAATTATTTACAACTGCCGTTTTCTCAAATTGTAGCTTGAATACTTGAAATGGACCACTTCCATCAAACGACGGAGGTTTTATCTTCTGTGTAGCAGTTGAAGCGACTGGACGACTTAGTTGAATATCCTGAAGACGGGCTTTCAATGCTTTTACATCGTCCTCTAATTTTTCTTGTCTTTCTTCAAGGAATTCCTTAACTTGTATAATTTTTGCATCCTGCGCCTTGAATTGTAAGGACATGCGTTCTTCTTGTGCCTCCAACTGAGCCGCAATGCCGGATACCTGTGATGAAAGTACTGACTGACAATTCCATTTTGGACGTTATCTGTGCCTGTTGTTCTTCCATTTTTGCCGACATTTGTGTCAGTACAGCCAATATCGAGTTCATGTCTACGTTTGCAACTGACTGTGGAGCCTCTTCCTTCTGAGTTTCTTCCTTGTGGACCTCTTCTACATCATCGTTGAAATCAAACTCATCTACATCAATGTTATTGGCTTCCATAGCTTCTTGTAACCTTGCCTGTAGTTCAATTTTATTGCCGGTTGTGCTCAGTTTTCTCTTTTCTAACTCCCTTTTAAGCTCTTGGATTTTAAGTTCGTTTAGCTTTGCCATTATCCTTATTTCGTTATCCTTGATCCTGGAATTTATTTAACAATTCCAATTCTGACACCAATTGTTACGTATTTGTCGATAGCTCGATTATTTCTATCGGGTTCGTATCACTAAATTGTTAAATAAAAGTCTTTATTTACTTCTTAATTCACACCGCTTTATTTCACGACTAAAAAGTCTACACTTGTTTTACTTGACTTGATGCTAACACTTCTACGGTTAAATTACGACTGACTGCGGAGCGCCTGCTCGCCGCCTTATATAGTCTGTCAAACGCAATCTGGAAAATTCTGGCAACACTGGAAATTATCTGGTCTCTTCTTCTAGTTCTGGCAGTTTCTTTAGTGATGTGTTCAGTCATTTAGTGATGTGAGAGTGGAACCGATTATATTCGCCTCAATATGTATTTAAAATACAATGTAAACCCAGTTGGAAAGTGCGTAATGCATTACCTCTTTCAAGTACGAATTCGTCAACGAATGACAATATACGAAAACATGCATACCTATGTCAACGAAGAGGTGATTTCTCTGAACATTATTTCAAATAACTCAAATGTATTTTTGTCGCTTGAAGGTGACAGTTTGAAAAAATAATATAAAAAAATTAAATTGGTGAAAAATATGTACACACATGCATAATTCTGAAATGTATCCCAAACGCCATTGGCAATAATTAATAATTGTGTTCCATAGTTTGAGCAACGAGAGTCGTAATATGTATAGCAAACCAAATGTATAATATTTCATTGAATTTAGGTAAGATATCTTTTCGTATATGAAGAGGTAATGAACAAGGCAATGTAGCATTTTATATACGAATGGGTAATGCAAATGCTTTAGGCAAAGCGACACATTACATTTTTATTACCTATTCGTATAAGAAAAGATATCTTAACTAACTTCAATGAAATATTATATATTTAAGTTTCTATACATATGTATATACGACTCTCGTCGCTCAAACTAATGTTGGGACCACAATTATTTCTTGTCTTTTCTTATTAGTCATCGCCAATGGCGTTTGAGATACATTTTCAGAATTATGCATTTACATATTTTTCATCAATTTTGAAAAAGGTAATGCATTACGCACTTTCCAAGTGGGTATGTTTAAATACAATTCATTTATATCCCTGCCAGAAAGTGCTGACCGGTTATCGATAATTTTGCTGCTGGCACTAACACTAACGCACTTTATTTTACACATCTCTGAAAATTAGAGTAAGACAGACAGTTATCCTACAGGTTATTTACTATCTATCTCCCTTGCGCTTATTGCATGTATAGGAATGCAATGAGGGATGAAAGTAAAATGTGTTTTTTGTTTTGGAAGATGTAATTTCGACCGCCATTACGAACATTATGAATGGATACAAGTGACTTGACTCTGGGATGTGTGTTAAAAATGTCGAACAGCTGTGCTCAGCTGATTTCAGGGTTGCTGTTATGGTCCAATAACGATGGTGAAAGCAATAGAAGTTGCTCTTCTTCTTTCTGTTTTGTAGGTTGTTGATTTTACATTCTTGCACATGTTATTCGTGGAATAGCTGGCGTTTACGCTATCACCGGGAATTGCGTTTTAGGAACTCAGCCTTAAATTCTTTTCGGAATTATGAACTGGTTTTTTCAATTCCCAATTCCGGAATTGCGTTTCTGTCTTGATTGCTACGACCTTGTCATTATGGTCCCTTTTCTTACAACAACCTCATCCGGCCGCCATACCAATCTGTACCCCCGGAAGTCGCCGCCATACCAATCTGTCCCCGATTTTGATATTTTTCGATGATTTATCGTCTTTTTTTTTATCGAATTTCGGCTACGCATCCCAGAGCCATTTCACTGTATGCTATACCCTATGATTACGAAGACAACTTTCAAAGAAGACAGTGTGGAACTTTGGTATGTGGTATATAAAATAAATTAAGAATAATTGTGTTTTTGAATGGAAAATCATTTTGCGTTGGCGGCGTTCTGCCGCGGTTTAAAAAAAATAGCACTCAGTCAGCAGAATTACCTTTCTGGAACTGTTTGGAGCAATCTGCAGTGTTTTTACGTGGTCGCAAGTGTTAAAATTAGTAAAAAAAAAAAGTTCCTAGTAGTTTGAAAATAAATGCGGCATATTATATCTGGCGAAGCCGACGCCATATTTTTTAGCTAGGTTGTGTTTTGATTCCAGGAAAATTGGTGGCCGGCAGAACCCCTGGGAAAATTTTCCAACAGTCTACAACGCGTTGAAAAAAGGACATGTCGGGCGTTGTAGAGAAGGTCCTGCGGGTCGGCTTTCCATTATTCCAGCACGCCCTGAGAAAAATGACTTATGCAGGGCGGTAGAGGGGCTCTCACAGATCTCAAAACTGAAAACCAAACTTGCCGGAGGCTTATAGTTCCCGAGATATTCCTTCTTAAAGTTGTGAAAATACTATGCAGAAGGACATCACCGTGGCGGTAGCCACGGTTGGGGCACACGTCCGGACGGATGGCGTAGCCCAGGGTTATTTTTTATAAGCCTACCCTATTGGTAGACAGATGGAAATCTGAGCCGAACCCCTTTCTGGATTAATATCCATGGACCAACCGAAAATGCTTGCGGTCCGAAAGGCTTTCGGTCGCGCTTCATAAAAATAACCCTCAGCCAGCAGAATTTTCGTTCTGGAAAACTTTAATATTATAATTTAGTAATATTTGAAAGTGTTAAAATTATATGAATTATCATCCGCAGAATATTTCCTGAAAGTGTCCCTGAAAAATTCCCAATAGTTTGTAAATAAGTCGAATAAACTATATTTTCACTTTTCGCTTTCACTTACCGGTGACAAATAGTTTTTGATATAATTATAGGGAAAATTTTCCAACAGTTTACCACGCGGTGAAAAGAAGTTATCGGGGGTTGCAGAGGACCTCCTCCTCATTCTAAATCCAAAAGTCCCGTCGACCGGAGATGTTTGTAAGTTGTAGAATTTACAAAACAAAACCCCAAAACTGCGCACTATTACCGAGGAAATGCACTTATAAAAACACGCACATATGTATGATCCATCCAACTACCAACAAATATCTCGTAAACTATAAGCCTCCGGCAGGTTTACATTTCAGTTTTGAGATCTGTGGGAGACACTCTACCCCCCCTGAAAGTCATTTTTCTCGGACCTCGGTTCCTTAATCAAAAGCCGAGCCGATTAAATATCAAAGATAATAATAAAAGTATATTCTCAATTAAAATTGTGAGAAATAAAATAGGGAAGGGATTTTAGTAACAAATATCTCAAAAACTAATATTTTGATAAGAAAAATAGTAAATATATTTCTTCAAAGACTTTCCCTCAATAATGACACGAATTATGAAGTTGCAACATAATTTATAAGCGTATTAGCAAGCATATTAAACAATCAAATTAATAATACGGCATTTGCTTTAAATTTCGAAGCTTTAAATAGAAAAGATGAAAAATTTTACGGAATCTTCAATTTTCTTTCATTATACACTCTTTTTTTCCGATTTTTTACAAAAATTTTACTGCTTTCATAAATTCCACCAAGTGGAAAAATGTAAACAAACATCTTCTTCTTCCTGTTTTCTAAGCGTAGTACGCCTAGCTACCAGCACTGCTTTACGCCAAGCGACATGTAGCTAGCATACTTTGACGAATGCATGAAGCTGACGACTCGTGTGCAGCCCTCAATTGAAGTATACGTGCGCGACATCAAAGCGTACAGCTTTCGTCTGTAGTATCTAATACGCATCTAAAGCAGTACGCTCCGTGTGCAGAGTGCCTTAAGAAAACAAATAGTCTTCTTTCCACCAACTACCAGCTTGTCCATTTTTCCAGCTCGGTTGGACCACATTCGAAGTAGATAAAGTCAAAAACACTCAGTTAAAAAAACAAAAGTTTGTTTATTTATTTATATTAAGCTTAAGCAATATTTGCTATTGTGCATCAAAAAAAATATCAAAATAAAACTAATTAATTTATTCTTTTCTATAAACAGCTGTTGCGAAATAGTGGTGGGAGACTGATACTATCGAATCTGATGTGGCCCGGTTTACATGGTCAAAATTTATAGCAACATTAGGACTATTTCATTGCGTAAAAAAGGTGAAGTATTTGTGTATTGATATTGCTTATTTTATTTATATTTTTATTAAAATAATTACTCAGATAAATATTGCCGGCGATGGATCGATCCAACATCCGGAACATAATAATCGGCGGCCAGGAGGAGGCCACCACTTCAACGGTAGCACGAAAAAAAATTTGATTATCGCAAAAATTTAATGCGGCATCCCAACAAGTATTCACTTCACAAATGCAAGAGTTTACTCCAGAGGAGGCCTGTGCCGTTTCAGGGGAAGGAGATATGATCTCCCAAATTTTCAGTAAGCTTTGTGTTGTGGAGGCGAGACTGGATAAGCTTGACAAATTGGAAGATAATGTATGCAATTCTTCGATATATTATTAATTTTCCATAAATATTTATTTTTTGTGTATATTTATATATTTTAGATGATCAAAAAATTTGATTTATTGGCGCACCACAAAGCCGTCCGGGAAACCAAGGTTTTAACGAAAAAAGTTCATCACATTGTTTGCAGAATGAGCGGGGAGACGGGCGACGATCTCCATACGGAAATCAAAGACACATTGCCTCTCATGTCCTTGGACGCAATTTTCGACGTCGAGGAGAAATTAAAGGACAAAAATTTCGAAGACGCAGTCGTAAGTATATCCTAATCACATTATTCTTTATACCTATATAATTTAATATAATTCTATCACTATTATATACATATTTCCTTATAGGCCTCATACCTCTACATTATGAAAGGAAAAAATTCCGCTTTTGAAGAAGTTTTCAAGCGAATTTTCAGTGATGATGTGCTTTCTCATTTCAACTGGGATGGGCGGGGAAATAAAAAGGCCCTGTGCAAACTGCATTTGGTTGACAATGTCCTCTTTGGTAAATTTTGTATTATTTTTTACTTAACGTCTTTAAACTGTTATTCCTTTTCGTAGACATTTTAAAATTGGAAGGGAGGATTTCCTTTGAAAAGATGGTGAGGAGGGCAGTGGAGTTAAGCCACCACCGTGTCAAGCAAAGGCGTTACCACCAATCAAAACTAAATACAACAATTTAATTTAATTACTTTTTATTTCTGTTATTACTTTTGTTTCTGTTATTGTTCAGTTCATTACTTTCTCAAATTGCAATAAAAACAATATAAAATTGTTAGACAAAAAATGAATTTAAAAAAGTGCTCTTAGGCTTTAGTACCTATTGCAATAAAAACAAAATACAATTGCTAGAGACTAAAAAAAATAAATGACTTTAAAAAAGAATGTCATATAATATAAAATTGTTAAAGACTACAAAAATGAAATGAATTTAAAAAAGTATTCTTGGGCATTAGTACTATTGCAATAAAAACAATATATATTTTCAGCTTACCGAAACGATTCCGCGTTGCTGTGTTTTTCACACTTGTGGGAATACTTTCGGTGCGTAATCGGCAGAAAATAGGAAAACAAACATCGAAATTTGCAAAACAAAATTTTTAACTTCAACAAATCACTCAATAATAACAATAATGTCTTTTAGCGAAGACGAAGACATTATAACTTGCTACATTTATAGCCGAAACGAGTTTTTTACTGACTTTGTTCTTCTTCTTTTATTACGCCGCAAAAATGTATGCAGTATTTCCTCAAATTTTACTGACCGGTCTTACCGCGTTGCGGTATACCGAAATCAATCCGCTCCGATTTCATGTATGCAACACTAATGTGAAAGCGCCAATTGAAATACATGTGGTCGGTAAGGTTTCGGTATACTTTCGGTAAAAACCAAAAATGTCGATCCGATACCGCACCGAGTAATGTGAAAGCGCTCTAAGGGCCGTTTACTCAACATCTGATTAATTTAACCGCTGGTTAGTTTGACGTAAATTGTATGGTGAGCTGTCAAATAAATTACTTAACCGGACAAAAATCTGTGGTTAAGTGCTTAACCGGAGCTTGAGTAAACGGCCCTAAGTATTGGTGATCATTCTACTCGCTGGTTATAATAGCCGTAACGCAACGGATGGAGCTGTCACTTTAATATCTATTGTATGTGAAAGGCATGTGATTGATTACAATGAACGGTAGAAAACGGCGAGAACCGTAAGCATCTGTTGATTTTAGATTTCTTCCGTATTCTTACGGCAATTTGACAGTTCTCTTTGCTTTGACAAACAGACGGTATGTTATCAAACAATTTATTAAACATTTTATAAAATAAAAATGACCGAATTCGAGGAAAGACTTAATAACGGCGTGCGTCGTCATGAAATCACCAACAAATTGAAAGTTTTCTGTTTTAAATTGGTAAATAAAGTACAATATTTACAGCTGTGGCAAATGTCAAAGACGGCAGTTAACGCATTATTATAACTGCCTTAAGTTTGTCACCGTTCTATATCGGTACGGCTTCCGTCCCGCCCCGGCTATTATAACCATCGCTCTACTGGTCAGATGTCAGCCATTATGCCGGTCAGAAGACGGTCATTATGCTAGTCAGATGTTGCTCATTATACTGGTCAGATGTCTGTTATTATGCTGGTCAGATGTCTGTTATTATGCAGGTCAGATGTCTGTCATTGTGCCGGTCAGAAGACGGTCAATATGCTGGTCAGATGTCTGTCATTGTGACGGTCAGAAGACAGTCAATATGCTGGTCAGATGTCTGTCATTGTGGCGGTCAGAAGACAGTCAATATGCCTGTCAGATGTCTGTCATTGTGCCGGTCAGAAGACGGTCAATATGCTGGTCAGATGTCTGTCATTGTGCCGGTCAGAAGACGGTCAATATGTTGGTCAGATGTCTGTCATTGTGCCGGTCAGATGTCGGTCAATATGCCGGTCAGATGTCGTTCATTATGTTAGTCAATTGACTAGTCATATGTTTGTCAGCTGTGACGGGTGGGAGTGAGACAACTGTATAGTTTGCAAATTTTAGCCAAGGGCGAAACCAATGAGAGAGAATAGGATAGAATAGAATTTGAAAATACACAGATGGGAACACGAGGGATGAAACGGTCAGATAATCTACCGATGCCCTTAAGAATCTGATAGAAAGATTCCCAAAAGTTTTGGTCAGGCCTCCCTGTCATTTGACCGGCCATCAGACTTGGAGCAGTTTCGCAGGGTATGGATTTTATAAATATTTACTTATGTATATGTATTTAATATGTATACATGTACATATGTATGCATTTCATATACATATGTATGTATGTATTAATTAATATGTATGTACATTAGTAATTATATACTGTTTTTACATTAAAATTGTTGTTTAAATGAAATTGATAGTTTTCGTCGGCCAAAACTCGAACTTGTTATTTTTCGTCAGCCACAAAAAAACTTATGTTAGTTTTCGTATGGTACGACGATATGTATGCTTTTCATATATGTATGTATGTATTAATTGATATGTATCATATATATAGTACTCCTATATTCGTAATACCTACGAGTTCCATCAGCCAACATTACAGTACAGACATATAAAAAAAGAAAGAGAAAACCGAGCAATCAAATTTGAAAAATGACATATGAATTCAAAATAAACCGCAGTGACGGCACATAAAAAAAAATTATAGGGAATTTACATATTTATTATTTGATTCTCGTATTAAAAAATTAAAAAATGTCGAGGCGGTGCTATATTTGTGATAATAAAAGGGATAAAATAAATAAAATAGCTTCACATACGTATTTCGTTTTGAGTGCATTATTGGTTATATAAATATATATATATACATATGTAAATAGATTTCCAAAAGACGAAACCATTTGCAAACAATGGATGCATGCGTGCGGTCTGATGCCTGACAACGTTGTTAAAAACATTCGAATCTGCAGCAACCATTTCCAAAAAAGCGATTACACTGGGAGTGGCCTGTACGTAACAATGCCTGAAAGATACTGCAGTAGTCCGGGACTAAAAAGGATTTTTTAATCCCAAGCTCCGGACGAAACACTGCAGCTCCCACCCGTCCACCTTTTATCCGCCTGTAAATATGTGGAACATATAGCGATTGGTTCGTAGTCCTTTCTTCCATCCGTCTTGTTATATTAATTATATAATTCATTAAAATATTCTAAAAAAGATGTCCTGATCTCTTCCGGTGTTAAAGAAGATTCCACAGCGACTTCCGACGATCATTAGTAGTTGTATCTTCATTCGGTCTTAAAAAGTTGTGAAGGACGCAACAACTCTGTACAATGGCTTCAATATTGTCGACACTTCTTAAGGCAATTGGCTTTTTGAAGATCAAAAATTTCTGCGACAATATACCGAATGCACGTTCCACAGTTTGTCGAGCTCTGGATAATTTTTTGTTGAAAACAATTTTCTCCTCTGAATTCGTTAGGTGCGAGTACGGTTTCATAACATGCGTAGACAGTGCGAAAGCATTATCAGCAACAATCACATATGGCAAGAGTCTATCATTTCCAACTATTCTGTTGGTTGGAAAATGCTCATTACCCTGGTCAAGTACTCGTTGTAATGACGAATGCCTTAGTACAGCGCCGTCGTTTGTTCGGCCATTTGCTCCAACGTCAATATAAATAAATTTGCAGTTCGCATCTACCAGAGCGAGTAATACAATGCTGTCCGTCCCTTTGTAATTATGGTAGTAAGAACCTTCATTTTGTGGTGCATAGAAATTTATATGCTTTCCGTCTAATGCACCTAAACATTGAGGAAAATTCCAAAATCGCTCATACTCTTCAGCAATTTTTAGCCATTCGGTCGGAGATTCTGGAAACTAAATATATAATAATTATTATATTAATTAAATTATTATTTTAATTTTTTCTAGACATCTTCACCGTCACCGTCACCCTCACCCACATCAACATCAAAACGTCGCAAGAGAGATTTACAGGAAAATATCTCGCAAGGACTGAAGGACCTCACTAGTATTATTAATAACAACAAGCGACGTCGTTACGAGTGGATGGGAGAAGCTGTAGTTAGTGCATTGGAAGAAATTGATGACGATGACATAGTTTTTAGCACGATCAACGGCATAAATTCCCTCATATTTTCAGCTAAAAAACGGTATCAGGAGTTGAGCAAACAACAAACCACAACTATAAGAAATACTACAGAACGCCAGGACATTTTGCAATTGGCTTTGGAAGATGCCCTCTCTGATGACGATTTACTATAAATTATTATTTTATTATAACTGTGATCGTAAACATATGTCGAGACTGAAAATAGGGGGTTGCAACCGATTTTTACTTAAAAAGAATTTGTATTTTGGTTCAGAAGCCGCAACGGTTGACCACAACTGTTGTGTAAATGGCCGGAAGATAGTCTCCAAACTCACAACTGATGTGTTGATCAGAAATGCTCAACTTTGCATTCAGGAGATAAAAACACAACTGTTGCGCAACGGTTGTGACTTGGTGTAAACATACAAACATAATAGGGGTATTCGCTATCCCTAGCAAGATAGCAAGATAGCACGGATTGCAAATATGCTAGACCAGCGTTGGGCAAAGTAGCTCCTGGTAGCATTTTGCACTTATGAGCCGTCTCGGCACATTTGGGTGCTGGTGAGGGACGCAACCCAAGTGCAGCATATGGGGAGAAGAACTGAGGAAGAACTCACTAATACATAAGCAAGAATTGAGAACGAGAGAGTAGTCGCCGCCTTTATTCGTGGCAGTGATGGAAAGTTTCCAATTGTGTCAAATTTGTACAAAAAGTGGTGAATTTTTGAATTTCATTGTGCAATCAATTTGAAAATCGTCTGTTGGTACCGTTACCTTGATAAAATAAGTTTACAGCACATATTGTATAATAAGGATCTCATACAAAACCTTTCTTACGCATATTTCTGCGTCCTACTTTTATGAAGATTACTTTGTAATAAAGTTTATATGCCTACATATGAAAAAAACAACCGTTTGTTTACTATGAAGCAAACAAAAATGGCATTGTGATCGAAAAATATTTATTGAGTTTTGCAGAATAGTGCGAAAATCAATTGATTAAACATTATGGCCTTGCTACTTCCCAAATATCCGAAAACTGCACAGACACGAGTCATTTTCCATCACTGGTTCGTGCCTGAGAGGCAGTGTGCAGCAGTATTGCCGCAGCGTCAAACAATTTGGTGTCACAAATTGGTACTTTCATGGTTTTTTCTTCGTATCACCTAAAAATTATTGGAAAAAAATTTAATTAAATGGAAGGCCAGCTTAGCACCTTTCATTTGGTACCAATATTGCTCAAAGTCTATCTAAGTCACTCTGGGTCAACATTTAATATAAGAAAATTTATAAATGTAAGTTCTTGAATTTTGACATTGCTAAAATAATATAAAAATAAATTACCTATTTTCATGAGTTTCATAAACCAAATATTATTTCCACTAAAATAATATATGTATTGTAGAAGCGGCGTTGTCAACAGGGAGGTGTCCCTACGAATTGGCACATGTATTTGGTTGAATTGATCCTCAGTCATTCTTATATAATTTTTATAGGACCACTCATCCACAACTTGCAGCGTTTTGAATAATGCGAACGATCCATTTGTCGTTTTATTGAAGCGCCATTTTTTTCTTTCGCAGGACCGCTTCTTCCTGCAATTTTCCAACGCCAACAAATCCTCCATCAAGTGCATGCTTTTTTCTATGACAGACCTGTATTTCACAATTAATTAATTGTTACATTCATTGTAGCCCACGTGCCAGAGGGTTTATCATTCTAGAATGATACACCGGATCTCAGTCTATTGTATATTTAGAACTTACCTATGGCTGTCTGTCCAAAAGATTACATTATTTGCGTATTCAACCGTATTGGTGATCAGTTGATTAATTTCTTCCTCCATTTTATATGTATTAATTCAGCAAATTCCAAACACAATTAAATTAAATATATTCGCTAGTTTATTTTTCCACAGCTGGTTCTTACTTTCACAGAAAATAATTGGAGCTATTTGGCACTATTCTGCTAATTTTTTTTTTTATCAAGAAACGATTTTCTAGGAGAAACTTGGCTAACTATTCATAACTAGCTAATAAGAAACGACCTTATGTTTATTGAAACAAATTTTTTTTCTTTATTTTGTTCAACAGCCTATTTAAAATACCAAAATTATGAAATTATTTTCAATTGCAGTAGATACATAGTAGTAGATAGATACTTTTTTTGCGAAATCGTATAAAATTGGAAAGGAAGCTACTTAAAAAGCAACCCTGTACTTAACAATCATCAATGTAAGCATAACCGCCTCTCACCAATCACGAAAGGCGAGTTCCCGTGGCAGTGATCCAGATCCGGATACAAATTTTGCAAGCAAATGCAACAACAATTTGGTGATCCTGGTATTTATATGGATCAAAAAAATCTATTACAATCTATACGGATCCGAAATTGATACAGATAAACACCAGGATCACAAAATTCTTGTTGCATTTGCATGCAAACTTCTTATCCCGATCTGGATCACTACCACGGGAACTCGGCAGAAATATTTCCGATTTTGATTGGCAATGTTGATTGGTACCATAACCACAGCATAACCGATTATAATCGTTTTTCTGGTTATTGTGGCCATCCCTAATTTCAGCTGGCATTTTTGTATGGCGAAACAACGTTATTTAGAATAATTTATCTGCCTTGTTCAAAACAAAAAAAAAAAAAGAATAAGTGAAATATGTCAACAGGCGTATTGCCCTTTATTCGGGGTGTTGATTTTAACGGAAATGACTTTGGGGTAAGTGGACTAGCAGAATTTAAATTACAGACACTGTAAATATACAGAATTTGTTTGTGGATTTGGTTTTATTAAAATATAGTATTTATTTCCAACATATGGGTGGGCTGCAAGTTCATAAGTCGTGCCAATGTTCATAGTTTCTAAACCACTGCATATTTTTAAATGAATTTCACAGGATGTATAGTGGGAGTGTCTATTAACGGAACAAGTAAAGAATACCGTCCGGTGAGCTAAAAAAAAAAACAAAAGTGGGCATGGTCCGCCTTTTTGGCGCAAACGATTTTTGAGGGAGCTAGAGGGGGATGAAGTTTAAAAAACCCTTTTTTTTAAAAGCCGATATCTTCTAAAAATATTCACTCAATTTTTAAAATTAAGGCATCGTTGGAAAGCTTACTTAAATACCTTTCATATCATACATTAATATTTCCCCAAATTCCACACAAATTTTGTAAAAAAGCAAAAAACTTTAATTTTGGTAATTTTTTTTTGTTTTTTCTTTTTTTTTTTTGTTGAAATGACCTTATTAACACTATACAAAGTTATTTACATTAAAAAGAACGTTAAATTACCTTTCATTTGATATATAATTTGTTACGAAAATTTTGTTAAAAACGTGCAAAACAATTCTTGTTAGTTATGTATAATATCAAGAAAGCATCTATAGCGCGGACAACAGTACTTTTATACAGAACCCCGAATAGCGTTGGCGGCCTTGGGCCGCGCTTTAAAAAAATAACCCTCAGCCGGCAGAATTCTACTTCCGCAATAGCATCTATGGGGAAACTTTCCAATAATGTCACACGCCCCCAAAAAAACGACTTCTACCGGAGGGTAGGGGAGGGGAAGGGTGTTCTGAATCCGTAAAATTTAGGCGCCGGACGTACCTCGTTTTCGAGGAATTTATGGTTAAAGTTTAGTAACTCTCCATATAAATACGATTGATAAAGAAAAAACTTTTGCGGAGAACAGGTTTTGCGTTGGGGCCTTCGGCCGCTCTTATAAAAAAAATAACCCTCAGCCGCCAGAATTCTCTTTCCGGAGTAATATCTATGGCCCGGTCCGCAGTGCTTTTGCGCAGAACACTTTTCTGCGTTGGCGGCCTTCGGCCGCGCTTATAAAAAATAACCCTGGGCTACGCCATCCGTCCGGACGTGTGCCCTAACCGTGGCTACCGCCACGGTGATGTCCTTCTGCGTAGTACACCCTTCGTGTGTCAGAAAAGCCTACTGTACAACTTTTTTCATGGTTCTCTGTATACCTAAAACTACTAAAACATCTTTTCATTTCACGATAGCTAATTATATAGAAGTCTTGCTATAGAGAATAGTATATGAAATTAAAGATATTGTTATGCTCTTTTAAATGAATATAATTTTTAATATACTTAATAACACAAAAAAAAAATCACAGTTTTTCCCTAAAAAAAATACCAAAATTTGAGTTTTTTGTTTTTTAACAAAATTTGTAAGGAATTTACGAAAATTTTGATACGTCATATGAAAGGCCTTTAAATAAGCTTTCCAACGATACCTTAATTTTAAAAATTGAGTGAATATTTTGGAAGATATAGGCCTTTTAAAAAAAAGTTTTTTTCCCCCTCTAACTCCCTAAAAAATCGTTTGCGCCAAAAAAGAAGTATATCACTGAACTCGGGACAAAAAGGCGGACCACGCCCACTTTTTGTTTTTTTTGTAGCTCACCGGACGGTATCCTTTACTTATGCCCTATTAACAAATATATTTACTATTTTTTATGAAATTGTTAATAGTAATAGCCACGGTTATGACACACGGCCGGACTTGGGTGGCGTAGCCCAGGGTTATTTTTTATAAGCGCGGCCGAAGGCCCCCAACGCAGAAAAGTGTTCTGCGCAAAAGCAATGTTGATCCATCTTAGATTCTACTCCAGAAAGAGAATTCTGCCGGCTGAGGGTTATTTTTTTGAAGCGCGGCCGAAGGCCGCCAACGCATAAGGGTATTATACGCATAACTTTTATAAAACATCTCTTTGTCCATTTTAGACATTTTTTAATTGCTGTTTTTTTTTTTGGATTTTTTGTTGTTGTGTGGAAGCACTAGACCAACAGACCAATCGATTTGCACGCAAAAAAAAAGAGTTTTTCAGTGTGACAATTTACGCAACTTTAAACATTAATATTTCCAAAACTATTTGTTTCCTAGCCGTTTGGACTTCAGATATATAATCGGGGGCGGTGCCACGCCCGGCTCACATTTCCTTCTGTCTACCAAAAGCTATATCTCCAAAAGTATTAATGTTTTTCGAATGAATCTTTCTGGGGATGTTAGTCGAGACTTTTCTTTATCTAAATTTATGACTTTGATAAATATTTTACTAATATTAATAATAGCAAATCGTTGTTAAATAAACTAACACCATTATCACCAATTTCTAAATTAAACACACAAATAATCCTTACTATATTTTCACACGTAGCTTTATTAAGTTGTTCGAACCACTTTCACACACTTTTTATTAATTTTATTTGCCGAATTTTACATTTTAATTGTTCGACCAACTGCTTTTGTACCTTTTCAATAATAAAAATGGCCACCAACATATAATAGTGATGCCACACCTACCAAAAGGTAATTCACATGATAAGGTCGCATGCACAGTGCGCGATTCGGAGCCAATGAAATTAGTAAATAAAGGCGAAGGCCGCCTACGCTGAAGGGTGTACTACGCAGAAGGACATCACCGTGGCGGTAGCCACGGTTGGGGCACACGTCCGGACGGATGGCGTAGCCCAGGGTTATTTTTTATAAGCGCGGCCGAAGGCCGCCAACGCAGAAAAATTCAATACGACCCAACTCGTTTACCACTGTGACGACGGCCTTATGAAATAGTCGACTGCGTGTGGCAACACCGGTGTCTCTATTTCATTGTTTCGCAGAGAAAAGTGAAGTTAAATTTGACCTTTTTTGCAACTTTACAAATTTCTTAAAAACTATACATCTCCGGAAGCCAGGACTTTTACATTTAGAATCAGGAGGATCTCCTCTACAACGTCCAATAACTCTTTTTTTCCAACGCGTGGTAGACGGTTGGAAAGTTTTCCCCCACGCCCCCTTAAAAAACCAGTTTTCCTGGAATCGTGGCACGACTTACGAAGTTCCAACCTATGGGTGTATTATCCCATGATCTAGAAATAAGTTGAATTTGTGCCAGTGTCAGTTGATTAATGCGAAGAAAGAGTTGCCGGATGCTAAGAAATTTAATACGCTGAAGGGTGTATTGCGCAGAAGGACATCACCGTGGCGGTAGCCACGCATAACTTATATAAAACATCTCTTTGCCCATTTTAGACATTTTCTGATTGCTGTTTTTGTTTGGATTTTTTGTTGTTGTGTGGCAGCACTAGACCAACAGATCAATCGATTTACATACAAAAAAGGGGTGTTCAGTGTGATAATTTACGCAACTTTGAACATTAATATTTCCAAAACTTTTTTTTTCCTAGCCGTTTGGACTCCAGATATAGAATCGGTGGGCTGTGCCACGCCCCCTAAAAAAAATCAGTTTTCCTGGAATCGTGGCACGACTTATGAAGGTCCAACCCGTGTCTGTAATGAGCAAGCGTTTTTTTGTTAAAAATTTTGGCTGCAAGTTCATAAGTCGTGCCATTGTTCATAGTTTCTAAACCACTTCATATTTTTAAATGGAATTTACAGGAGGAATAGTGGGAGTGTCTATTAACAAATATATGTAAAATTTTTTATGAAAATATTTATAGTTATTGCTGCATTTGTTAATAAAAATCCCTTCCTGTATTTTTGTATTTCTTTTACTGAAAACACTGAAATTTCACTTTGTTATAATGTTTGACATTTTAGCTGGTATTTGCAATTGCAAGTCCATTTATAGATATTTCTCACAATTTTATTGCAAAAATACGGAATTAAATTATTTGTTACCGAGAACTTCTTACTAGCAGCTTTAACTTAACATACACTCAACCACTGAATACACCCAACTGTCAGCTGATTAATGCGAAGAAAGAGTTGCCGGATGCTAAGAAATTTAATACGCTGAAGGGTGTACTACGCAGAAGGACATCACCGTGGCGGCAGCCACGGTTTTGACATGACGACTTGGATGGCGTAGCCCAGGGTTATTTTTTATAAGCGCGGCCGAAGTCCGCCAACGCAAAAGGGTCTTCTACTCAAAATTACTGTGGATCCATCTTAGATTCTACTCCAGAAAGAGAATTCTACCGGCTGAGGGTTATTTTTTTGAAGCGCGGCCGAAGGCCGCCAGAGCATAAGGTTATTATACGCATAACTTATGTATATAAAACATCTCTTTGCCCATTTTAGACATTTTCTGATTGCTGTTTTTGTTTGGATTTTTTGTTGTGTGGCAGCACTAGACCAACAGGTCAATCGATTTCTATACAAAAAAGGGTTGTTCAGTATGACAATTTACGCAACTTTAAACATTAATATTTCCAAACTATTTGTTTCCTAGCCGTTCGGACTTCAGATATAGAATCGGGGGCTGTGCCACGCCCCCTAAAAAAATCAGTTTTCCTGGAATCGTGGCACGACTTATGAAGTTCCAACCAAATTTTTTTGTTGAAATAAAAGAGTTAAGCTCCGCCTTCTTGTTCCTCAGCTCGACGCGACGATTGATACACAACTGGGGGAAAATTGTCCAACCGTCTTATGACGCGTTGAAAAAAAGGGGGTAACACTTAACACGTCTCCACCACGCCTAGAAAAAAACTACGCCCGCAGATCACAAAACTGAAGACCCCACCTGCCGGAGGCCTATAGTTCCCGAGATATTTGTTGTTAAAGTTGCTAATTTTACTATGCAAAACACTATACACACACACAAATGTGCGTGTGTTTGTCGTCACCACTGGGCCTTTATATCACCCAACAAGCATATGTCAGGTTTGCACCACATTTTCTTTTAGGGTCGGTTTTCCAATAATGCCGCACGCCCCCAAAAAACTGACTTTTACTGGATGGTAAGGGAGGCGAAGTAGGTTCTGAGTTTGATAAATTTAGGCGCCGGACGTACCCGGTTTTCCCGGAATTTGTTAAAGTTGTTAAATTTTTACCAATTTTTACACACACACACACAACTGACATAGGTACAAGGTAAGTGTTTGTACAATTTTGCGAGTTGAAATGGCCACAAAAATACTGTAGACCGGGCCATAGATATTACGCGAGAGGGTGTACTACGTAGAAGGACATCACCGTGGCGGTAGCCACGGTTGGGGCACACGTCCGGACGGATGGCGTAGCCCAGGGTTATTTTTTATAAGCGCGGCCGGTTCTGCGCAAAAGCACTGTGTTTTTATACACAGCTGTACTAGTACACAGAGTATTATAGTTTTAATCACATAACGGTGGATTGTAACAGAATGAAATAATCAAGATAGATATAGACTTATATACATATATCAAAATGATCAGGGTGAAAAGGGAAATCGATTGAGCCATGTCCGTCCGTCCGTCTGTCCGTCCGTCTGTAAACACTCTAACTCGCGCAAAAATTGAGATATTTTGGAAAATGGGCGGTGCCACGCCCACTTATTAAGGGTCAAACATTGAAAGTTTTATATGTCATAACTCAGAAACCATTGAAGATATATCGTTGAAATTTGCTACGCGTGATTTACTTACTTAGGCAAACGTTTGGACGGAAAATAGTTAAAATCGGTTTACGACCACGCCCACTTTTATATATGTATATTATAAAGTGACCTAATAAAAATATTTTAAGCCATATCTCTGTCAAATATAAAGATCTATCATTGAAATTTTGTCGCATGAGTCCCACTATGGACATAAAACAAAAAACACAAAAACTTTGGAAAATGGGCGGTGCCACGCCCACTTATTAAGGGGCAAACATTGAAAGTTTTATGAGTCATAACTCAGAAACCGTTGAAGATATATCGATGAAATTCGGTACGCGTGATATACTTAGGCAAATGTTTGGACGAAAAATTTCCAAAATCGGTTGACGGCCACGCCTACTTTTATATATGTGTATTATAAAGTGGCCTAATAAAAACATTTTAAGCGATATCTCTGTCAAATATAAAGATATATCATTGAAATTTTATAGCAGGAGTCCAACTGCGGACATAAAACGAAAAACACAAAAATTTTGGAAAATGGGCCTGGCACCGCCTCTTTTTAGAAACAGGAATATACGAGATTTCTGAGCCCATAACTGGACAAATAATTTATATATAATCACGAAACTTGGTGTGTACACTTTTATTACTTGTGGTAATACATGTTCAAAATTTTAGCGAAATCGGTTGACGACCACGCCCACTTTTATATATGGGTATTATAAAGTGGCCTAATAAAAATATTTTAAGCGATATCTTTGTCAAATATAGAGATAATTCATAGAAATTTTGTGGCATGAGTTCCACAATAGACCGGAAACAAAAAATATAAAAATTTTGGAAAATGGGCGTGGCACCGCCTCTTTTTAGACAAACGAATATACGAGATTTCTTAGCCTATAACTCGACAAATAATTGAGATATTATAACGAAACTTGGTTTATACACTTTTATAACTTGTGTTAATAGACACGCAAAAATTTATTGAAATCGGTTTATGACCACGCCTACTTTTTAACAAAGATATTTCTGGAACACCCTTTGGGAATTTGTAACGTGACATCTTTGTAACTAGAAGCCAAAAAGGAACAAAATTTGCACAAAGAATAATATTCATATGCTTAGTTGGATGACTGATAAAAAAGTTGGAAATTAGGCTTCCTTACTTGTTTCTTTATCGTATTTATATGGAGAGCTACTAAACTTTAATCATAAATTCCTCGAAAACGAGGTACTTCCGGCGCCTAAATTTTACGGATTCAGAACACTCTTCCCCTTCTTTTATTAGAGAGAAAGGTAATTAACTATGTAGTTTATGGTGCATCGACTAAAACTGCTCCAATTTTTACAAACCGGATACCAATCGACGCGTTTCGATCTCAGGAACACAAATCCGAAGGCGGAGCTTAACTTTTTTATTTCAATAAAAAATTATTAAAAAAAAACGATCGAATCATATACAGGATTAAGTGGACCCATTGGCCAAATAACGGTAAATTGCCGATATCTCAAAAACCTTCCCATAGAATTAAAAATGAGCCCGATTTTCGGAATCAGCGACCGATTTTACATATAGAAAGGATGGTCGCGTTCAGAGTATTTTTTGGCTGTAGAGCAGTGTATTCGGTGATAAATATCTCGGTTACTTTCGAGCATCACCTACATTAACCAAGATATGCGTTAGAAATATAAACATTAAAATCAAATATAAAACACAAAAAAGAAAATTATTGTAGGTATGTACATGTGAAAAACCCTGTATCTAGTAGTGAAGTGCGGCTTTGTGCGACGTAATTTTTTGCCGGATAATACTAATTGTACTAGATATCATGTCTGAGGGTTAATTTGACTGAATCTGACAGAGCAACATAACAAAATCAATTTTGAACACAAAAAAGAGTGAACATTTTTTTTTTAAATATCCCAACTTTAAGAGCTTAAACTATAAACTTAGAATTATTGGAAATCAAGGATATTATTGAAAAGTGTTCATATTTACTTTGAGATTTAGGATCCATCACGATAACTTAAATGAAATGCTTTAAATAATAAATATTCACGTTGAAACTAGCACTTAAAGATATGTAAAAAAAAATTAAAGTATTAACTTTAGATATGCTAAGTTTCGACCATCTGGGAGCAAGTGTAGAGTATGGGGTCGGGAAAAAAGCGATGAATTATTGTTCCCCAGTCTATTTCCAATATGTGGGTATGTTTTTCTGTAATTTTTTCACAAAATTCAATTTTGGCCGCATAAAACTTGAAAATCTACCTATGTTCGATGGAAACAGACGACCAAAAGCAGCGAGTTGCTCAACTTTTTGTCTCCTTGTTTGGACTTCGACATTAGGTTTGTAGAATATTTATAGCGCCGAAGGCAATTTTTGCACCTTCTTTTTGTTATTCTCATTCCTAAAATAAAAGATTTGTTATGTCGACTTTATGTGCTTTATAGGATATGTGAATTTTGGGCGCTTTTTGTCTCTTTTGGGCGCTTTTTTCTTCTTAATTTGCGCTTTTTTTTAATAATCTGGTCACCCTGGTTGAGACCGCGCACTATCTGCGTGTTTATGGCATTTACCGCTGTTGTTGAGCTGTGCGTTTTCCGGAATCCATGTTGATGTGTAGCAAGTTGTAAATGTCCGTTTATTATAGTAGTAAGGTGACCTCAAGTGTCTTTGCTACCGGGGAGAGGAGAGATATCGGTCGATAGGACTATCCTGCATTGGTTGACTTCCCCAGTTGAAGTAAGGGGACCATCCTTGCCATCTTCCAAATATTGGGGATGACAAGGGTGGTGTAGTCCTCTTACGTATATATGATTATTTTCAATTTATTTTTATAAAAAAAGTATTTTATTTAGATGAACATTTTTATGTACTTATTTTTTTTAAATAGAATTAAAATTTTTAATATTTTCATAGACAATAATAACGAAAATAACATTAACAATTTTAAGTTATAAATACAAAGTATTATTTAAAAAGGTATATTTATATGTATATATATAAATAATCCACTACATATACTCCCCCTTTTAAAAAGATAGCAATAACGGGAAAATAATTAAACAAAAATGATTAAAGAAAATTAAACGTAACACGTTTCTTTTGCCGAAGTTCTGGAAGTATATAATTTTGTTCAATAA
Source organism: Urophora cardui (assembly GCA_960531455.1). Taxonomy (NCBI): domain Eukaryota; kingdom Metazoa; phylum Arthropoda; class Insecta; order Diptera; family Tephritidae; genus Urophora; species Urophora cardui. The sequence goes on along the minus strand of OY482670.1, from coordinate 63,628,341 downwards.
ATGCAGGTTTGACTCTATCAATTGAAACAGTTTTATCTGTATTGTTTATGTTAATTTTAAAAAATTTCCGGTGTTTTTCTATAACTTGATAAGGTCCTTCATATGGTGATTGTAATCCGTGTATTTTGTTATCAACGCGAACAAAAACATATTTACATGTCTGTAAATCTTTGGGTAAATAAACATTATTAAAATTTTGATGATGAGATATACCAGAACGAAAGCACTTAAAATGATTTCTAATTTTGGAAATAAAGTGAGATATTTAAATTATCAATTGATTGAACACCTAATTCCCCTGGAAGACGCAGGTTTTGACCATAAGCCATCTCTGCTGCAGTAGCTCCAATATCTTCTTTGAAACAAGATCTCAAACCTAATAAAACTATTCGTAGTTCATCTGACCAATTAACAGAATTATTTCTTGCCAAAATTGAAGCTTTTAATTGCCTATATAGTCGTTCAATCATTCCATTAGCTTGTGGATGATAAGCTGTAGTTTTAATCAATTGTCAACCGACAAGTTTTGCTATTTCAGTAAATACATTAGATGTGAATTGAACTCCACGATCACTAGTAATAGATGCAGGCACTCCGAAACGTGGTGTATATTCTTAACGAAAACTTTAGCAACTGATTCTGCTGTAATATCTTTGAGAGCATATGCCTCTGGCCAACGCGAATTTCGATCAATAATTGTTAGAATATAACGAAAATCATTTGAACTAGGTAAAGGACTTACAATATCCGTACGTATATGCTCAAATCTGCCTTTTGGTATTGGAATCATAACTACAGGTGATTTGACATGCTTATTAACTTTTGATTTTTGGCAACCTATACACAATTTAACCCACTCATTTATTTCTTTATTCATTCAAGGCCAAAAATATTTCGACTTAATTATATTTCTAGTAGCTCTGGTTCCTGGGTGACTAATATTATGCAATTTTGAAAATATTTCTTTTCGATGACTTGGTGGAATATAAGGCCTAGTTAAATTATTGATTGTTCACAAATAATCTTGATATTAAATATAGGAATATCAACTTCTACTAATTTATATAAACACGAAGAATTTTTGACGAGTTCTTGCAAAAATGTGTCTTTCTGTTGTTCATCATATACATTTTTTAAGTTGAATTCATTTTTCTCTAAAGGTTCAATTTCTGGAATACGGGAGAGTGTGTCTGCAACAATATTTTCTTTACCAGAAATATGTTGAATATCACTTGTGAATTGCGAAATATACTCAAGATGTCGTGTTTGACGCGGACTACGATCAACTTTTGAATTAAGAACATAAGTTAGAGGTTTATGATCTGTATAAATTGTGAATGATCGACCTTCTAAAAAATTTCTAAAAAGTTTAATAGCTTGAAAAATTGCTAACAATTCTCTATCGAAAGTACTATACTTGATTTCAGAAGCAGTTAATTTCTTTGAAAAGAAAGCTAAAGGTTCAATGCCATTTTTAACATTGGGCGACAACAGATTCAGTGTGCTCGTTGAATCTCAAAATATTCAAGTCGAAAAGCCACAAAAAAGCCCCAAGCCCCCTCCAATTTACCTACGAGAACAAAGCTCTAATGCATTGGTAAGCAAACTGGTTGAGCTAGTAGGTCCTAAAAACTTCCATGTCGTACCTATAAAAAAAGGCAATATACAGGAAGTTAAAATTCAAACTTATAGTGAGGATTATTTCCGCAAAATAACTAGAGACTTTGAAAACAAGAAGAAAAATTTCTATACCTATCAGCTAAAAAGTAGCCGTGGCTTGTCAGTTGTACTAAAAGGAATAGAAAATTCCGTAAGCCCGGCAGAAATAGAGACTGCATTAAAAGAGGAAGGCTTTAAAGTCAGATATGTTTACAATATCAAAAATAAAGCCATCATACCGCAACCGATGTTCAGGGTTGAAATAGAGCCAGATTTCCAGCTTTTAAAGAAGGGAGAAGTACATCCCATTTATAAATTACGTTATCTTCTACACCGAAGAATCTCTGTGGAAGAACCGCATAAACGTGTGGGCCCCGTACAATGCCATAATAGTCAGGAGTTCAGGCATACAAAACGATATTGCACATTACCTAGCGTATGTGTAATTTGCGGAAATTTGCACAGCTCCAAAGAGTGCGAGAAACCTAAAGCAAACCCAGAAAATAAGAAGTGCAGTAACTGCGGTGAAAATCACACTGCCAATTATAGGGGTTGCCTAGTATACATTTCGTTAAAAGAGAAAGGTAGCAAAAAACCTAAAAATGTCCCGGTCCCACAACCTCAAAATGTGCCAAAACCAACTATTAATACAGCTCCGCAGAGAAATCTGGGAACATACTCATACGCCCAAGTCTTAAGAGGCACACAACAGAACGAAATCCAAGACGATTCCACTCCAACAACATCACTCGAAAATACTCTAAATAGCTTTGTTCATATGATGCAGGACCATATGAAGTCAATGCAAAACATGATGCAAGAATTGATTAGGAATCAAAACCTCCTACTTCAAACAATTTTGTCAAGACCATGAATTGTCTCAATATAGGTTTCTGGAATGCTAACGGCATAGGCCAACATCGCAATGAACTCCATGTTTTCCTGGAAAATCACCAAATTGACATAATGTTAGTGTCTGAAACCCATCTGACTGTGTTTAATAATTTTAATATTGATGGATATATGTTCTATAATACTAAGCACCCTGCAGGAAAAGCTAGAGGTGGAACCGGTATACTTATAAGAAAGAGGATTAAGCACCACGTTTTAGAAGAATATTGCAAAGAGTATATACACTCAACATCAGTGTACGTAGATGATAGTTCTGGCGGCTTAACTGTATCTGCAATATACTGTCCTCCTCGTTTTAATATAACAGAGTACCAATTTACTGAATTCTTTTCCAAGTTAGGCACGAGATATTTGGCAGCAGGTGATTACAATGCTAAGCATACTTTTTGGGGATCTAGGTTAATAACACCAAAGGGAAGAAACCTGTTCAAAGCAATCCAAAGCAATGGTCTTGATATTATATCAACAGGGCAGCCAACATATTGGCCCACTGATAGGAGCAAAACTCCCGACCTCATAGATTTTGGGGTAACTCGCGGCCTCGATTGGGATATAGTTCAGATAGAATCACTTTTGGACCTATCGTCTGATCACTCTCCTTGCGTCATATCTATGAAAACCCTTCCAACTTTAAACGAACTGAACCCAAGCTTAACTAATAGATTTACGAATTGGCTGAAGTACAGAAAATTTACAAGTTCGCATATTAATCCAAATGTGAGCCTTAAATCAGCCGCCGAAGTGGAATATGCGATAATTGACTTCACAAACTTACTGCAAGTGGCAGCAAAGGTTTCAACGCCATTACGTCCTGACACAACCCAGCAGCAAAGCTTTAGTTCTTTCAATGAAAACGATATCATTGAGCTAGTTTCCAAGAAAAAGCAACTTAGGAGAGACTGGCAAAGGTTGCGATCTCCAACTCTGAAAAACGAGCTTAAAAAATGTACGAAAGAGCTCCAAATGCTCCTAGAGGAGAAAAGGGAAACAAAATTTCAAAATAGAATTAAGTCCCTCACGGCCACATCCTGTACAGATTATTCCTTGTGGCGCTCTCTCAAATATCTAAAACGGCCGATTCAGCAGGATCCTCCAATACGAATGCAAAATGGTGAATTTGCTCGAAGTGACCACGAAAAAGGAATAGCTTTTGCAACCCATCTTTCAAATGTATTTACTCCAAATGGCGGCCAAAATGTTCTCCAAGAAAATACACCACAATTACCAGCAATACCACTTGGTTTTAAACTAGACGACTTGAATAAAACTATATCCAAAGACATAGAGAATAAGAAAGCACCAGGGTATGACAGAATAACAGGTGAAATGTTAAAAGCTCTTCCCATAGTAGCTATTAAGCAACTACTATACATCTACAATAGTATCCTCCGATTATGCCACTTTCCTAATCTATGGAAACTATCTGAAATTATTATGATCCCAAAACCAGGCAAAGACCCGACAATAGTAAGCTCCTACAGGCCAATAAGCTTAATCTCTATCTTTTCCAAACTATTCGAAAAATTATTGCTGAAAAAAATTCAGCCCATCTTAGAACTGCGCGAAACCATACCAAGTCACCAATTCCAATTTCTGCTGGAGTTCCACAAGGTAGCGTTCTAGGGTCTGTACTATACTTAATTTACACAAGCTATCTGCCAACCGACGCGAGCCTTGTCACGTCTACCTTTGCAGATGATACGGCTATACTAAGTGTGCACGCAAATCCCATAACTGCTACTATCCAATTGCAGAGACATATAAAAACTTTAGAAGAATGGCTTACTACGTGGAGAATTAAGGTCAACGAATCTAAATGTGTACAAGTAACTTTTAGCCTAAAAAAAGACACATGCCCACCAGTCTCAATAAATGGAAAAATAATAACTCAGAAAGACTTCGTTACGTACCTTGGAGTCACATTGGATAGAAGAATGACTTGGAAAAATCACATTGACAAAAAGATTATGCAAACCAAGTTGAAAATAAGCCATCTGCAATGGTTAATTGGTCCAAGTTCCAGACTGGGATTAGATAATAAGATATTAATATTTAATATGGTTTTAAAACCAATTTGGATGTATGGAATACAACTATGGGGCTCAGCATCGAAATCTAGCGTAGAAAGAATTCAAAGGCTACAGTCCAAGATATTAAGAACAATATGCAAAGCTCCTTGGTATGTAAAAAATTCAATTATACATAGTAACCTACACAGTAAAAAATTATAGTTTATTTCTAATATCATTTGGTACTTAATTTAATCATTCTCGGAATTAAATTTGAATTTTAATGCCAAAAAGTCTTATTTTTAAACATTGAGAAGTTTTACAATATTATTTATTCCAAAATAGTTTCAAAATAAAGTCTTGAAAAGTATTAAAATTCTCTCTAAAGAAGTTTAATCATTTTTGGTTTAAAAACAAATCTTGAAAAGTATAAAAAAAATTTCTCTTTCTCAATTATATTACCATCAAAGTATTTTTGGTTTGAAATCAAAACCAAAAAAGTATTAAAAAAAATTAAAAAAAAGTCAAAATAAATAAACAAAATGTTTCTAAAAGTGCAATGAGAAGGAGTAAATAAATCTAGTAAAATAAATGGCCCTAATTTTTCACGCCTGATGAAATAATTGAATCAAGTAAGTAATGCAGGAAATTAATAAAATAGCTGAGGGCAAATTTTGCTTTATTTTTACAGGTATAAGGCAGTTGAAGGTCTCTCTTGCAGTATCGTTGCAAGAACCGCGACGGTGCTGAAATTTCCATGGACATCTCCAAAATATTGGTGTAAAAGTTGACAATATGTATATACATATGTATATCGAGTCCTAACTGCCATAAAAGTGTACCCAACAAAATTATCGATTTCAGCTTTTTTTATGGAAATCAACAATTTATTATAACATGCATCAACCCCCAAAAATTTCATAGCTGTGAAATATGCAGTTTCGAAGTAGGAGACTAAATATGTATGTAAGTTTCAAGGCTACATACAAACTGTATGCAAAACAAATTAAAAAAACTGAGTCCCGTAAAATTTAGTTTTTGTTGGATACACATTTATGGGGATTGGAGCTCGATATATCGCCCGTTTTATGCAATAGGGATTTAACTCGAAATTGTCGATTTCTGGGATTTTTCCATATATTTCAAAGACTGGGTGGTCCTTTGAGTCTAGTCTTATAAAATACTCAAAAAGATAAAAATGGCGGAAATAAAAGTGATTTTGTAGTTAGCCGTAGAAGGAAACTATTTGAAATTATAAAACTTTATTTGCGTTTTCCCAAAAAAAAATTTTTTTGAGTTAAATCCCTATTGCATAAAACGTGCGATATGTATAAGGTACTTTAGTGTTTGCTGCTCGTGAAAACTTAGGGGCAAATGTATGTTTTGGATTTTTATGTGCATAAATAAACAATGTTAACGTTATTCAATTTCTCATTAATCTTTGGGATAAAGGGTTATTTGCGGTATATCCACTGGAAGTTTTATGGGGGTTTATTTTTAAATCCAAAAAAGTATACAATTTATTCCAATTTTCGGATTGATCTTATACCATTTCAACTATTTTTAATACCAAAAATATTCTAAAAATAATCAAAATTTGGTTTTGATTTAATTCCCAAAAAATATTAATTTGACACCAAGAATAATTTCTGTCTCTCAGATTCTCTTCTTTTTTTTTTAACCAGAATGGTTTCAATTTTATACTTTTTGGCATTGTTATATATAAATACCAAAATGGTATTAAAATTAAACTAAAATTTTTACTGTGTAGAGATAAATACGGTGACCGAAGAGATAGAGAAAATGCAAACAAATTATGCGAAAAGATTAGCCAACCATCCTAATTCATTAGCAAAAAGTCTCCTAAAGCAAAGCTATCCTAGGCGGTTAAAGAGAAAGGATGTAAACCTCAATTCTGCATAAAGTCATATTCTGTTAGACCAATATCTCGAAAGTAACGTAAAGTAAAGATAATGACGAACGTCGCCGAAGCGACCGACCAATGGCCATCGCGATGAACGGCACCTAGTCCCTGGCGTTCATAGTACAGGCTAGTGGAAATACCGTAAAATACAATAAACCTCGCCGAAGCGACCGACCAATGGCCATCGCGATGAACGGCACCTAGTCCCTGTTGTTCATCGCACGGGCTAGCGTAAATACCGAACAATACAATAAACGTTGCGGAAGCGTCCGACCAACGGCAATCGCGATGAACGCACCTAATCCCTGTTGTTCATCGCGCCAGCCCGCGCGAAGACAAACACCTCTACGATCACCATGCTATTGCTGTACATATAAATTTAAATGATAACTTAAACTGTTTATCCACTTTTGAGAAAAAAAAAAAAATAAATAAATAATAATAATAATAAATAAATAAATAAATAAATAAACTCCATTAAACAACTAGGTTAATATTACACTCCTAGGTTAAGATACATGCCATATGTGTATATGTAAAGATTTTGCCAACTTTATTATTTGTAGCATTGGCAACAAATAATTTATTGTATTAGTTTGTAAGTTTTGCGAAATTATTGTTATTTTCTAAACAAGAAAGATTCAATAAAAATAAATATGAAGAAAAAAAAAAATTTTTTTTCGTTAATTGTTGCAGAATACCACCAATTGCTACTTTTGAAGCATCAACTGAAACTGAGAGTTTGGCTCTTTCATCATCATTTTGTATGGCTTCAGAGGTCCAAACGAGTATCTTATCTTTTTACTTTAAAGCTAACGTTACCATTGAATGAATTGGACTTAATAATTCTGCCAAATTTTTGCATCTGTTTAGCAGTTTTTGGGCGTTCAAAGTCATGAAGTCGTCTGCTGGGGTTATTCCGTTATTAGAAATACAATATCCTAGAAAATTAACTTGCGACAAGCCAAATAAACATTTAGTTGGTTTAATATTTAGACCATACTCATCCAATTTCGAAAATACAGTAAGAAGATGTTGTAGATGTTCTTCTTCATCACTAGCTACTAAAAAATCAGCACCGATAATTGGTCTATTAATATCCGCAATAATAAAAATAAAAGGAAATTCACGTCTTAATTTCAAATTTACATTTAATAATTTCTTTCCAAAAGTTTTAATTGTAGTACCATTAGCTGCCGTTAAAAAGAAATCTGAAGAAACTTTACCATTTTTGAATTTTGAAGAAGGTAAAATTTATGCTCCACTGTCAATCAAAAAGTTAAGTTTTTTATCTTTATCAAAAATAAATAGACGGCGAGAAAATTTATCACCTACGCCATTACTTGCCGCCGAAGCAATAGGTGAACTTGGTTTCCCTGTGTAGATTGACGTAGAGTTATTTGCGACATATGAGCAAGGTGATTTACATCTACGTGCCTTGCTACCATACCTATAACACTATACGACAAAATCAACTTTTTTTCTGGGTATTGGACCAAACCAATTTTTTCGAAGAGATTGAGACAAGAAAAAAATATGTATACGCCATTTTTCGAAGTTAGCCTCCAAAATTTAGTAATGGGCTTTCGAATTTCGAAATTCGACCCTCCCTAATTTGATTGCAATGTTTAAAAAATTGAAAAATAAAAAATGTGGGTGTGATCCGCCTTATTTTCGAACTCGACTGGTATACATCTTTTTTTTTGAAAGCTTATGTAGCAAATGTTATAAGGGGTCAAAGGTCAGATCTTCGAAAAAATTAAAAGTCGATTATCTCCATTTTTTACAACCGATTTCGAAAATCTTGATAGCGTTGTAAATGTGATTGAATTCCCTTTCTTTTGGTATGCTCACCTTTATCCTTTTTTAAATAAAAATTTTATGAAAAAACACATTAAAGGAAAAAATGCCCGAAAAAAATGTTTTAAGTAGTATATTTCGAACTTTTTGCCAGCGATTGCGAAAACATTCACGCTGTTATATAGGTGCTTGAATTCCCTTGCCTTTGATATGCACAGCTTTATGGTCGATGAATGAAAATATTATAAAAGCAACACTTAAAAAAAATACCAAAAAAACTAAAATATTTGAACACATACTTTTATCCACTGTGCTCACCAGTGTTGCCACTTTAGCTATTTTGTAGCTAGATTTAGCTATAACTTTTGGCGTTTAGCTACAGATATTTGCGTTTAGCTATTAGCTATTTTTGTTAGCTTTTTTTTTTAATAGCTTAGCTATTTTTAGCTATTTTTCTCAATTTCTTTATTTTGCACATCAGTTTATCATTTTAAGCTAATGAGTCATCTGCGAGTTTATGAAAACTTGAAAGTGTATACTTATCCTTATGATTATCAAACTATACAAAAGTTGATAGTCTGGCATGCCTTTCTTATTTTATCGATTATTGGTGCATTCATATGCAAGGTTGATGCAATGAAGGCAGATCTAGGAAGGTAGGCTCGGTGGCGAATTCAGAAATTTCCCATGTATTTTGTTATTGTAATTGGTAGAGTGTAATGTCAAAATGATAATTCGCCTTAGTTAAAATCTGAATTCGCTTGAGACTCGCCCATTCCTATTGGTCATGATGTGAATTCGCTTTGATTTTGACATTACACTCTACCTTTGTAAATAAAAAAAGTAGTTTCTGAATTCGCCACCGAGCCTACCTTCCTAGATCTGCCTTGGATGCAATAAGGTTTTCGCAGTGCGCAAAAGCAACTCTGCCATACATTTTGTTGTTGCCCATTTTGCTATTTGAATTCGCAAATGACCATTGGCATACGCGATATTTGAACCGTCCTTTTCACGGTGTATTCGTAAAATTTTTCAGAACTTTATTATCAAGTTAATTGAGCAACTACGCCAACGCTTACCGCAAAATATTCAATCTTTAAAAAATATTGAATTTTTTTCTGTAAATAAGCCAAAAATATTTGACACTTTCAAGGATGAAAAGGATCACTTTAACACGGAGGAAATCACTATTTTAGAAATGCAATGGAAAAACTACACGCATACCAATGGAAGGGAACTACCTCTACAATAAAGTTTTGGGTAGACGTAAGAAAGCTTAGAAATGCTCTTAACGAAAATCCGTTTGAAGAACTACAATCTTTTGTGTTTAATTTTCTAATCCTACCGCTTAGTAATACAGAAATAGAAAGTAGATTTTCTGTTATGAACGTAATAAAAACAAAGCAAAGAAATAGAATGCAATTATTTATGTTAAACTCTCTATTGACTGTTAGGTCTGGTCTAAAAAGGCTTGAAAAATGTTGTAATAACTTTAAAATTCCTAACGATATTATTAAAGCAATGACTTCAATTAATAATAATTCAACCTGTGAATTAAATGAAGAAGATATGATTTTTTAAATGTTATTGAATCAAATTTTTAACTAAAGTTTAAATATTAAATAGTCGCTATTATAATTTATTTTAATACTGCAATTGAATGTACATACATACATACATACATATGTAATGAATTGATTTTTTTCATTGTAATAATCTTATTATGCGATGTACATATATAATTACATACAAACAAATATATGTATGGCTACAATATATAATATATGTATATATAAATATTCATATATGTGAAGTTGTTTTATGTCACGTCTTTTTAAATAAATCATTATTTGGCTATTTTTGAAAAAAAAAAAAAATTTGGCTATTTATTTTAGCTATGAAAAAAATTATTTAGCTATTTTAGCAATTTTTTTATATTTAATTTAGCTATAAGCTTCAAAATATGCTGGCAACACTGGTGCTCACCAACAATTGCAATTGCTGCCGGTCAAGTGTGCCGTGATTTTAAAGTGTGTATATGCGGACAAGGATATTTAGTATTAAATCAATCGCATCCGATTTTACTACGAGTTATTAGCAGCTTTTTAATTAAAAAAAATGGCGGATAAAGTATGTCAAGCAATTCTACAATTGAATTTTTGTTTTGTTTGTGCTAAATTTAATATAAAAACAATCTTGATTAATATGTAACTCCAATTGTGGAATTAATTTATAAAGATTATTTTGATCAGCCCATTATCAAAGGTGAGTCTTGGGTTCCCAACAAGATATGTAGAACCTGTTATAACCATTTAAAAAAATGGTGGAAGAAAGAAATTGAGCAATTGTCGTTTGGAGTTACCTGGTTTATACCAAAATATAGCTTGTTTTTATATTAAATTGAGCACAAACAAAACAAAAATTCAATTGCAGAATTGCTTGACATACTTAATCCGCCATTTTTTTTTAATTAAAAAGCTGCTAATATTAACTCGGAGTAAAATCGGGTGCGATTGATTTAATACTAAATATCTGTCCGCATTTACACACACACACAACGCTATAAAGATTTTCGAAATCGGTTGGAAAAAAATGGAGATATTCGACTTTTAATTTTTTCGAAGATCCGACCTTTGACCCCTTATAACATTTGCTACATAAGCTTTCAAAAATAAAGATGTATACTAGTCGAGTTCGAAAATAAGGCGGATCACACCCACATTTTTTATTTTTCAATTTTTTAAACATTGCAATCAAATTAGGGAGGGTCGAATTTCGAAATTCGAAAGCCCATTACTAAATTTTGGAGGCTAACTTCGAAAAATGGCGTATACATATTTTTTTCTTATGTCTCAATCTATTCGAAAAACTTGGTTTGGTCCAATACCCGGCCGGGTGCTGTACAGTGTAATGAAAACGACATAACCAGTTTCGGGGTTTTGATCTTTGTGAACGATTTCTTCTAATTAAGCGAGGCCTACGTTGATATGTCGAGTTTTGAGTTGCCGAATGTCGCATAGCAGAAACTTCAACCGTTAATTTAGAAAAATTTTCACACATAATGGGAGTTAATTTAGTAAGATTACACTGCTCTACAGCCAAAAAATACTCTAAACGCGACTATCCTATCTATATGTAAAATCGGTCGCTGATTCCGAAAATCGGGTTCATTTTTAATTCTATGGGAAGGTTTTTGAGATATCGCCAATTTACCGTTACTTGGCCAATGGCTCCACTTAATCCTGTGTATCTCATTAACGTAGACACCTACCGAAAGAAAATTAAATTTCCTTTTCATGGCTCCTATAACATTTTTCTCTAACTCTTATAGTTTCTGAAATATTGATGATTCAATTAGAATTTCTCGATTTTTTTCGATTTTTTAAAGAAAAAATTGACTTTGTCAGGCAATATCTTTAAAACCAATGTTTTCACCTTCGGTTTTACTCCTTTACGTGAAGCTCCATTCCATTAGCAAAAAAATAACGAAGAAAATCCATGGTAAAATGGAAAAGTTATAGGCGATCAAGTAAATACAGCCAAGTCTCGCAATGCCAACCCTGCAAAAAATGCGATTAATACGGTACGTGTCCGGGATCAATCGCAAGGGAGCATATGACTAATACAATTTTACATCCCTTTATATGGAGTAAATTGATCGCATTTGTTCGAGCATGTCCTATGAAGAGACTAATTTTTCAACTTGTATACCCGAACGGGTACCAATGTAGATTAATCACTAACATATCGAACAGTATACTCACTGCTCAAGCGTCAACACGAAATGAGGTTGTTGTTGTTGCTTTCAATGCAATGTTCGCGAACCACGCCACTAACAACGAACATGTGCGCGAGCGGTTGGCCAAATATCAAAAAATTTTGATTTTTGCCAACATGTTGGCGAACCACGCCACTAACGAGAAAAATGCACCTGACCACGAGCATGTTGGCGAGCATGTTCGTCGTCTGTGGCCAGCTTTAAAGAGATATACGGGATTAAGTGGAGCCATTGGCCAAATAACGGTAAATTGGCGATATCTCAAAAACCTCCATAGAATTAAAAATGAACCCGATTTTCGGAATCAGCGATCGATTTTACATATAGATAGGATAGTCACGTCCAAAGTACAGACAAAAAAATTTCATTTTCTGATCCAGTGATATCAATTGCTCTTTCTAAATGTGATTCATGTTTTTTAGCTGTTACAGCACAAACTTCGTCTCTACTCATGACTTCCCACATATCAACCGCAAGTTTAATTAACGTATTAATATTTGAGTTTGAACAACTAGTAAGAGCAATATTAATTCCTTTAGGCAATTTTCTAAGCCATAATTTCTTTAAAAGGTCAGAATTTATACTAGAGCCTGCAGTTAAACTAAGATTTCGATACAATTCTGATGGTTTTTTATCTCTAAAATCAGAATTGTAAAGAACTTGGTCAAGCCTTTTATTCTCGCTAGGAGAATAGCGTTCAATCAAAATCTTCCTTAAAAAATCATACGTATTAATTGACGGAGGATTTTGAATAATATCTAAAACTGTTATAATAACCTCCTGTGGTAAGGATATAATTATATATACCCTTAGCTGCAAATTGTGCTTCAGTATGGGCGAACCAAGCTTGTGGATGTTCTGTCCAAAAAGTTGGTAACCTTACTGAAGAAGCTGAAATTTCGGGGTTTATTAATGTGTGTGTGTGATCAACTTGTGGTGTGGATGCAATGTGGTGTGTATTGTGATGGGATGTATCTTGTGATGTACATACTATCAGGAATGAGCTTAGAAATGAGGAAAGGAAGTTAAGGGAACAGTACTGGCGCCAAACAGATGGAATGCGTCAGGCGGAGGCACTAATGGGAGGGTATAATATAAGTCGATTCAAAGGGCTACGGAACCTCACGAAGAATAAACTGAGAATGCTGACAGGAATTCTCACAGGACACTGCAGGCTTAGGAAACATATGCATAGACTAGGTATCCTGTCAGGCAGTCTGTGCCGCTTCTGTGACAGAGTAGATGAGTCTGCAGAGCATATACTGGTCGAGTGCGATGCCATTGCAAGGAAGCGTGAAAGATTCCTGGGCGCGCCTTGGCCAGGTCAGGGACAAATTCAGTCTCTAAAGCCGAGCGATATCCTTCGATTTCTGGAGGAGCTCGGGTTAGATGAAGTAATGTAATCAAGAAGGGGGTACAATAGATCTAGTGGTCGCAGTACAATCCTCAATGAAATCTATCTATCTATCTTGTGATGTATCCACAAATGGATTACACAAGTCAATTAATGCTGATGGATCAACAGAAGAACCGCGAATTGGAGAATGTGCGATCTTTTTAAAAGGAAGGAGTTCACAAAGAAGTACATATGGGCTAATCCTGAAAAAGTCAAAAAAGAGCATGAAATTGAAAATGGTCCGAACTTTTCTTTTGTTATTTATTATTAAAGATAATACATGTATGTATATGTTAGAAAAACATAAGCATTTTCTATTCGTTCTTAAACTCAGGCTGAGAAAAATCGGCAAAAAAATAATATTCACTAAGGCCTTTTTATTAGCAAAGTATCATGTTTTTTCTTCGCGGGTTTAGTTTATTGGAAAGTGAGTTATATTATTGTTACACGCTCTACATCATTTTACTTAGATCGTAATTTAATTTAAGAGTATAAAATTTTCGAAGCTAGTAAGAATAAAGGAGTTTTTTTTACTTCACAATTTCGCTTATCCTTTTGTCGCGTGCGTTACCAAAAAACTATATAAATAGTTATTAAACCTAGCAAAACACTTGAAATAAAAAAAAATTTCAGTGACAAAGTAAGCTTGTGTACCTTTTTCCAAAAATAAAATCAGTGTTGTCCGAAAGCTGAATGTTACAACTTAATGTGTGTTTTAAATTTGTCGCGTGCGTTTCCGTAAGTGCAAAAATGCAATCTATATCTTCTATCTATCTATCTATCTATATATATAAGAATGAAAGTTTGTTTGTTCCTTATGGACGCCCAAACTACCCGTCCGATCACATTCAAATTTTGACACTATGATCACCTGGTATTGGATTAAAATTATGACCACATTGAAATCTGGTATCTCAGCCCCTTCCCGAGATATAGGCCAAAATATGGACCCAAATGCCTCCGAAATATTTTTGATCAATATTGGTATCAAATTAAAGGTATCGATCAGAGCTTCAATAGAGAGTTCATTCCATTCCAATTTTCCACTCGGTTCTCCAGATAGGAACCAAAACGTGGACCCGGATGGCCCCAAATATTTTTTCTCAATATTGGTATCAAATTAAAGGTGCTGATCAGGGTATCCATATATATTTTACACTATACGGATATTTTAATCGGTTCCCGAGATCGAGGCCGAAACATGGACCTAAATAGCCCCCGAAATATTTTTGAGCATTATTGGTATCAAATTAAAGGTATCAATTAGAGCTTATATAGAGAGTTCATTCAATCCCAATTTTCCAGTCGGTTCTCCAGATAGAGACCAAAACGTGGACCCGGATAACCCCAAATATTTTTTCGCAATATTGGTATCAAATTAAAGGCGCTGATCAGGGTATCTATATATATTTTACACTATATGGATATCTCAATCGGTTCCCGGGATTGAGGCCGGAACATGGACCTAAATAGCCCCCGAAATATTTTTGAGCATGATTGGTATCAAATTAAAGGTATCAATCAGAGCTTATATAGAGGTTCATTCAATCCCAATTTTCCAGTCGGTTCTCCAGATAGAGACCAAAACGTGGACCCGGATAACCCCAAATATTTTTTTGCAATATTGGTATCAAATTAAAGGTGCTGATCAGGGTATCCATATATATTTTACACTATACGGATATTTCAATCGGTTCCCGAGATCGAGGCCGAAACATGGACCTAAATAGCCCCCGGAATATTTTTGAGCATTATTGGTATCAAATTAAAGGTATCAATCAGAGCTTATATGAACTCTCTATCATTCAATCCCAATTTTCCAGTCGGTTCTCCAGATAGAGACCAAAACGTGGACCCGGATAACTCCAAATATTTTTTCGCAATATTGGTACAAATACAAATACAAATTAAAGGCGCTGATCAGGGTATCCATATATATTTTACACTATATGGATATCTCAATCGGTTCCCGGGATTGAGGCCGAAACATGGACCTAAATAGTAGAGCTCGTGAAAATCGATTAATCGAATATTCGAATTATTCGAATACCATAAAATCGATTTTCAAAATTCGATTAGAGGAATTCGAATAATTGTTCAATGTCGATTATTCGAATAATCGCTCGTTGGCAACTATTCGAATAATTGCTGTTGAACGATTATTCGATTTTTGAAATATTTACATACATGTGTATATAAAATTTGAATGTGTTCGATTTTTAGAAATTTTTTATTATAATTATTACGCAAAAGCAACAGTTTGCCTATTATTTTTTGTTATTTTTACATATTTTAATTCACATTGAATGCATAATACAGTTTATATCCGGAAACTCATTTATACAGTAGCGTCATTATCGTTCATGAAGCGCTTATTATTATAAACCCAATAACAAACAACGACGCATCCCTTGCTCTCTCACCTACGGAAATTCAGAAAGTCATAAAGAAGGCTAAGGCCTCAAAATCAGTCGGACCAGACGGCATATCCATGTTGATGCTAAAACACCTAGGACAAAATGGAGTAAGGTTCCTAACGGAGGTCCTCAATCTGTCTCTGACCACCCTTGTCATTCCCAATATTTGGAAAATGGCAAGGATCGTCCCATTACTTAAACCGGGGAAGCTAGCTAATGCAGGAGAATCATATCGACCGATATCTCTCCTCTTCCCGGTAGTAAAGACACTTGAGGCCGCCTTACTACCATATATAAACGGACATATACAACCTGCCACAAATCAACATGGATTCCGAAAAACGCACAGAACAACAACAGCCATAAACATACACATAGGGCGCGGTCTTAACCAACGACGCCACTGCGAGAGAACGGTCCTCGTGGCACTTGACTTGTCGAAAGCTTTCGACACAGTCAATCATGCCACCCTAATGGAGGATCTAGACGTCGCCAACCTCCCGCCGAGGATGAAAAGGTGGATCGCGAACTATCTGAGTGGTCGACAGGCATCGGTTGACTTCAGGAATGGTACCTCAAAATCAAGGAGAATAAAACAGGGAGTTCCACAGGGTGGTGTCCTGTCCCCGTTACTATTCAACTTATCCATCTCCACACTCCCACCTCCACCTGAAGGAGTTCGTATCATATCCTACGCCGATGACTGCTCGATTATGGCGTCAGGCACCGACATAAATGACTTATGCTCAAAAATAAACGGTTATCTCTCAGACCTTTCCCATTTCTTTACATTGCGCTCCCTCGAACTGCAGCCCTCTAAGTCCTCCGCGACCCTGTTTTCGACATGTACGAAGGAGGTTAGGCTAGAGCTTGGCATACGGATAGGGAATATACCCATCCCAACCGTAAACAACCCAAAAATCTTGGGTGCTACCTTCGATCCAAACATACCTAACGTATGTCCGGCATGTGGAGAGACGCCGCATGACACACAGCACCTCTTTACATGCCGCCTCAAACCAACCAAATTAACACCCTTGTCTGTCTGGATAAGCCCAAAAGAAGCTGCAACATTCTTGGGCCTTCCGTTAAGTGAAATTGATGACAATTTGTGAGCAGAACTCGTCGGCTAAGCAGGACTTAGTACCGCTACAACAACAACAACAACATAAACCCAATAAACACAATGGGATCGCCTCGAATTCGAGAAGAGTTCGGTTCTCTGGTTATATTATCATGGCGATGCTTCGCGACTATAGATCAGCAAAATCGAATTCCAGGCCAGTAATTTGTTATTAGTGATGGACGCGACATTTAGGTTTATTGGCGAATACATTCTACGAATCCGCCTCGAATTAGCAACGATGTCATCCTATCTTTTGAGTTTCTTGAGTAGAGTGTTAAATGGTAAATTTAAGCCTAATAGAGATTTTTTTCGTGCAAACAAGGATTTAACAAAATAATAAAATGCTATTGCGAGAATTAATTTTTCTCGAGTCCATCTCGAACTCGAAACGAGTCCGAGAAATTATATTCACCTCGAATTCATCTAGAGTTCGTGCTCATCTCCTGTTATAGAACAGAAGCAAGTAACTGCTAGTTACTTGTTTTTGTTGTGCTCATTATTTTTGGAATTCTCATAAAAACATCTATTAGTGACTTTAATCCGTTTTTTATACTCAGCTGTACTAGTACACAGAGTATTATAGTTTTAATCACATAACGGTGGATTGTAACAGAATGAAATAATCGAGATATATATAGACTTATATATATCAAAATGATCAGGGTGAAAAGAGAAATCGATTGAGCCATGTCCGTCCGTCCGTCTGTCCGTCCGTCCGTCCGTCTGTAAACACTCTAACTCGCGCAAAAATTGAGATATTTTGATGAAATTTGAAGTGCAAGTTGGTATCGAGACTGGGACGGCTGGTATTGAAAATGGGCGAAATCGGACCATGACCACGCCTACTTTTCCTATATAGAAAAAATCAGAAATTTGGTATCTCAGTCACTAATATAGCTGGAGCGATGAAATTATACCCACGTGTTGAGCTCGGGCCCCTAGGAAGAAATTTGATGAAATTTTGGAAAATGGGCGGTGCCACGCCCACTTATTAAGGGTCAAACCTTGAAAGTTTTATATGTCATAACTCAGAAACCATTGAAGATATATCGATGAAATTTGGTACGCGTGATTTACTTACTTAGGCAAACGTTTGGACGGAAAATAGTTAAAATCGGTTGACGGCCACGCCCACTTTTATATATGTGTATTATAAAGTGACCTAATAAAAACATTTTAAGCCATATCTCTGTCAAATATAAAGATATATCATTGAAATTTTATGGCAGGAGTCCAACTGCGGACATAAAACAAAAAACACAACAATTTTGGAAAATGGGCGTGGCACCGCCTCTTTTTAGAAGCAGGAATATACGAGATTTCTAAGCCCATAACTCGACAAATAATTGATATATAATGACGAAACTTGGCGTGTACACCTCTGTTACTTGTGGTAATATATTTTCTAAATTTTAGCGAAATCGGTTGACGACCACGCCCACTTTTATATATGGGAACTATAAAGTGACCTAATAAAAACATTTTAAGCGATATCTTTGTCAAATATAAAGATAATTCATTGACATTTTGTGGCATGAGTTCCACAATAGACCGAAAATAAAAAATGGAAAAATTTTGGAAAATGGGCGTGGCAGCGCCTTTTTTTAGACAAAGGAATCTACGATATTGGAGAGCCCATAACTCGACAAATAATTGGGATATTATGATGAAACTTGGCTTTTACACTTTTATAACTTGTGTTAATAGACACGCAAAAATTTGTTCAAATCGGTTTATGGCCACGCCTACTTTTTAACAAAGATATTTATGGAACACGCTTTGGAAATTTGTAACGTGACATCTTTGTAACTAGAAGTCATAAAGGAATGAAATGTTGCACAAAGAACAATATTCATATGCTTGGTTGGATGACTGTTAAAAATGTTGAAAATGGGCGTGGATACGCCCACTTTATGCAGCACTCGCTTTATATAAAATACACCGTGATTCCATCAAACGCAAACAAACAACGAAAACATACAGCTGAGTATCTAATGTTCGATTCCACTCGAACTTAGGCTTCCTTACTTGTTTCCTATCTTGTTTCTTAGTACCTTAAACTAAACAAAAATATAACCAAGTAACTTTAAATGTACTGATGGGTTAAAATGAGTCCACGACAAAACCAAGTAACTCTTCTATGATAGAACAGAAACAAATATATTTTGCTTTTACGATACAACAAATTACATACATTCTTTTTTTCTAACACAGAAAAAAATATGTACTTGTGTAAAGAAATAAAAATATTCTGACACGTATTAACCGTTACGAAAAACTTTTCATATAATACCAATATTAAAAGAATTTGATTCGTCATTTCCGTTATTCTAATCCTTTAAAAAAGGATGCAGTCACGTCGTCTAATAGTGATATATTGGAACTGCAATTGTAAGTTCATTATGTTTGACGAAGATAAGAACAGCTACGCAAAGCCTTAATTTCCCACGAATTAAAAAAAAAACTGGTTACTTGCTTCTGTTCTATAACAGGATTTATTGGGAAGGAATGTTAAAAGACTTACATTTTGCTTTAATAAACAACTTCTCCATGGGGTGTCAATATATCCCGCTCGGGCTCTGCGAGGAGGTAGCTTGTGAAAATTTAAAACAGGTCCACAAATGGAGCGGGAAACTTGTTTGCCTTCACGGCCTTTTATAAAAAAAGATCCAAATCTATTTTCCTTTATTGTCACTCATTTTAACAAAAAAAAAAACAAAACGCAAACAATATATTTTTCTTACATTTTTGCTGGGTTCAAAAATCGATTATTCGATTTTAACAAGTTATTCGAATAATCGTGGAGCTGCGATTATTCGAATAATCGGAAGAAGTCAACTATTCGAATAATGAAATTCGATTGGCAATCTTACAAAAATTGAAAATCGAATATTCGAATAATCGATTAATCGAATTATTCGAATAGATTTGAGAGCTCTACTAAATAGCCCCCGAAATATTTTTGAGCATTATTGGTATCAAATTAGAGGTATCAATCAGAGCTTCAATAGAGAGTTCATTCCATTCCAATTTTCAGTCGGTTATGCAGATAGAGACCAAAACGTGGACCCGGATGACCCCAAATATTTTTGCGCAATATTGGTATCAAATCAAAGGTGATGTTCTGGGTTTCCTTATATATTTAACGCTCTATGGATATCTCAATCGGTTCCCGAGATTGAGACCCAGGCATGAACCGGAATAGGTCGGAACAGTTTTGAGCAATATTTGTATCAAAATATAGCAGTAATCATGATATACAACGATATGTGGACCCGGATGATCATGGGAAGTTGTTGATAAAGAACGTGAGAGGGTGGGAGAGAGAGAGTAGTATAAGATGAGGAACAGATAGAGGGAACGGGAAATGCAGAATGGTACGGAGACCGATGGGAAAGGGAGTGGCATACTGGGGTATTTGCTAGTAGTTCATAAACAAAATTAGAGAAATATTTTTAAAATTTCGTAAATCTACGAGCCTAAGGTATTCTTGGAACTTCATTTCCTCATTTTACGTAAATATGTTATCGTGCAAAATTCGCTAAATTTTGCATTCTTCCAGACGCATTAAAAAAAAATTAAAGCGTGAATAACGAGTATTCATGAACATTGATGTGTAAACATCGAAATCGGATATTTATTCCCTTTTCCTTATTCCTTTTTTCCTGGTTTTCTATGGATTAAAATGCGACTACAGTTTTTGTAATTTTTTTTGTCATTGTCACTGCTACATTTTGTTGTTTTTGTTTGTTTTGGTGTTTGGTTTTTGATTTTTGATTTTTTATTTTCTTTTGTTTTGTATTACTCAGAAACATGCAAGATCGTCAGAGTCCACGTTTGACCCATATCTGGGGACCCGGCCTAGGAATCATAAAGAGTAGAGCTCCGTGTAGAAGTCCTGCTCAACACTTTTCATTTGATACCAATATTGCTCAGAAACATTCCGGGTTAATCCGGGGTCACATTTTGACCCATATTTGGGGACCCGACCTAGGACTCATAAAATGAATAGAGCTCTATGTGAAAGCCCTGCTCAACACCTTTTATTTGATACCAATATTGCTCAGAAACATTCAAGGATCATCCGGTCCTCATTCTGGCCCATATCTCGGGACCCGACCTAGACATCATAAAGAATAGACATCCATGTAGTATCCCTGCTCAACACCTTTCATTTGATACCAATTTTGCTCAGAAACATTCAAGGATCATCCGGGTCCTCGTTTTGACCTATATCTGGAGACCCGGTCTAGAGGTCACAATGAAAAGAGCTTCATAGCGAAGTCCTGCTCAAAACCTTTCATTTGATACCAATATTGTTCAGAGACATTCAAGGATCATCCGGGTCCTCGTTTTGGCCCATATCTCGGAACCCGAACTAGGAATCATAAAGAGTAGAGCTCCCTGTAGAATCCCTGCTCAGAGCCTTTCATTTCATACCAATTTTGCTCAGAAACATTCAAGGATCATCCGGGTCCTCGTTTTGATCCATATCTGGAGAACCGGCCTAGGAGTCACAATGAAAAGAGCTTCATATCGAAGTCCTGCTCAAAACCTTTCATTTGATACCAATATTGCTCAGATGCATATCCATACATGTTCAAACAGGTTGGCCCTTTTTATTTTGCCTATTTTTCGCATTGTTGCAGAAAACAACAACAACAACTTCGCTTCGTTTCGTTGCTGTTGTTGCTGATATTTGCATTTGCACGACTATGCATGCAAGCATTTGTAAGTGCATGCCTAGCTACCAGGGATGGGCGGTTTTGAATAAATTTTTATTCAAATAAAAAATAAATTTTTATTCTTCATTCTCATATCCTTGAATAAAGAATAAATTTTTATTCTTCATTCCGGCGCCCTTGAATAAAGAATAATTTTTTATTCTTTATTCTGATACCCTTGAATAAAGAATAAAAATTTATTCTTCATTCTGATACCCTTGAATAAAAAATAAATTTTTATTCTTCATTTTGGTGCCCTTGAATAAAGAATAATTTTTTATTCTTCATTTTGATACCCTTGAATAAAGAATAAAAATTTATTCTTCATTCTGATACCCTTGAATAAAAAATAAATTTTTATTCTTCATTCTGATGCCCTTGAATAAAGAATAATTTTTTATTCTTCATCCTAAATTGGTTGAATAAAAAATAAAATTTTATTTTTCATTCAGATAATTTTGAATAAAGAATAAATTTTTATTCACGTTATTCAAATTATTCTTGCAGGCCACACAAGTAAATGATTTTGCGAATATTTTTCTGAATACGAACCAACTATTTTCCCCAGCCCCAACCGAATATTTTTCCGAATACTTTCTCGAATTCGAACCCAAATACTCAACCGAATATTTTTCTGAATCCGAACCGAATATTTTACCGAATACTTTCCCGAATCTCAATCGGTTCCCGAGATTGAGGCCCAGGCATGAACCGGAATAGGTCGAAACAGTTTTGAGCAATATTTGTATCAAAATATAGCAGTAATGTGTGGACTCGGATTGCCATGGGAAGTTGTTGATAAAGAACGTGAGAGGGTGGGAGAGAGAGAGTAGTATTTGATGAGGAACAGATAGAGGGAACGGGAAATGCAGAATGGTACGGAGACCGATGGGAAAGGGAGTGGCATACTGGGGTATTTGCTAGTATATATATATATCTACATACATATATGCAAATATGTATGTATAAAAGTTAATAAAACGGTACAGCTCACCAATAAATTGTTTATTATGTTATTGTTGTATCTCTTGCAACGATGATGACGATGTAATGTTGATGGTGATGTCGTTAAAGGCTGATGGTGGTGATGTAGATGTTATTACCACTACTGAGATTGCACCAACGTTAATACTGTTGCAAAGTTGCCGTTTGCTGTTGTTGAAGTTGTTAATATTGATGCTGGTCTTTCTGTATGGGTTGCAATGATGATGAATATGTGATTGTTGATGCTGTTCTTTAAACGAATGATTGCCACCAATGGAGCTTAATATTGCGTGTTATGTGATAGGTTTCCGAAACCGAGTGATGGCCGCGCCTCAATGCCACAAATTAATATTGAGAATGCGTTCGTCGCGATAAGAGCGGTGGAAGTTTATGACGGTTTTTGGTAATGTACAGTCAATTGTTGATTTGGTTGCGCAAATATTGTTGAATGAGTTAACGGCAGAAAGACCATTGATATCGTATCGAATTTGAAGCTGCTGCTAATTCAGTAGTGCCAGGTGCACTGGTGTAACAGAAGATGCTTCTCAAAAAGTGATACGTGCCAAATTATGGTATTTGATTAAAATGTAATGTGGTTGATTGTTAATAATAAAGTTGGTAGGATCGCCAATTGTAGTCCTCTTACGTATATATAATTATTTTCAATTTATTTTTATAAAAAAAGTATTTTATTTAGATAAACATTTTTATGTACTTATTTTTTGAAAGTTAAAATAGAATTAAAATTTTTGATATTTTCATAGACAATAATAACGAAAATAACATTAACAATGTTAAGTTATAAATACAAAGTATTATTCAAAAAGGTATAATATTTATATGTATATATATAAATAATCCACTACAGTGGTCAGAGACAAATTGAGGACCTCCGTTAGGAACCTTACTCCATTCAGTCCGAGATGTTTCAGCATCAACAGGGATATGGCGCCTGATCCGACTAATTTGAGGCTTTGGCGTTCTTTATGACTTCCTGAATCTCCGTAGGGGAGACAGCAAGGGATGCGTCGTTGTTTGGCAGTTTGTGCATTCGTCCGAAGATTCGACGTTTGGCCTCATTCCCCAGAGGATGCAGTAGATTGTCGACTAAAGTAGTTCGGGCATTTCTTCGGGTCCGACTCCATAATGCCTCCAAAGGCATTGACACTTTGTCCTTGTGTTTTGTCGGGTTGGATAGGGCTTTCACTGTGCTTCAGAGCTTGCTCACTCCACTAGAGAGGTTGCAGGTTCTTAGGTGCTCTGTCCACTTCTGCCGTTTGTGCTTATCCACCAGTGTCCGAATTTCCCGGTTGAGGTCCTTAATGCGGGGGTCTCCCGGGTCGGTTTGGCGGATGTGATCTCGCTCCCGGGCTAAGGAAGAGGCTTCACTCGGGAAATGTGGTCGGATCTCGGGGATCCGTCCAGCCGGAATGAAGCGTGCAGAAGCCTTGGCAATGACCTTGCGAAATTTTTTCTCTCCGCTGAGCACATCCGTAGGTGCGGGCAGCGCACCAAGGATGCTCTCCGTGTATCTTGTGGAGCTGTCCCAGTCCGCTTTGTTGAACTTATTGTAAGTCTGTTTGTCCGTTGTAATGAAGTCTGTCGGTGTCTCTATTGAGATGATTATGGGAAAGGGGTTTGATGTTAGGGTCAGTGTCGGTCGCAGGAGTCGGCGTCGCCAAGATCGAAGTTGTAGCCATGTAACTTTTTTAATTTTGAATCTAAATTTTGCAATTTTCTCAAATTGCAAACATATGTTTTTTTATCTGGCAGGGATTTGGGGGTTTTAAGCCATTATGCAATGGTTTTACACGAAGGGTATGTATATCTATAGAGATGGGCACATATCAATTTTCACAAAACCATATTCCCGTATTCGATAAAAGTACCTAAATGTGCATTAGATAGGGTTGACCCCATAAGAAAAAAAGTTGTAAAAGTACGCCCCTTAAGGGACACAAAAAATTTTTTTTGATCACGCGAAATACCACCGAAATCGTTTTTTTATTGTAACTTTGTTATTTTTCATCCGATTTTTAAAATTGATGCGTCATTATTTTCGTATTTTGCAGCTCTACACTTCCTTCTAATGTTGTTTTGAGCTCTGAAGTCGTTTTCACATAGTTGGGTCAGCTAACTTATTTGTATGTCCATGAATTATCCTCTTTGTTTTGCCAAATGAAAGTGCTTCAAAATTCATGACTATGTTGCCTTTAAGGGGTTTTACTAAATTAATAAACAGAGAAGTTACGTCACTACGAATATTTAATGTAGCTATTATTTAACTAATTTTTTTTTAAGCAATTCCGTATATGTAAAGTTGTAAAAGTCCACCCCCAAATTTGAAGCTTATATTGAGAGGATTATAGACAAAATTTTTATTTTTTTTCTCATACCGCGAAATTCCGCCGAAATGGTTTTTTTCTTGTAACTTTGTTATTTAACATCCGATTTTTAAAATGGATACGTCTTTATTTTCGTATTTCGAAGCTCTATATTTTCTTCTAATGTCCTTTTGAACTCTGAAGTCAAATAACAAAGTTACAATAAAAAAACTATTTCGGCGGTATTTCGCGGTATCAGAAAAAAAATAAAAATTTTGTCTTTAATCCTCTCAATACAAGCTTCAAATTTAGGGTCGGAATTTTACAACTTTACATATACGGAATTGCTTAAAAAAAAATTAGTTAAATAATAGCTACATTGAATATTCGTAGTGACGTAACTTCTTTGTTTATTAATTTAGTAAAACCGGTTAAAGGCAACATTGTCATGAATTTTGAAGCACTTTCATTTGGCAATACAAAGAGGATAATTCATGGACATACAAATAAGTTAGCTGACCCAACTATGTGAAAACGACTTCAGAGCTCATAAGGACATTAGAAGGAAGTATAGAGCTTCAAAATACGAAACTAATGACTAGGGCATGGAGATCTATGCAAATACATGTTTTTCTTAGATTTAGGTAGAGCCAAATAAATAAACAATCTTTGCGAATCGTGAAATTGTCTTAAAAATGGCATTCAAATGTTTTTGCATATTTTGCATATTTTGGTCATATATGCATATTTTTACATATTTTGCGTTGTTTGCATTTTTTTATTATATATTGCCTATTTTTGTAATTTGATAGTTGACAGTTTTATACAAACTGCATAACAGCCATCTGACGACGAATAGAGTTTCGTGTGAACACGGCTATTATTAGTATTTTCGATACGGTGCATACCTGTCGACAAAGAGCCGTTTTCAAACATGCTCCTATTACCTCTGTGGATGTAGAACGTTCGTTTTCTATGTATAAGAGCTTTTTTCGACCGAATCGGCAAAGTTTTCTTTTTGGGAATATGAAAAAATATTTCATTGTGTACGCTAATGAATCGATGAATAAGGATTAACCTTTGCAAATTATGAAATGTTCAAGACTGAATTTATGTATCTATATATACTAGAGTGCTGCCTACTGTCGAAATTCGACAGTTTTCTAGATGTTTTCTTATGACTAAGGTGCAACTATAGTTTTTGTATAATTGTTTGTTGTTATTGTCACTGTTACTATTTTATTATTGTTCCTGTTGATGCTGCTCCTTTTGTTGCTAATGTCACCGCTACTATTTTGTTGTTGTTGTTGGTGTTGTTGTCGTTACTTGTATTCACAATTCTCCTACATATGAACTTCTATCTATCTATTTCTGCTCTTTTCTTTCCTAAATTTCTTTCCTACTTATTCTTTCTTATCCTTCTTATTACTTGACTTTGTGTTGTGCTCAAAAGCATGCAACAATAACCACACGTCAATTTTCCAACGACGATTGTGGACGTATTTTCCAACCAATTTTCATGAAAATTGGCGCAGTTCTATTTGAGAGCAATACCTTTCTAATGGTGTTCCTAATTTTAAAATCGGTTCAGTAGTTTCGACGGAAAAGATGGAACAAAATTTATGTTAGCGTATTAATAATATAGATACCTCAATGAACTTTCTTAAAGTAACTGTAAAAACTCGTATTGTTGTTTGATGTCGTTGCTACTTTTCTTCTTAATTCCTCTACGTAAATGAATATTCTTAAAATAACGGTAAAAAACCTTACTGTTGTTGTTATCGTTGTTTCTAGTCTTCCTAATTGCTTCCTTCTATTTCTCGACGTTCCTTTTCCCCCTTTCTTTCTTACTTTTTCTTTTTTATTCTACTTATTCCATCTATTTCTTTTTGTTATAGTGCTTCTTCTCATTGTCACTGCTAATATGTTGTTGTTGTTGTTTGTAGATATTGTTTTTGTTTGTAGATGTTGTTGTTGCTGTTATACTTGGTGTGGTGTTGTTGTTGTTACTCGTCCTACTAATTCTTCTAACTACGTACATACATAGATACATATGTACATTGTACAATATATGTACATAATTGTCTCATTTTATTTCCACTTTCTTTATTTATTATTTCTTATCCTACTTATTCCTTGCCATTATGTTTTTGTTGTAGTAATTTTGCTTTTTACGTTTCTACTTCTTTGAAACTACACACCACATCCAGCCAAACATGTTCAGAATTGCGTGGTTTGGTGAAAACGCACAAAGTCAGGTACATACATATGCTTGCGCATTGATACAGCTCTGTTGTGTTCAAATGCATGCAACAACAACCACACGGGAATTTTCCAACGACGATTGTGGGCGCATTTTCCAACCAATTTTAATGAAAATTGGCGCAGTTCTATTTGAGAGCAATACCTTTCTAATGGTGTGCTTAGTTTTAAAATCGGTTCAGTAGTTTCGACGGAGAAGAAGGAACAAAATTTATGTTAGCGTATTAATAATATAGATATATATAAACATGCATATGTATAAACGTACAACGTAAGAGCAAAATTGAATTAAAAAATGTTTGTACCTAATGACGTGTCAATTTTAAAAATCGGATGATAAATAACAAAGTTACAAGAAATAAACTATTTCGGCGGTATTTCGCGGGATCAAAAAAAAAAATTTTTTTTTTGTCCCTTAACCCTCTCAACATAAGCTTCAAATTTAGGGGCAGACTTTTACAACTTTTTTTTTCGACCCTATCCAATGTGCATATATGTATGTATGTATGTAAATATGTACAATGTGAAAATTTTAAACATAAATAAACTCAGTATATTGGATATCTTGTATTATTTATAGGATGAAAAGTTTCCGGTTACAGTTAAGGAGATGAAGCGAGCTCAATGGTTAACGTTGGACAATACTAGACTCTGTGAAATCCCTGAAGAACTTGGAAATCTTTTGAAATTGGAACACATTTCCCTTAAACACAATAACCTCGAAAAGGTTTTCGGAGAACTAACTGGACTACCATGTCTGCGATCTGTGAATCTTCGCTATAACCATATTAAAAACAGTGGGATTCCACCGGAGCTATTCCGTTTAGAGGAACTAACCACTTTGGATTTGTCCCATAACAAGCTCAAGGAAGTACCAGATGGTTTAGAGTATGCTAAAAGTCTTCTTGTGTTGAATCTTAGCAATAATCAAATTGAATCAATACCAAATTCACTTTTTATTCATTTAACTGACTTATTGTTTCTTGATCTATCGCACAATCGCCTTGAAACGTTGCCTCCACAAACACGAAGGCTTTCTAACTTACAAACATTGAATTTAGCTGACAACCCGTTAGAATTGTTCCAACTTCGTCAATTACCATCTCTTCAAAATCTAGAAAACCTTAACATGCGGAACACGCAACGTACATTACTGAACTTCCCTACTACACTAGATACTTTGTCGAATTTGTCAGAATTAAACTTATCGAAAAATCTATTATCGAAAATTCCTGACTGTGTCTATAATTTGTCCAATCTAAAACGTATTAATCTAAGTGAAAACGCAATTATAGAATTAAGCTCAAATGTCGAATTTTGGCAGAAGCTGGAAGTACTGAACTTGTCTCGTAATCAATTGACAGCATTACCAGCATCTATATGTAAATTGACTCAATTGCGATATCTCTATTTAAATGACAATCGTTTGGACTTTGATGGGATCCCGTCGGGGATCGGAAAGCTTTCTTCGTTGGAAGTATTTTCTGCCTCTAACAACGTCTTAGAAATGATACCAGAAGGATCATGTCGTTGTGGTGCCCTGAAAAAACTTAACCTAAGCTCGAATAGGCTAATTACATTACCGGAGGCTATTCATTTACTTGAAGGTCTTGATCAACTTGATTTGCGAAATAATCCTGATTTAGTTATGCCCCCTAAGCCATCTGAGGCAGTTAAGGGCGCTGGAATTGAATTTTATAATATAGATTTTTCTCTTCAAACTCAATTACTCCTTGCTGGCGCTGCAGTTCCTGCTGCAATACCAGAAACTGTTGGCACCAATGATTCAACTGCACGTAAAATTCGTTTACGTCGCGGGCCACTGGCTGACTCTTATCAGGATTCGGCGAAAATTATCAAAGGAATGAAAGATATAGCTAAAGATTCTCTTGAACCTCTAGATGGGTTACAACTCCAATCACTCAAACCAAAACGGTGGGACGAATCTTTGGAAAAACCACAACTTGATTATTCTAAATTTTTTGGAGAACATGATGGACGACTACCAGGTCTCACTATTTGGGAAATTGAAAACTTTTTGCCCAATAAAATAGAAGAAGTCGCATATGGGAAATTCTATGAAGGCGATTGCTATATTGTACTTAAAACGTTTCTTGATGAATTTGGACAATTAGCCTGGGAGATCTACTTCTGGATAGGCAATGAGGCAACATTAGACAAACGCGCATGTGCTGCAATACATGCAGTTAATTTACGGAATTTCTTAGGAGCACGCTGTCGAACCATACGTGAAGAGCAAAGTAGGTACATATATTTAAGATTACTAGAATAAATTATAATGAAATATGTAACCCGGAAGGGCTCTTAAGTATCATTGTTTCAAAAACGCCCTATTCCAAAAATTGTTTGAATAACGTCCTATTTCAGATTTAGCTTCAAAAACGCCCTATTTGAAAATTTGTTTCAATAACGTCCTATTTCAGACAATTATTCAAAAACGCCCTATTTCCGAGAAATATATATGGAATTTTCTCTGAAATAGGGCGTTTTTGAAGCAAAATCTGAAATTGGACGTTATTGAAACAAATTTTAAAATAGGGCGTTTTTTCAGCAAAATCTGAAATAGGATGTTATTGAAAAATTTTTTGAAATAGAGCTATCTTATTCTCAGTCGTCGATATGTACTTTAAAATATATTGGGTGGGCTTCGGTATAAAGCACCTGCCGTATTTATTCCAAAAAACTAAGAATTTTTCAACTAAACTTTTAGGAAGTGTTCTGTGGATGTTAATTTTACTAATTTTAACACTCCGGACCACGCAAAAAATGAAGGTTATTTTCTTAAAGCGCGGCCGAAGGCCACCAATGCATTAGAGTGGTCTACGCTAAAATACTGTATTATTAATAGACTATATGTTTCAACAAGATTTGGTTTCCATTTGAGTGATCTATATGAACCCCCCTACCACCCAAGTAATCGAAAAATTCGGGGTCGGTGCATTTTATCGAAATTTCCTACAAATATTTAAAAAATAATGAAGTTTTACATAAATGTATGCCAATATCACGAACACCGAACGAACTACCGAAACGCCGAAAGCCACGGTGCCGAACTCGTCGAAAATCGTATCAGCTACCCCGTCGGTTCGAAGTTAAGTTTTGCCAACTATCAGAGGCGGTCGATTCATACAAGCCGAGAAGCCCGGCTTGCGTACACATTTTCGTTAATTTCATACGAAATTCTTTAAAATCTGGTTATTTTACGTTTTAAATGTGTTTACTATTTAAGTTCTCAATAATATAGCCCCCACTGTAACATGCGCCTTAAAGCCTGCTAAGCAAATAGCCAATACCAATCCACCTCACAATGTGTATTTTGTTTGTACAGCCAATCACAGCACAGTGAGCATGCTTCAACGTTTCCACACATAAGCTTTTACGTGGCTTTCAAAACAGAATAACATAGCTTGTTTTCTCGCTTTCGCTAAGGAGAAACCAATTGCTTATTTTCAGACTTAAATTGAAAAAAAAACTAGCAAAGCACTTTTTTATTTTTCACATCAAATTTGTATGCGAATATGAAGCTGGCTTCGGCATTCAAAAGTTCAGTATTCACAGCCATATGCATATTTGATTTGATTTTCGTTTGCATGTACATACTTATGCACATAATTTCTTACATCTGCATGTGCATGCAAACATAAATATCAAATACCATATTATAAAAGGATTGATTGTGATTTTTGGCGACTATTGGCACAATATCAAGATAATTTTAAAAAGCGGTGGAAATCAAATTGGACCTCAGTTTTTCAAACACTAAAGCACCCATTTTTTAGGTATTAGACAATGGGTAATATTAATAAAAGCCAAGCATTTGCTTTTGCTTAATATTTCAGACCTTTTACTCAAATTTTGAAATTTGTTTCATACAAATTAATGTCAAATTTCCGAAATCTTGAGTAAAAGCATTTGCTTGGTTTTTATTAATACGGCCTAATAAGCATATACACTTGCTACTGCTGAAATTTCCGTCGGTATAAGGAAACTAAAAATACCTCTGCGCTTTCGTGTAAGATTTCCCTAGCGCACGTTTTTATATTTAATAATTATGTAAATACGAAATTTTTTTATTTTAAAAATGTTCAGAGTAAAATTGCAAAATCAAGAAAAAACAATTTTAATTTAAAAATGTTTATTTTTATTTTAAGCACTTAAGAGATTTTGAAGGAATAACTTTCGTTTTTATTCCATTAATTTTAATTTTTAATTTAAACATGTTTCTTCTTAAATCCTAAATACATTTTAATTTAAAAAATTTAAAATAAAAATGACTTGGTTTAAAACGTGCATTATAAAAATAAAAATTTTATTTTTGATTCTTTTTATCTGAGTATACAAACAAATAAATGTGTATGAGGAAAATAAAAATAAAAAATATGTACATACATATGAAAAAAACAAAAAAAAAAATAAACGAGAAAAAACGATCTTCAAATACCCGAATTGTTCAAATGCCCGAACAAACATACGCGTAATAAACAAACAAACGAGCGTTCGAGCATTGAAAAGCATTTATTCGGGCCACTTGAAAATGTTAAATAGAAATCGAGAACTCTAAATCAAAGTCAATGACGGAACGCAATCAGACTTTTAAATAATACAGCAAAGGAAATTACATAAATGGCTAATGGTTATGCTTCACACATAGGCTTGCCCAGGCAATTTATGCTAGGTCCGCCACTGCCAACTATATGAACTATGTTCGAATCAGCGTTACCAAGTGCTGATGCGAAATTGAGCGGGTTTTTCTCAGGTTTCTTATCTTTTTGATAAAACCAAATACATTTTTACTTTATTTTACTAAAAACAATTTATTTAAATAGTAAAATAATGGATTCTATTGCGATAGCAGCTTTATTAGTAGAGGAAGAGGAGCAAAGGATTTCTCTGAACGAAAGAGAGTTTTTGAGAGATCATAGCAATCCTTTTACTTTAAGTAAACAAGCGTAAATTTAATTAGAGGCTGAAAAAGAAAAAAATAGTCTTAATTTTGAATGAAAGAAATCTTTACCTTGTACTTTTTTCTGTTTTTCATAGAATTATTTTGAACTACAAAAAAGCAAATTGTACTTACATACCTATACGAAAACCGGGGAAAATTTCAATAACAATGTACCCGGCACCGGAATTTTTCGTTTCTTTTTTTGGGCGATAGATCACTAAAATTCAAAGGAAATCTTGTGGAAACTTATAATTCATTAATAACACAGTATTTGTACGTAGAGCACCCTTATGCATTGCGAAGGCTGCCGCGCTTTGAAAATTAACCCTCAGCCGACAGAACTCCCTTTCTGGAGTTATATCTGGAGAGATTTGCAGTAATTTTGTGTATTCGGGAGTGTTATAACTATGTAGTAAAATTATCATTCACAGAACTTTTCCTGAAGGATTCATTGAAACATTCTTAGTGGTTTGAAAATAAATACGGCGGGCGCATTATACTGAAGTCGACTTTGCAGATATTTATTTGAACGCGTGTTCATTGAGACGAAAGTTTTTATTGAAATGGTAAATTGTTGGTAATACACATTCATAATTCGTTAGTTGCTTTTTTATAGTAGTCAAACAATAACACTGCTCTACAGCCAAAAAATACTCTAACCGCGAATTTAATTTTCTTTCGTTTTGTGTTACCCCAAGAAAGATAGCTCACTGCGTCAAAGAGATATACAGGATTAAGTGGAGCCATTGGCCAAATAAGGGTAAATTGGCGATATCTCAAAAACCTTCCCATAGAATTAAAAATGAACCCAATTTTCGGAATCAGCAACCGATTTTACATATAGATAGGATAGTCACGTCCAAAGTACAGACAAAAAATTTCATTTTGTGATCCAGTGTAATTATCAACTTCAGAAAATGCATTATTATTCTTGGGTGGAAATATATTTTAATTTCCAAAACCTACATACACACGTGAATCACTGTTATTATCATTATTTCACAACTTTTTCTCTGAAGTTTTTCTTTACATATAACAGCAATTCAATCACGGTGGAAAATGCAATGGACTCATGCCATGTTTGTGGCTTCTCGCGACCTGTTAATTAATGTATTTACATATATTCACACTTATTAACACTTATTCCAACTTCATACATGCATTTAAACAATTTACTTAAACTTTTATTGCAATTTTTTTATATTTTGTTAATATCGCCGCAATCAAATACTTGCGGCAAATTTCGGCACGAAAAACTGTCAAAATGTTCGTCCATTCGGTGTTCATAATGTCGATTTACCGAACTTCGAAAGTTTCGGCGCGCCGTCGGCGGTCATAATGCCGATTTTTCCGAAACGTCATTTCGGTACCGCCGACGTTGTTGGTGATAGTGGCATTAAAATTGTTTTCCAGACTGAAAATTCTGTCGAAAGATCAGCCGTTTTGAACTTGCAAATCTTTACTGATTATCTATCGCGATGCACAGAGCCAAAAGACCACCTAAAATGCCCTGTAAATCAGAACAAAGTTTAGCGAATTTCTCTACGCTTTCTCTCCAATAAGATGCCCGTCTTATTATGACTGGATATCTCATTTTAATAAAACTAAGTAGATATACTGTAAAACTAATATGAAAACCTTTTCAATATAAATTTAATTATATAATTATATAAATAAAATAAATAAAATAAATAAATATTATTAAGAAGATAACCCGTGGATTTTAGATGAAATCATTTTCAGTAAAATTTAATGGATAACCTATAAAACTAAGATGAAAACCTCTTATATAAAATTAAGAAGATGACTCCTAGAATAAATATGGAAACCTTTTCACATAAATTTAGCAGATAACCTGTAAAATTAAGAAGAAACCCTGTTTAATATTATTAAGAAGAGAATCTTGATTTTCATCGGAAAACATAATTAGTCAACTAGTATTTTCCTAGGACTTATTCAGACAAAGGGCAACATTTCATTTCATATAAGTGCAGATGGACATAATAAACTCTTTATACCAAGTGCTTCACTAATCGTTTGAGAATTGTAGAAATGTGCAAAGCCGTAGTGAAATTGACGAACGGAGGAAACACATAAGAGCTCTTTTAAAAATAAAAAGTTCTACCTTTTAATTTCTTGAACATGTTATTGCACACATACAAAAAAAGTGGCTGATGCAATAACTGTTATGCATATTTCTAGTATGTACGAGTATATCCATACATGTACGTACGTTAAGACGTTTATAGCAAAATTTTAATTAATAAGGGCTCTTTTAAAAATAAAAAGTTTTCCTTTTTAATAAATTCAAAAAGGTTCTAGTAAAAATTAGAGGATGTCCTTATTGATTTGCTTTATAAAAATTTTCTCATAAAAACAAGCAGATTTCTTCTAACAATTTAATTTTTTTGACAAAATGACAAAAAATTAATAAATAAGAAGTTATCTCCTCGTTTTCAGACGGTATCCTTTTCAATAAATTTAAGAAGAAATTCAAGCTAAAATCTAGAAGATTTTCTAGCAAAAATTTCTTCAATTTTGCCTCCTCTCGCTCTCCTTGGCCAAATAGCTTTTTTAGATGGCAGTCTCTTTGATTATAGGTGAACTTTTTGGCTCTGTGTATGCATGTTATGCCCGTAAATGGGCTTGTTTCTACTGCGCTGCCAACGTGCTGCTACTGCAGATGTGTAGGTATTGGTACAACATGCATAGAATATACCCGTCCAGAGGCATTGCGCGACTTGCCTGTATTTACTTGATCGCCTATAACTTTTCCATTTTAGCATGGATTTTCTTCGTTGATAGCTTATCTTTTTCCCAATAGAATGGAGATTCACTTAAAGGAGTAAAACCGAAAGTGAAGACATTGGTTTTAAAGATATTGACTGACAAAGTCAATTTTTCCTAAAAAAAATTGTAAAAAATCAAAAAAAATCAAATTTAATCGTCAATATTTCAGAAACTATAAGAGTTACAGAAAAATGTTATACTCTGAAAAAAAAACGTTGTAAATCGAAAGACTTTCGCAGTTAAATCAACTACTTTCCGCAGTTGAAATGTGCCCAACAACGCTCCGTTGTTGTTTCAAAGATGAGAGTGTTTTTGATTCAAATA
This sequence comes from Urophora cardui, assembly GCA_960531455.1. Classification (NCBI taxonomy): domain Eukaryota; kingdom Metazoa; phylum Arthropoda; class Insecta; order Diptera; family Tephritidae; genus Urophora; species Urophora cardui. Next base: position 63,592,946 of record OY482670.1, on the reverse strand, counting down.
CTTTTCGTATTTAAATTAACAACGAAAACTGTTGCATCAGATATTTTTACATTTAAGCTAACAGTTTTTGCTTTTGGATTAACAGCAAATATTTTTAGTCCAAAAGCGAGCACCGTCGATTCAAATACTTTTCGTATTTAAGTTAACAGTTTTTGCTTTTGAATTAACAGCAAAAGCAAATACTTACGCATTTAAGTTAACCTCCAAAAAATTTTAAACAATAGTAATTTTTTTTTTTAATATAATGGATATTATTTTATTAATCTTACATTTTTTTATCCTTTAGAGTACATATGTACATACATATGTATTTTTTGAGAAATTGAAATGTGATTGATTTTTTACACATGTTAATTATAATAACATTAAGACTAAGTATAAAAGTAAGATTAATATTTTTCAAATGAGATATTTGGTGGTGAGGTATGACAGGTATTGTAAAATATACACCACAAACAGAATGCTGATGTGGTCCCAAAGGGTTATTATTTTGGAATGCATCAAAGTACAAAAAAATTGGGAAAACTATTTTACTGCCGAAACTAGATGTTTTACCCTTCCAAAGATTGCCCGTTATGAAATGGTTAAGAGTGCCCGAAGACTTTATTTTTTCGATATTTTCAAATGTTTGTTGTAAAATATTTGGCTCTTCAAAGTATTTCTTTAGTTGATGCTTTATGTCGCAGAGACCTCCTTCAATTATATTTTCTTTTAATATTGGGTAACCAGATCAAATAATTCATCGAGTTGTCGTGATATTGTAAATAAATATTGTAAATTTATGAATACCAATCTCTTCAAGTTTTTGTAGCAGTTTGTATTGTGAACAAATATTTTTAAAAGGTTGATTTACATATTCAATTAATTCTTTAAATTCGTTTCGCTTCTCAGGATCAACGTACTCTACAAATTTTTCAAAAGACGTTATAATTGTAGAAATTATTTATTTTTTTATTTATTTTTTTCAAAGCCTTCTTTATTTATGCTTAAAAAAAATTTAACAGCAAGCAAGTTGTTGAATCAACAACGCCCGTCTTTGAATTAACTACGGAAATTTGTTGAATCAAAAACTTTGCCGTTAAAACAAATACTTTTGCCGTTGAATCAAAGACGGAGATTCAACAGCGGAAAGTTTTTGATTTAACTACGTGTATTTTTTTCAGAGTAGGAGCCATGAAAAGGAAATTTAATTTTCTTTCGTTTGGTGTTACCTCAAGGAAGTTAGCTCACTGCGTTAAAGAGACATTCAGGATTAAGTGGATCAGGGACCGAAAATAACGGTTATTTTTTCTAGTGTGGTGAAAAGGTTACGCAAAAATAACCTTTATCTTCTTTTGGTTATATTTAACCATTATCATAAGAGAAAAATTTTTGTTTGGTCGTGAATAACCGTTATGGCAACCAAAAAAGTGTTTTGGGCTTGAATAACCGTTATAGCAACCAAAAAACTGTTTTGGGCTTGAATAACCGTTATAGCAACCAGAAAACTGTTTTGGGCCTGAATAACCGTTATGGCAACCAAAAAACTGTTATTAAGATTTTTATTTTTTTTGTTCAGCTATAAAGGTCAAACCTATTTATTTGTCACTTTCCCTAAATATTTCTGGACGATATTGGTATCAAATGAAAGGTGTTGATCAGGACTTTTACATAGAGATGTATTGGTTATGATTCCTAGGTCGGGTCCGCAGATATGGGTCAAAATGCGGACCTGGATGACCCCAGAAAAAATCTGAGCGATATTGGTGTCAAATGAAAGGTGCTATGCAGGGCTTTTACATAGAGATGTATTGGTTATTATTCCTAGGTCGGGTCCGCAGATATGGGTCAAAATGCGGACCTGGATGACCCCAGAAAATTCCTTGGTATCAAATGAAGAGTGTTGAATAGGACCAAAGATTAACAAAATCGGTTGATGACCATGACCATTTTTATATGGGTCTAATAAAAAATATTTTACGATATTTTTGTTAAAACTAACGGCTATTAAATATGTATACATTTTTGAAAGTGGACCTGACACCGGCTCTTTTTAGACAAGGCATCTGCGAGACTTATGAGCCCGTAACTCGACAAATAAAACTGTGCGACAGCACATTTGGGGGCAGAATAATATAAAATCTAAATTATAATACTTTGTGTGCTAGTGCATCTGAGTATAAAAATATTAACCTAAGGGATCAAAACGGTTTGGCGGCCTTTCGTTCTCTGTGGGAATTATTCCGACAGCAAATAACCACCCTCAATCTTTGTCATAGTGTAATTGTAATTGTGATATTATGACGAAACTTGATATACGCACTTTCATCATTGTGGTAACCGCGGCTATCGCAAATTATTACAACAAAAAATACATTTAATTTATGAGAAAATATACCCCCACGCACATATGAATCATCTATTTTCAAATTCGAGAAAATTTTTTGGAAATTTTGGATATTTCTGCAGGTAGAGCAATAATGATTTCAAGAAAAGCCCCAATTCACTCCGCCCTAATCCCCATTCCTATTTTTTATACTCAGCTGTACTAGTACACAGAGTATAATAGTTTTGATTTCATAACGGTGGATTGTAACATAATGAAATAATCGAGATATATATGGACTTATATATATGCCTTGCAGTGGCTTTTGCAAAAAACTTTTTCATCGTTCGTGTTGTGAAGGCAATTTGGCTGAGTATGATGTGAATTTACTAAAAAAAAGAACCGCTATATAAACTATGTTTGCTCTGAATGCCTTAATTCTTACGAAAAACTAAGCAAAGCCTATGACATTGTTATTGCCTCGCAAAAAGTTGGTTTGGAATCAATCCTATGTGCTTTAGAAGTGAAGTTTAAGGAAGTTTATGGTCAAATCGCTGAAATAAAAAATGAAATTAAATTATTTAATGAAAATAAAAATAATAAAAACGATTCAGGCAACAACAATGTAAAATGCACGAATATGTGTTTGCCTAGAGAAACACATGCCTACAAACTTCATAAAGCTGATTCCAAAAATACTGACATAAAGGAGCGATACCTTAATCAATCTAGAGATTTTAATATATTAAATAAATTTCTTTACAATCAATATTTAAGTAGAATCGAAGCTGGGATTAAAAATGATCCGAACAGTTTTTGGAACTTTATCCGTTCAAAACGCGGTTGTTCAAACATTCCATCTTGTATGTTCTTTAATGGAAACTGCGCCCATTCGCCTTCTGACACTGTAGAATTTTTCGCTGAATTTTTTAAATCTAATTTTGTATCAGATAATGTCTCTCTTGGTCCGTCCGTTAGTCCGTCTCTAAGTCATCCCCATTCACATCGCTTAGACCTTGGGTCCCTCTCGATTTCTGAGTCTGACGTATCAAATGCCATCTCTACCTTAAAATATTCTTTCAACTGTGATAATGATGGGTTATGTGCCTCTTTTATTAAGACCTGCTCTGCGTCCGTATGTGTTCCCTTGTGCCATATTTTTAATTTATCGCTCTCTTCTGGATTCTTTATAGACAAGTGGAAAATTGCTTCTATTACGCCTATTTTCAAATCGGGCAACAAGAATGAAGTCACCAATTACAGGCCCATTTCTAAATTATCAGTTTGCTCGAAGTTGTTTGAAAAAGTGATAATAGATAAACTGAACTTTATTGTAAAACGGGTCATTATTCCCCAGCAACATGGGTTTGTTGCGAATCGTTCAACTGTTACTAATGGCGTTTTCTTTTCTCGAAATAATGTTGCCCTGTTTGATTTTCTTAGCCATTTTGTAAGTTTTTCTGGTACTTTCATCAAATATTGACCTCTAACTAAGTAAGAGGGCACCCTTGTCTATAAATTCAGCCATTTTATAGAAAGTCAGGATACGTAATTCGATAATTGGGATATAGGAGGACAACATTTTTTCGTAGAAAAGAAAATGCCATAATTTGGCTTCTTTCTCTGAATTCTGTATATCTGCCTTCAAAGATGGCATTCAGGTTGATACAATATACACAGATTTCTCGAAAGCCTTTGATAAAGTCTCTCACAGCAACTTATTAAGAAAGTTAGAATATATCGGCTTTCATTCTTCGTTTTTGTGTTGGTTAAAGTCCTATTTGTCTAATAGATTTTTGTTCGTAGAATTAGGTAATTGTAGGTCCACTCAGTTTGTTGCTACGTCCGGTGTTCCTCAGGGTAGTATTCTTGGTCCTTTACTGTTTGTTTTGTTTATAAATGATATTGGAAATTGCTTTCAAAACTCAAATTTTCTATTATATGCGGATGATCTTAAGTTGTTCCGTAGAGTCAAATGTATGGCTGACGCTATATCACTACAGGATGATCTAAACAGGCTTGTTAATTGGTGTACTCAGAATTCACTTTCTCTCAACATCAGTAAATGTTTTCATATGACCGTATCAAAATCCCTCAATAGTATTAGCGCAAAGTATAGCATCTCAACGTTTGAACTTACCACAGTTAGTGAATTTATAGATCTGGGTGTAGTTTTTGATCGGAATTTCACGTTTGTGAATCATATCTGTTATGTACTTCTGAAAGCTTACCGCAATCTAGCTTTTCTGATAAGGTACGCTAAGGACTTCAAGGATCCATATACTAGAATTACCCTTTATAATTGTTTTGTTCGCTCAAAAATTGAATATGCATCTATAATCTGGAATCCCATTTATATGAATCACTCTCATAGAATCGAGCGACTACAAAGAAAATTCATCAAATTTGCTCTTAATTCACTACATTTTTCTGATCCGATTCCTTCCTATATTTCACGCTGCAAATTAGTTAACCTTCTTACTTTAGAAAATAGAAGGCAATTACATTTATTTATGTTCATTTATGATGTTATCGTAGGTCGTATAGATTGCCCAGATCTTCTTGAACTAGTCACATTTAATGTTCCTCAAAGAACACTTCGTTCTAATTTAATTTTTTATACTGTGCCTGCTAGGACCAATTATCTTAATTTTGCCCCTATATATCGTGCCCTTTTAGGGTTCAATAATATTTCTAAGAGACTGGATATTGATTTTTCATTATCGAGAAATGTTTTAAATCTTCAATTTGTAAGGTCTTATTCTAGTCTAAAAGTTTTTTTTTTTATTGTTAAATTATCATATAATGTGTTTTTAAATATTTAATTTTGTATAGTCTGTAAGATTTATATCATAGACTAATAAATAAATAAATTAAAAAATGATCGGGGTGAAAAGAGAAATCGATTGAGCCATGTCCGTTAAGGTGGAGTGAGATCATATGGAGATTTTTTTTTTTCTTTTTTTGAACGTACCAGCAAACAAAAGTTGCCTTTATAAGAGTTACCTCAGACACACATGTGGTAGAAATATTATAATATCAAAACTATGATTTGATTTTACTATGCAAATTTTCAATTAAACTGCAATATGAGAGTGACACATATGTGGTATAGATCGCAATATTTCTACTATACTACGATGTGTGTCTCTAGCATTAATGAACCCCACAAAATTTTATGGCGATAGTATGACGTTTTGAACTGCCCCCAGCCCCGCAAAGTTGAAAGCAATAAGCACGATCTGGTACAAATATGAAATTTTGAAAATTATAAAATTAAAAAACGAAGTATGAGGATTGATAAACATGGCTAAGCTGAGTATTAAACTGAATTATTTTTTTTTAAAACAACAACAACAAAAGTTATTAAAGGTCAAAGTTAATATTGTGCATTTTTTAAATTGCAATTACTTAAAAACTGCTGAACCGATTTCGAACATTTTTACACCATTCGATAGGTATTTTGATTCCCTTTAATTTGATATACATTTTATATATGAAAAGTAAGGGGGTAAAAGGGGTTTGACCCCCGCAAGGGGGGGTATTATGGAACCCACATAAAATGTATATCAAATTAAAGGGAATCAAAATACCTATCGAATGGTATAAAATATTCGAAATCGGTTCAGTAGTATTTAAGTAATTGCAATTTAAAAAATGCACAATATAAACTTTGACCTTTAAAAACTTTTGTTGTTGTTGTTTCCAAATAAAAAAAATTCACTTTAATACTCAGCTTAGCCATGTTTATCAATCCTCATACTTAGTTTTTTGATTTTATAATTTTAGAAATTTCACATTTGTACCAGATCGTACTATTTTTTTCAACTTTGTGGGGCTGGGGGCACCTCTAAACATGCGAGTAGGTCAATAAAATTTTACAGGCTTATTACTGGGCTAGAAAGGTGCCGTTCTGGCTTTGGAACAAATTGAATTTCCAAAAAAAATGTTTCACTCCACCTTAATGTCCATCCGTCCGTCCGTCCGTACGCACTCTAACTCGCGTAAAAATTGAGATATTTTGATGAAATTTGAAATGCAAGTTGGTATCGAGACTGGGACGGTTGGTATTGAAAATGGGCTAAATCGGACCATGACCACGCCCACTTTTCCTATATAGAAAAAATAGGAAATTTGGTATCTCAGCCACTAATATAGCTAGAGTGATAAAATTTTACCCACGTATTGAGCTCAGGCCCTTATGAAGAAATTTGATGAAGTTTTGGAAAATGGGCGCTGCCACGCCCACTTATTAAGGGTCAAACATGGAAAGTTTTATATGTCATAACTCAGAAACCGTTGAAGATATATCGATGAAATTTGGTATGCGTAATTTGCTTACTTAGACAAATGTTTTGGCGAAAAATTATCAACATCGGTTGACGGCCACGCCCACTTTTATATATGGGAACTATAAAGGAGCCTAACAAAACCATTTTAAGCGATATCTCTGTCAAATATAAAGATCTATCACTGAAATTTTGTGGCAGGAGTCCAACTACGGACGTAAAACAAAAAATACAAAAATTTTGGAAAATGGGCGGTGCCACGCCCAATTGTTAAGGGGCAAATATTGAAAGTTTTATAAACCATAACTCAGAAACCGTTAAAGATATATCGATGAAATTTGGTACGCGTGATATATTTACTTAGCCAAATGTGTGGACGAAAAATTACCAAAATCGGTTGACGACCACGCCCACTTTTATATATGGATATTATAAAGTGACCTAATAAAATCATTTTAAGCGATATCTCTGTGAAATATAAAGATAATTCATCGAAATTTTGTGACATGAGTTCTACAATAGACCGGAAATAAAAAATAAAAAAAAAAAGGTTGGAAAATGGGCGTGGCACTGCCTCTTTTTATACAAAGAAATCTACGAGCCTATTACTCGACAAATAACTGAGATATTATGACGAAACTTGGTTTATACACTTTTATAACATGTGTTAATAGACACGCAAAAAAGTATTGAAATCGGTTTATGACCACGCCTACTTTTTAACAAAGATATTTCTGGAACACCCTTTTGGAATTTGTAACGTGAAGTCTTTGTAACTAAAAGTCATAAAGGAATGAAATTTTGCACAAAAAATAATATTCATATGTGAACAAATGGAGTGTAAGTGCAATGTGAATGTATGTCGATTCTTACCTGAAGGTATTTCGATGGCTGATAAGAATGAGGATTTAGATGGGGGTGTGGAGGAATCCTGAAGTGAGTTTGTTGCTTTATATTGGTTGGGATTTTTACCGTCGCGATTCTTTGGGTTGCGTTTTTAATATTTCGGATAGGTTATGATTTAGGTATACGTCGCGATTATCCCGTTTTGATCGCGGAGATTATGTAACGATTAGCGTTGACCGATATGTAAAATACTACGAATTACTGAGCTACACTGAACTGTAGGCCAAAGGGATTTGCCTTTTTATATGAGAATTTATGACCGCTATACTGGAAATATAGCGGCCGGACTTCCAACTATGACAGTGATGCCAATAGCGAGAAGTGGATTAGGGTTGCCAAGTCATGCAATCTTTTATAAGCACGTAATGCTTATACATACGTAATTTAAGTGAGCGCAAGTCACTTAAACATGGCGCCCCCGTTGCACTTGTGCAATAGATTTCCAAACCTTGCAAAGGCTCTGTACACGCTTAAGAATCCATGACGTTGGCGAAACGTGAACCTTTCCCAAATTGTCTTCGGTAGTCGGACACTGTCGGAATTTGTACGTGCAGATATTTTCAAATCGTATGGGGATGAGCAAACAAAGAAGATTGCTTTGTAGTTGGAGCTGCCATGTTGTGTCGATGTGAAATGCGTAGAAAATTATGAGTTTCTGGAGAAACCCGTAGAAGGATCGTGGAGATTGCATGGTGATTTTCGTGGCATGAGAAGCATTGATCAAATGGCCATTTCGTAGAATAATTGAATTTTTATTAATGAATAAATTTGGAGTTAGTTCTTAGCTCTTCTTGAAAATTGCATTTTTACTCGAAATGTTTGTATGTTCAGCCGGGTAGTGTATTTCTTGGACGATTTTTAAAAAATTAGTGTTCTCCCATTGTATTTCGTTTTGAGTAATTTTTATTTTATCGATGTTCATATGAGAAGTGGACTGTATAAGATTTGGATTGGTACGATGGGTTAAACGAAATATGTAGGAACTAACTCGAAAGATATTTTGCCAAGATGGGAAATGGTATACAGTGTGAAGAGCTTCACTTTCACGTTCTTCGAGATGAGGAACGTTTTGGTGGAACGAAGTCGGCCATTGATCAGGTGGCTTTAAAAGCCGGAGGAGTCCGTATAACCAAAGAAATTGGTGCATTAAATTCTGTGGTATGTTGCCTTTTGCTTCCAGGTTAGAGAAATTGTGGTTAGTGTGTACATGCCGCCACTTCATGTTTTTAACTCTTGGTGCAAATTGCGAGATGCGGCCATATAATTTCCAAGGCACTGAAAATTTTTCTAACCACGAAAGGGTTGTTGTCGAATTTGACAATGGTAAAAATGGTAAATTTTTTGTTTTACCAGAAGGGATTTGAGATATATTATTGATGCAAATCGATGGATGGATTGCACCATTGTGGTTTAACCTTGGAAGGCTGATAGTTTGAATTTGTTGCAAAGATAATTTTGCTTTATTTATAATGGGCGAAAGCCACCCTGCGGGGTCAAACGATTTCGAAGTGGAGGAAGGGAATTTCCGCTTTGTACCTTCTATGGATTGGGTATGGAATGAGGAGCATTCCAAGGGTTTTAAAGGCACCTTCAAATACCATCGGTGTATGGTATTTTTCGGAAGAAGACGACCAATAATTTTTTGTTTGACTCCATGGATGAGCATTTCTGGTATTAGGTTGATTTGCGGTGAAATAGGGATACGAGGGATATCCTTAATTTCTGAGATGTGTTGTTTTTTGATTTTGAAGTTCGGGATAAAACTTACGGGTTTGTGGTTGAGATTTCCCAGGAGCTCGGTATGCACTTGGGCTGTTTTTGGAAGCAACATTTGGTCGGTGATGCTATGGGATTCGACTTGAATTTTGTATTCAGAGACGATGGGTGAACAAGGGGGTTCCTCAGAGGTCGCCTTACTCTTCGACGTGCCAATAATAGGCTGTATTGACTTATGAGAAGGCTGTGATAATTGTGTCTGCAACAAGGGGCTGCATTTGATTTTAGATTCCGTACTGGTACTTCGGGAGTCGGTTTGGGAGTAGCTCTTTTACAATCTGTGAGTAGATGGTTTTCGGCTAAGCAGTTGGAGCAATAGCCGTTTTGTTCGATGAACTTGGTACGTTCTTGAACTGAGAAATTTTTAAATTCGGTACAGAATCTGAAATTATGATTCATATTGCATAGTTTGCATTTTACCGAAAGTTGATCTTGCGAAAGATATGAATGTATTTTCGCTGGTGTTTTTTGTGCGTCGGAATTTTTCGTTGTTGTAGTGGATTTGTAGGCATGCAAACGATCCACCACTTTATTCTGACTGATTGAGAACTGGTTACTTTGAGACCAGCTGGGAAGATCTTTTCGGGATTTCAAAGATCTGGATGTGTAAACCCGGTCGGAAAAATCGCTTTTAAGATTTTGGAGTTCCTCGAGAATATGGAATTTACAAAGATAGAATTTATTTCCACATATTTCCAATTTTTTGCTTGCTTCTTCTTTGAAATCGATAGGAACGACTTTTTCGTCAGCCAAACATGTCTTGCTGTAAGACGTTTTCAAAGTTTCCCAACGAGAGTGGAGGTCTTGAAGCTTTACTTCAAGTAGGGTATACGTATGACCCACGGGATCTTCTTGTTCGAATCTTGAACAGAAGTTGATGAGATGGTTAAAATCAAAAATAAATTCATTCATGATTGATGATTTTGTTGCCATGATGATTTGATTTTTGGGAAAATGCGTTGAAAATGAATTTAGTTTGAGTTACTTTTGCTTATTTATTGAAAAAATCGATAGAAACTGATTAATTACGTATTTAGGTTGTTGGACCACTTTGGGATTAGACGGAGACTAGTTTGCTAATGGCTGACCACGAAAAAGTTTACTGGGTTGTTATGCAAACTCGCGATGCACCTGCGCTGGCGCAAGCAGCGAATAAGCACAATAGGGATGATATGAAAACTGGAACAAATCGCTCGGTATATATATGTACGTATGTATATATGTATATATGCAAATGCGTGCATATATTAGGGACACCAACCAAATTAGAAAATCGCCGAAATTGGTAGGTATGTATGTATGACAAAGTTTTGATGAGAGAAAATAACCGTCCAGGCGGGTATTTATATACGTGTTGATATATGTATAAGCAATTATATATTTACATAGGTATATAAATATTGATATATATGATAGGGTATACAGCAATGTATATAAGTACGTACCTATATTTGTACAGAATAATAAGTACAGTAATTTCCTTGGAATTAAATTAGGTGTTATGTAACCGCCTGTTTGCCTGTAGGAGTGAGTGGCTGGTAGGCATGCTAGCTAGCCCTGGCTTAGCTCGTCGGTGGGGTGGGTTAGCAGCACTCTCCTACTAACAGCTACATAAACAAAATTTTTAATCATGCCTATAAAATGATGGATATGGATAACCAGAAGATCTGAAAGAGGAAGATAGTGGAAGGAAGAAGGCCTGTCCTGTCAGGTGGAGTCTGCCCGCCCTCTTCAACGTATAAAACGTGAAACCATGGGCGCTGTGTTGACTCCGTATTTTCTTACAGCGCCCCCAATCCTGACATATGTACGTCCGTGAGTTGTCGAAAAAGTCGTTGTCAGTCCGTCACCCCATCGTTACTCCCATGTCCCCTTTACCGCCCAGAAACAACACCCACACCAAAGAGAGAAATATTTAGCCTTCCATTATTTAAAAAAAAAACAATTTCTCAACCAAATTTCAACTTCATAAAACAACCAATTTTTATTACAATTAAAAATTCATACATATGTAGATACATATATTTTTCTTCATTTTCTTAAACCTAGAAATTGCAAAAAAAAATCCCTTTTCAATATAATCGGAATATTTAGAACTTCATTATCGGGATCTTGAGCTCCAAAAAAAATATACTACAAGTTTAATCGTTAACTCAAAAAAAAAAAAAAAAAAAATACACAAAAGACTTTATCTAAATTTGCAAGAATTTGCTTTACTCATGGAAATGCCCACTATCTAAAATAACCTAATCTCTATTGTGCACGCTTTCGTATGTATGTACGTATGTATATCAATGTACCCAAACCAAACAAAGAATAATGGATACATAAATAGGTATGTAAATGAGCAGAGAAATATGTCTGTATGTATATCACTCACCTTATGTTTACTCCAACGCGGTCGGTACCGGCGGCGAGGGGAACCTGTGAAAAGAATAATGTGCAAATATACGTATGTACATACATATGCCTACACCTAATAGGTGATTGATTTTCTTTTTATTGGACACCAACTCACTCACTCGTGTTAGCGGACAGCGAGTGGGTCAATTTAAGCTGTGTTTGGAAAGTCAGGCAAAAAGAAAAAAAAAAAGAAGAAATCATATCAAATTAAACCAAAGAAAATAAAAGTGAACTATGCGGATATAACTGAACTAAGGGGATTTAATTTGGGTGGGCTAATAAAAAAATGATAAAAACCGCGTAAAAAAATTTATCTATAAAAAAAAACTATAGTTGTGGTGGAAATTAATGGAAAATGGGTGAAGGTGAAAATCGGAAATCATTAAAGATGCATGTAAGAAAAATGTCTATATTAAAAGGAATATATGAATATATGAGGAAACTAAAGCGAAAGAAACATCAAAAAAAAAAAAAAAGGTATGTGTGCAACGAAAAAAAAAGATAGAAGTAGTGATCCACCGCAGCAAAAATGGGACGCTAACTCTTTAAAAGAGACTTGATTTATAAAAATTATCTAAAACCCGAACTAACAAAATTAACCAACAAAATCTAAGAATTAATTAAAAGAAAAATGGAATAACAAAAAAAAAGGGAGAAAAATAGCGATGCAAAAAAAAATTATTTATATATGTAAGTATATATGTATATATATACATATATTCGTGTATATAATCCGCTGCCAGTCAAAATCTCGCCATTCCCTCTGATGTTGTTCTCCTCGTCGTTTTCTCGTTGGTGTAGAGCTTAGCGTTGAGCGGATCTTCGCCAATCTTCCGCTCCGCTTCTCAAATATCACCGTATATGTATGTATGCCTACTCTCTGCCTTGCGACTGTTCCCAGTATATGTATGTACATATGTATCTCCGTGAGATTTACTTGTATATAAATGTATGTATGTATAATTTAAGTGTGTCGGCCGTCGACCCACTAATCAGCTGTGCCAGGTGTTGCTGGAGCTTGATGCCCAAGATTTGGCCAATTACCTTTATGTCTGTAAATGTTACTTCGTTTTCCTGTTGTTGTTGCTCTATTACTTTGTTACCACCCTTTCTTGTTGGTATGCTCGTATGAATTATGTATATTTGTTTTATGTTCATCCGATGCGTATGTTTGTGCGTGTTACCACCAATCCCAATATGTATACGTTTTCGTGTATGTGTGCCTTACGTGTTTTCCGCTGCAAACCAATGATTTTGCTCCAAACTTGGACTTAGAGGAGGTCCTTTTGTGGCGACCTATGTTTGAAATATATATTAAGTATGTGATTAGATGTATTATATAATCAGATTAAAATTAAATTAAATTAATTTTCGTATTGTTTTCCTTCTGTCTTATAGCCATATGCATGTATATTCGGACATATGTATGTATGCATGTTTGTACTTTGTACATTTACTTACATACATATGTACGCCCATTCCAGCCAAAAGGAATTCCTATATGTTTACTCATATAATAATTTTTTTTTTTTTTTTTTTTTTTTTTTTTTTTTTTCATTGGACTTACCTCCAGTTCCTCAAGTCTAAGACGTGGTTGTATCTACTCCCTTCGCCTTGGCGTTGGTGTTCGAAAATTTCCTTTTGCACACAAAAAAAAGAGCACATTTATTTAATTTATTAAAAAAAAAAGGAAAACATTTATTTAATTTAATTTTTCATATTGAATACTTAAATACTAATAGGCATATATATATATATATAAATACTAATAGGCATATATATACCTTCACTTCAAACACACAAAAAAAAACACTTTACTTAAACACTTTAAAAACTTTTATTTTTTTTTTTTTTCACACGCGAGGTGAAGCTGACGCACTCGAAATTTTTACTTTCTGATCCGCTGATCGTACTTCGGGCCCTTTTTATATCTTCCTGTTGCTAGGCAGATAACTGGCTTTTAACTTTAAAAATTGCCATAAAAGGAAATGTTGAATTTTCCAGTTACACGATTTCTATGATGTCTATACGTATCTCGGATTTTCGCGAGTTAATCCTATACATACTTTCACTCATACATTTAAGCCATCTCGGCCTTTCACGACTTAATTTTTAACTTTCACTTATACATTCACACTTACATTCACGAAATCTTTAACATATACACTATCCTTTTCTTTTGGTTGTTCGATCGCGTTCGAACGGAAGTAGCCTGCAACCTGTGTTGCCAATGACATTTAGGTTCGAATGAACTGATTTTTCACCACCCTCTCATACAAGGCTGTGCAACATGTTGAGATGCACGGTTGGGCAACATTTTGATTGGTGGTGTTGCTAAGACTATTCTTGCCACTAAAAGCTCGCGTTACATAGGATGATAAAGAATTTCAACTTGGGAAATTTATGTTTTGGTGACACTGTACACATATCGAGCCGTATGCGCCTGAAAGACGTAAAGGCCATGATTTCCGATTTTCACTTTTTTGTAGAAATGGCTTACTTGTCATCACCCACACCTCCATAAATTTTATGTCTGAAAAATGTACCGTTATGAAAAGCAATTTTGATGTAAGTACATAAGTTCAGTTTGTTTACTTTTTTTGTGAGTACGAAGTGGCTTTTACATCTTCTTTGCTTTTAAAATTATTGAAGACTAGTGACAAATAAACAAATTTAACGGGGTTTTGTTGGAATCTAACCAAGGGTTTTATCACTTTGAAGACTTCTACTTTGTATTTTATTACATATCGATGACCAATATGGTTTTCTTGAGCGGCATATTGCACTTTATTGCTCTATAATTTTGGAATAAAGTTCTAACGATTTCACGATAGTTAGGGTCCCTTTTGTTACTGCTTAGAGCAGTTTTAAACAAACTGGTTGTGTATTTCTAAAATTACTCCAAAATTAATTTCTTGAATCTCGATAATTTCCCTCCAAACGTAGATGCTGAAAGTGATGAACATGACGAGAGATTTCATGACAACTTAATAGTTTTTGAAAGGCGATATCAAGGATCTTGGAACAAGGATATGATGGGAGACAAATCCAGAAAATTACAAAAGAATAGCCAAAAGTACTTACATCCCTCATTATTTATCCTCTTCTTAAAATCGCGAAATCCATTAATCTTTTTATTCAATTAATTCTTTATCCTATTGATCACTCTTTTTTTGAGAGACAATGTGCACTTCAAAACTCATAATAAATGGAAAGAAATAATGTGAAATGTTACTCCTTAATAAAGTTTTATAAAGAAAAGGAAAATGCTAGGTTGAAAACTCTCAATAAAAATAGGTAAATATAAATACTGATACATCCCATTATTGCAAAAGTAGTCTCAAAATGTTCACATTTAAATTCTTTATGGGATAGATAGGAGTCGGATCTGAAATTCCTTATACAAACTTAGATTTTTTCATTCTTTTTGCCATTGTAACCAAACTACTTGACCAATTTTTAAGTGCAAAGGCAAAAAACGTTTGTTGGGATTCTCTTTACCAGTTCTTATTAGATGCCAAATCGCTACGGTGGCTAATACAATTTTTTATGCACTTACAGCTGTGTTCAAAATAATAATAGTGCTATGACATCAATGGGCAACTTTCTCATAAAAAGTTTATTTTAATTTCTTTTTGGTTAAAATTGGGTTCAAAAGTAGCATGGAGATTCATTTCACGCGTCACAAAAGTTTTACGGTGTTAAGTTGCAAGATAACCGATTTATAAAGACAAAGGTAAAACAACTCAAAAAATCCTTGTTCAAAAAAATAATAGTATTTTTATTCTAGCTTAGATAAATATTTAAAAAAAAAGGTAAAATCAAAAAATTTAGAATATACAAAGTAAAGTAGTGTTTAATATTAGTTCGTGAAACCTTCATTGTCTAAAAACATCTTACAGCGACGCGCCATAAAATCGACTAATCCTTTACAGCGTTTCTAGGGTATTTTTTCTCAACAATTCTTTCCTACTTCCCAAAGTTCACGATTATTGGCTGGTTTCCCATTTCTTCATGTCGCCCCACAAGTTTTCTATAGCATTGAGTTCGGTTGATTGTGCAGGACAGGACATTACCTCAATTCCTTTGAACTCCTTGCCTAGCCTACTCGTATGTTTTGGGTCATTATGCTGATGGAAGGTTCATTCCAGAGAAATTTTGTATTCCGCATAAGGCAGCAGAGTGTTCTGCAAAATACCCACATAGGCACGTTGATCCATGGTGGTGTCAATACGATCTATGTGCCCAAGACCATAAAAAAATAAAACATGCTCAAACTGATATTTTCAGCCCACCATGTTTAACCTTTTTGGTTGTGTATCTAGGCTTGTATTCAGTATTCGGTGGACGACGGACATACTGTTGAGAACCTGTGCCTCGAAAAAAGGAGGGACGAAAGCAAGAAATCAGCTAAACGTTGTGGGTCGAAAATATTAGTTTGAGTGTGTTTTACTTTTTATGGTGTTGGGCCCATAGATCGTATTGACATCACCATGGATCAACCTGCCTGCGTGGGTATTTTGGAGAACACTATGCTGCCTTATGCGGAATACAAAATTTCTCTGGAATGAACCTTCCATCGGGATAATGACCCAAAACATACGATCCGGCTAGGCAAGGAGTTCAAAGGAATTGACGTAATGTCCTGTCCTGCACAATCAACCGAACTCAATGCTATAGAAAACTTGTGGGGCGACATGAAGAAATGGGAAACCAGCCAATAATCGTGAACTTTGGGAAGTAGGAAAGAATTGTTGAGAAAAAATACCCTAGAAACGCTGTAAAGGTTTAGTCGATTTTATGGCGCGTCGCTGTAAGGTGTTTTTAGACAATGATGGTTTCACGAACTAATATTAAACACTACTTTACTTTGTATATTCTAAATTTTTTGATTTTACCTTTTTTTTTAAATATTTATCTAAGCTAGAATAAAAATACTATTATTTTTTTGAACAAGGAATTTTTGAGTTGTTTTACCTTTGTCTTTATAAATCGGTTATCTTGCAACTTAACACCGTAAAACTCTTGTGATATGTGAAATGAATATCTATGCTACTTTTGTACTCAATTTTAACCAAAAAGAAGTTAAAATAAACTTTTTATGAGTAAATTGCACATTGATTTCATAGAACTATTATTATTTTGAACACAACTGTATGTATGTATGTCATGCAATGTCTTGTATATTAAGGTGGAGTGAAATCATATGGAGATTTTTTTTGTGTTCTTTTTTTGAACGTGCCAGCAATGAAAAGTTGGCTTTATACGAGTTAATGAACCCCACAAAATTTTATGGCGATAGGATGACGTTTTGAACTGCCCCCAGCCCCGCAAAGTTGAAAGCAATAAGCACGATCTGGTACAAATTTGAAATTTTGAAAAATATAAAATTAAAAAACGAAGTACGAGGATTGATAAACATGGCTAAGCTGAGTATTAAAGTGAATTATTTTTTTTTTAAACAACAACAACAAAAGTTATTAAAGGTCAAAGTTTATATTGTGCATTTTTTAAATTGCAATTACTTAAAAACTACTAAACCGATTTCCGATTAAAGGGAATCAAAATACCTATCGAACGGTATAAAAATCTTCGAAATCGGTTCAGTAGTTTTTAAGTACAAGTAATTGCAATTTAAAAAATGAACAATATAAACTTTGACCTTTAATAGCTTTTGTTGTTGTTGTTTCCAAATAAAAAAAAATTCACTTTAATACTCAGCTTAGCCATGTTTATCAATCATCATACTTCGTTTTTTGATTTTATAATTTTAGAAATTTCACATTTGTACCAGATCGTACTAATTTTTTCAACTTTGTGGGGCTGGGGGCACCTCTAAACATGCGAGTAGGTCAATAAAATTTTACAGGCTTATTACTGGGCTAGAAAGGTGCAGTTCTGGCTTTGGAACAAATTGAATTTCCAAAAAAAATGTTTCACTCCACCTTATTGTATATACGGCTTTTTCTACATTTTTACCGATATCTCAGAAACAGGGTCTGCCACAAAAAAATGGATATGCTATTCGGCGTTAAATTTCGTTTTAGGAAAGTATAGTTTTATATTTTTGGTGGTTGATTAAAAATTGTCGAAAAGCAAAAAAAAAAAAAGAAATCGAAATAAAGAAATGAAAGTAAAAAATTTTTTAAAAAACCTTCTCCTGAACATTTTTGAATTTGGCCTTTACATCTTTCCGGCGCATACGGCTCGATATGTATATATTTATGTAATATTTAATCCAATATGTTATGTATGGAAATATACAGTGTTTAAAAAACTGCAGTCGGAATTAGCAAAAGTCGTGAAATGTTTGATTTTATTTGATTTTGATATTCGTCGCTTTTTAAAATGACGATTTTGCCTTATTTTGATTTTGCGCTGATTTCATATTACTTAAAATCAAAAGCGGCCTGATTTCAAAATGAACAATTTTGCCTGATTTTCATTTTGTGCTGATTTCATATTGCTCAAAATCAAAAGTGGACTGATTTCAAAATGAACAATTTTGCCTGATTTTGATTTTGCGCTGATTTCATATAGCTCAAAATCAAAAGCGGCCTGATTTCAAAATGAACGATTTTGCCTGCTTTTGATTTTGCCCTGATTTCATATTGCTAAAATCAAAAGCTGCCAAATATCAAAATTAGCGATTTTGCCTGATTTTCATTTTGTGCTAATTTTGATTTTGTGCTAATTTTGATTCTGTGCTGATTTCATATTGCTAAAATCAAAAGCAGCCAAATATGAAAATCAATGCTTTCACAGTTTTGCTATTTACGCTTCCATGAACACATGTGTGTATGTACATAATTTCTTACCCTCTGTATTACGTTTGTATCAGAGACCAACTTTAACAGTTAACACTTATTTTCATTCCATTTCAGTCTGACGGAAACACAAAAATAGTGAGCGCAAAGTGTTTCCCACTGACTGAAACAGAAAACTCTTTCACTCAAAGTGTTTCTCTCCGTGGGCAACCTCTCTCAACGATCTTTTTTCTGTTGCCATTTAAGAGTTATTTTTCAACACTCAAAAATATCCTTCAGCAAGTGACGGTTTCAATGAGACTTTTATTTTTTTCCGTCCTTTGATAACAGTTAAAAACAGAGGGATAAAGAAAAGTGTTGCTGAAAAATATGTTTGCATATGTAGATATGTAGTATGCATGTACGTTCGTGCGCATACGCATGTGTGCAAATGGAAGAAAATTTGTATTCGTAGTATGACTGTATTTAAAATAACCAATTTTGTAACTTAGCTGGTATGGACAGGAATTTTATTTTGAATTATTTAGTTAATACATACCTACATAATATATGTATTAAAATCAGACCTGTTAAATTCCGATTAGGATTAGTAATCAATTAAATTGTTTTATTTTTTAATTGGTAGTCATTATTTTAATTCTTTTGCTGAAAAAAAGTAATTTTAATGATTACCATTAAAAAAAATCAAAAAAAATCAAAAATAATCATAAAAAATCAAAAATAATCAAAAATAATCAAAATAATTTTTTTTGATTGTTTTTGATTATTTTTGATTTTTTATGATTATTTTTGATTTTTTTTGATTTTTTATGATTTTTTTTCGATTTTTTTTTATTTTGTTTGATTTTTTTCAATATTGTTGTAAAGAAATTTGGATACGCATGCACATAAGTATTCAGGTAGGCATGTATGTTTGGTCAGAGAGGCATAAAGTTTGTTTGTACAAATGTATGTGAACGCATATTAAAGTACGTAACCCTGCAGTAAATATGGGGACAGGTGTATCCAAGTCATTGTGTATTCTACAGCGACAACTGCACTAATTAAAATGTCGACAAATTTAGAAGTACAAAATTTGTATAGACCTTGGCTCGTTCGAAGTTTTTCGTACTAGATACGGATACAAACCCTTCCTACACCTTGGGAAGATTCATTTTTATGTTCAGTATAAGGACAGGGAAGAGCGAATAAAGAATTCTGATTATGACAGAGATTATCTTTACGTAAATCTATTTGCAACATAGCAAATCGTCTACTGCTTTATTATGTAGTAGGCATGCGAAGACGAATACAAATTCCCAAATAATCCTATTTGAGGAACAATGTCGGAACGTAAGTACATAATATTTCTGCCTTTTAGAAGAATACAATAGGGCAATAACTAGGGCTGAAACGGTATGGCGTATGATGAACAATAAATACAACTTATATGAAATTAAGAATTTTTCCTTTTTTGAAAAAATTGATGAAGTGTGAAACAGACAAAGGAAATACAACTGTGCTAATGGAGGAAGAGGAATACACCGCAAAAACAGGTCAACTAATCAAAGAAATGGGCTGCGGAGTGATGAGAAAAGACCCAACGGAAGAATACCAAATGGCAATAAAGCGTGCAATAAAACAAGCGAAAAAGATAAGAGACAGCAAAGTAGCCTACACTCTCACAGCAATGAATCCATCTGCCCCATCACTGATCTCACTACCTAAAATCCACAAAACAGGAACACCTTAAATCGGCACCAGGAAATAGACTTTCAAAACATCTAAATATGCTACTAGCAATCAAAAACACATCGGAACTAGTCAACAAACTAAGAATTCTGAACGTACCCAAGGACTCAAAACAGGTATCACTTTACGTGAAGGATCTATACCCCTCGATACCAAAGACAGAAATACCAAAAGCTCTAACTAAAATACTGACAGAGAAAATGAACAAAGACATTGCAACAGAGATCGTAAATACGCTGAAAATAACCCTGGACCAGAATTATTTCAAATTTGGCAATAAAATATACAGACAAACTCACGGAAAATGCAGAAGGAGGCATGACAGATCCACCAAAATATAACCGCTATGATGAGGATCATGAGCTGAGTCGTTTGTATAAACGCAAACTAATCCCTCATTTTTTTGAGATAATAATAATAATAATATAATATAATTGAAATGACCGTAACACTTGGAATATTCAGTTAGAAAGCAGTCGTGGCTGTTGCTGGTTGAATAAATTTTATATTAAAGTCAACTGCAGTGCTTTTTTACTTAGTAAATTTAATAAAATGGTTGTTGATTCGTAAGTTTTTTATTGCATTTACAAAGTATGTATTATAATAAAATTTATATTATAAGTAGGTGTACTAATGGAATCCTTCCATTGCTATAAACCTTTTTCAATCTTCCTATTGTTGATTCATTATGCATGACTTGCTTTAGGCTTAAGTATCTATGTACATATGGTTGGTACTTAGGTATATATGTACGTGTTAAAAAAATTTATTAGTGAAGACAATAGAGAAAACGAAGTAAATACACACAGTTGTGTGGCTTAAGACAATTTTTTGAAACTTAATATAATTATTTGCCAATTTTAGAGGACCTCCATAAAAAGATAGCAAAAAACAAAGCCATCTGTTGCGCTTGTATCCAATGATTTGCGTGATTAGACCGTTTAATTAGTAAAATACACATTGGCTATAGACTTAAGTATTTATTATATATATAAATATGTATATATGCATGCATTTTGCTGGTATGTTCCAAATACACACCTACTAGACGATTTTTAGTTGAAACTCTGGACTTCTGGATTAATTCACTGTATAAATTAATGAAAATGAGACTATGTATCGCTTCTTTTCCTCATTCATGAATGTCATAAAGTCTCGATACAGTCGAAGACAGCGCAATATTAGTTGCTTTTCATTGTATACCTAACTACGAGAAATTCTGTATTAAAGCCCAATTTATGAGTTAGTACAACAGCGAATGTTACACTAAAATGTTTGATTTGGCCACTTTAAACAATTTTTCATAAAGATAAATAATTAGATATAAACGTGCATCGTACCATGTACGGTCAATGACAAATTAACAATAATTCCAAGCCTGTAAGATATGTATAAATGTGTATGCCTCTCTGCACAAATATACGAGGAGGAAGCATATAGAGCCTTTATCCTGTTAGTGTGGGACTTTAACCGCACTACACCACCTACGCTCATCGTAGCGAACCCCCCGGTACTACCATCAAGCTACCGTCGGGAGTCTGCCTTAAAAGGCTATATACATACCTGCATACGTACAAATGTGCATATTTCTTTAAACCATATTGATAAAAATTAAAAAAAATCAAAAAAAATCAAAAAAAAATCATAAAAAATCAAAAAAAATCATAAATAATCAAAAATAATCAAAAACAATCAAAATAATTTTTTTTGATTATTTTTGATTATTTTTGATTTTTTATGATTATTTTTCTTTTTTTTGATTTTTTATGATTTTTTTAATGGTAATTGCAAAATAATCATTAAAATTTGAAAACAATGGGTAATCAATCATTAAATGGACAGTTGAAAAAATAATCAATCAAGCCGGTAATCATTACGATTAATAATCATTATTTAACAGGTTTGATTAAAATATAATTTCGTCCCCTCAATATAACAATAGCGTATAATTTTTTTTGGGTTTTGAGAAAATCGAGTTTAAAGTTTTTGTCAAATCAGATATCTATTAAATTTTTGAACAAGAAATTATACACCATTTTTTCCAATGACATTTTGACCCACTTTGTGGAAGTAGAATTTGACGAAATTTTGACCAGACATAGAATCAATGATGGAGATTCTAAATATGCAATAAAAAAAATAATGGCGTATGAGCACATACGCTATTGTTATATTGAGGGGACGATTTGATGTTAGATTCGTTACTTACATATTTATGTATATACATATTAATATAGGTATTTAATTATAAAGGCATGTGTCTGAATTTTTTTACATACTCTGCAGGAAGTTAATAAGTACCTAACTAGAGAACAGAATTTCTGGTTCAGAACTAGCGAAAATGTGTCAAAGAGGCACCAGTTCATTTGCCGTCGGCTTTGCATATTTCTGCAATTCTTATACATGCTTATACATGCACACATATGTATGTACTTACATACATATTAACATATCATAGTTAATCTTAGTAGTACGCAGGTACATACCTATGTCCATAACTATTTTATATTATTATTTTTAATACTTTGAGTTCGGCTTTATTAAAAATAACGAATATATTGTTTTGGTATTAAGATTGTACAGCCTCTCACTTAAAATTAAATAAAAGGCGACTACCTAATCTATAAAAAGACGTCGTTACATGTGTACATATCGTCGGTCTCCTGCCAGAAACACGAATGTGAAAATTATTTTAAGTGCGATGTCTGCGCTTTATCGGGTATATATTGATATAATAACAATTAATATTTGTATATATGCTTATGTACATAAAAGTAAATATTATGCATGTATGTTTACACAAGAATTTATACAAATATTAATTGCTATTACATCAATATACACCCGATAAAGAGCAGACATCGCACTTAAAATAATTTTCACATTCGTGTTTCTGGCAGGAAACCGACGATATGTATATGCAAAAAAATGTTAAACAAAAGATTCAATAATGTATAATAAACATGGAAAATTGCAATACCTGCTTTCCATTCCACCAGATCCAGAACGCATACCGGCGTTCCATTTAGTATAATTACAAACATACATATGTACATACATATGTATGTACATATGCATTTCATATGTTAACATGAATTCATCCTCAACGGAGTGGCACATGTACATGCGCACGACACATACATGCACAAAAGACTTTTATTTTTTCTCTGCCCGAAATATCCGTCCTTTCGCGACAGAAATGTCCAAGAGTGACGGAAAAAAATTGAAAATAAGTAAAGGTTTCCCACTGACGGAAACAGCTAGTCTGTAAACAATAAGTGTTATCGGCGTTGCTCAACTGTTATGCTTTTGTGTTTACATGAAACTGTTATTTTAGGACACTTAGAAAAAAGTTAACAGTTATGTTGGTCTCTGGTTTGTATACATACATATGTATGTATGCGCATGTAAGCGTAAATAGCAAAACTGTGAAAGCATTGATTTTGATATTTGGCTGCTTTTGATTTTAGCAATATGAAATCAGCACAAAATCAAAATTTGTACAAAATGAAAATCAGGCAAAATCGCTAATTTTGATTTTGGCTGCTTTTCATTTTGAGCAATATGAAATCAGCGCAAAATCAAGATCAGGCAAAATTCTTCATTTTGAAATCAGGCTGCTTTTGATTTTGAGCAATATGAAATCAGCGCAAAATCAAAATCAGGCAAAATCGTTCATTTTGAAATCAGGCCGCTTTTGATTTTCTGCAATATGAAATCAGCGCAAAATCAAAATCAGGCAAAATTGTTCATTTTGAAATCAGGCTGCTTTTGATTTTGAGCAATATGAAATCAGCGCAAAATCAAAATCAGGCAAAATCGTTCATTTTCATATTTTTTCATATTGATTAACTGCGACTTCTGATTTTTTAAAAGCGGAATCAAAATCAACAGAAATGAAACTTATGCCAGTTTTTTAAACACTGGAAATATATGTACATTAGGGTGTACCCATACGGTATATAGGTATGGAGTTTAATATATATTACTATATATTTTTTATGGACACTGTACTTGTTAGTGAAATACCGTATAGAAATGTACGTATGTATATATATATGAAGATAGATATTATTTATGGAAATATTGGAAGTACAATTCTTGAATAAGAGAATAGCGGGATATTTCTATGTACCGGTAGCTGTACCGACGCCGATAAAAAACCGTGTGAGCGAGCTTTTGGAAAAGTACGGGATAATGTTCCGTTACTGCATATACAAATGTACGTATGTATGTAGGTACACTAATGAGGATTTTTCAACATTATATATGCAAATATATATGTATGTACGTTGAAAAGTGAAAAAAAGTATATGTATATGTTGAGAAAAATTAAAATAATGGTAAAATTTGGCGCTGGCGCAAGCAGCCACCCTAACCGCAAAACGTTAGTTGAATGCGCAAGTGATTTTTTGATGGAAAAGGGATATGTATGCCTGTACATAGGTATGTTTGTATGAATCCACACCCATATGTTTGCCGTATGTCACCTTCAAATACAATTTTTCGGACTTACGATTGGGGGCATACTTTCCTGGATGGTGGTTTAGCTTTTGCGCCTTGAGAAAGAGCGATGAGATGTTGTTGTTGTTGGGCGTTTTGGTTTTGCGCCGTTGGGTACTGAAGATTTGTTGTTGTTGTTGATGGGCGCTTTGGTTTTGCGTTGGGCACAGAAACTTTGTAGTTGTGGTTGGGTGCACTAATCTAACGCCGAGTACAGGTCAAACAAAAAACAACACCACACCACTACTTTGCAAGTCAGAACTTTTATCTGGTTTCCACAGTACAAAGTTTTAGATTTTGTTTTTACTTTTTCGTTGGTTTTTTTTTTGTTGTAAACGCTAGCTCACTTTTGCTCCCGCACTTAACTTTAGGTATTTTAAATGTTTTTTTTTTTTTATATATAGATTTTAATACTTTTATTTACCGCTCGCGAACGCGTTACTCCCGATTGACAATTAAACGGCGAATGAAATGATGGATGTTGAGAATGGAACGCCGACTGAGAAGTGGCGATTCCAGCTGGCTTAGCCACTTGCTCAAATTTGGCTCGCAAGGACCATGAACAAATGCAGTGTGGGTGCAATGTGAATGTATGTCGATTCTTACCTGAAGGTATTTCGATGGCTGATGAGGATGAGGATTTAGATGGGGGTGTGGAGGAATCCTGAAGTGAGTTTGTTGGTTTATATTGGTTGGGATTTTTACCGTCGCGATTCTTTGGGTTGCGTTATTGATATTTCGGATAGGTTATGATTTAGGTATACGTCGCGATTATCCCGTTTTGATCGCGGAGATTATGTAACGATTCGCGTTGACCGATATGTAAAATACTACGAATTACTGAGCTACACTGAACTGTAGGCCAAAGGGATTTGCCTTTTTATATGAGAATTTATGACCGCTATACTGGAAATATAGCGGCCGGAATTCCAACTATGACAGTGATGCCAATAGCGAGAAGTGGATTAGGGTTGCCAAGTCATGTAATCTTTTATATGCACGTAATGCTTATACATACGTAATTTAAGTGAGCGCAAGTCACTTAAACAATATGCTTAGTTGGATGACTGATACAAATTTTGAATGTGGGCGTGGCTGCGCCCTGTTTATGCAGCACTCGTTTCATATAAAATACACCCTATATCGAACAAACGCAAACAAACAATGAAAGCATACAGCTGAGTATCTAATGTTCGATTCCACTCGAACTTAGGCTTCCTTACTTGTTTAAATAATATTTTTATCAAATGTTAGAATTATCAATTAAATACTGTATTCTACTTTGTAATATTTTTACTGTGTTTATAACTGTATAGAAAAATGAATTTAATCAAATGTTTTTAGATTGTTATATCATATAAAAAAATTTAATTTTTTCATTCTGTAAAATTTTCTCAACGAATAAACTATTATAAACCAACCACTAAAATTATAATTGCGAATACATATGCAATATCAAATAGGAGGTTTTAACCAATGTTAGAGTTATTTTCATTTTTATGTCTTGTTTTCACATTCTACCACACATACTTTCAGGGGTGCCACGCCCCCATTTCGAATAACTCAAAATTTCTATCATAGGTTATGCATTGATTTCGTTTATTCTGCCACTAAGTTTAGATATTCTACGGAAAATACTTCCAGAGGTATGCAGCATGAAAGACTATGTTTGTATGGAAGGTGCCACGCCCCTCAATATTTTCCACTTTTTTTCCGGAACCGATTCGAGGTAATTACGAACCAACTTTCAGAAGGAATTATCCAGTTTAGTGCAGTGGTTCTCAAGACTTATGTATGTGACCGAACAAACCAAGAGCAAAATAAGAATATCAAGTTTAAAATGTTTTTTCAAACAGGCCCTTATTTCATACATATATCACCACTCATTAATATTGAATTTTCACCGGGTCCTGAACTATGATAAAAAAAACCGCGTGTAGCACAGTTCACATGATAGAATTTAACTTCTTACTATGGTTTCAGAAAAATGGCATAAAGTTGTATACCTTAGTAAAACCCACTCATATTTCTGTGTGGAATAACTAATAAATCAGTGAAAAGTATGGTCGATTTAAAATGACAAGATTTGCAGTAAAAACTGTAAAATTTAAATTTGAAGTTGCTTTCTAGGTTTTAAAATCTTTAAACTCGCTTTTTTCGAAACCGCACTTTAGATTAGACGTTGTTTCATTATTCAGGCGACGTCACACTTTATAAAAATGAAAATGCCTAGATGACCGATCCTTCCTCGGGTTACAGGCCTCAGCAAGATCAAATTAGTTACAGAACAAGTGAAGGAAAGAATTTATATTTTCAAAAGTTCGCCTCTCTTCATGTCCTATAGTCTCCCGCCCTCTACTATTTCCTTTCTCTTTCCCCTTCCCTTACATTTCCGTATCAGTTTTATTTTCTGTTTGCCGTCACATTTCCCCTTCCTTCACTTTCCCTTTACCTTTCTCTACTGCTCTCCCTTACCTCTTCTTACACGTCTCCATTTCTCTCCTATTCCTTCTCTCCTTCCCTGTGCTACCCTCTCTCTTTCACCAACTCTCTCCATCCAATTTTCATTTGTTTTTCCCCCTCCTTTTCCGTCCCTTTTCCTTTCCGTTTCCCAAGGGAATCGGGTTAAACATAACATCGAATAGAGGTCTATATTGTAGCTCTGATTTCCTCTTTTCATTTGATACCAATATAGCTCAGAATTTTTCTGGGGTCATCCAGGTCCACGTTTTGACTCATATCTGCGGACCCGACCTAGGAATCATAACCAATACATCTCTATGTAAAAGCCCTGCAAAGCACCTTTCATTTGACACCAATATCGCTCAGATTTTTTCTGGGGTCATCCAGGTCCGCATTTTGACCCATATCTGCGGACCCGACCTAGGAATCATAACCAATACATCTCTATGTAAAAGTCCTGATCAACACCTTTCATTTGATACCAATATCGTCCAGAAATATTTAGGGAAAGTGACAAATAAATAGGTTTGACCTTTATAGCTGACCAAAAAAAAATAAAAATCTTAATAACGGTTATTCAGGCCCAAAACAGTTTTTTGGTTGCCATAACGGTTATTCAGGCCCAAAACAGTTTTTTGGTTACCGCTGCTCTCAAAAACCCCAACAATTGGATTTTTACTAATTAGAAAAATTGTTTTGGTGTTTTGCTCGGACCGTGGTTTGAACCGAGGTCTCGGGTGAGCACTCTACCCACTGCACCACAGCGACTTATATATATCAAAATGATCAGGGTGAAAAGAGAAATCGATTGAGCCATGTTCGTCCGTCCGTCTGTCCGTCCGTCCGTCCTTCTGTAAACGCTCTAACTCACGCAAAAATTTAGATATTTGGAATACAAGTTGGTATCGAGACAGGGACGGTTGGTATTGAAAATGGGCGAAATCGGGCATGACCACGCTCACTTTCCCCATATAGTAAAAATCGGATATTTTGTATCTCTGTCACTAATAGAGCCGGAGTGACAAAATTTCACCTACGTATTCAGCTCAGGCCCCTATGAAGAAATTTGATGAAATTTTGGAAAATGGGCGGTGCCACGCCCACTTATTAAGGGGAAAACATTGAAAGTTTTATAGGTCATAACTCAGAAACCGTAGCAGATATATCGACGAAATTTGGTACGCGTAATTTACTTACTTAGGAAAATGTTTGGACGACAAATTGCCAAAATCGATTGACGACCACGCCTAAATTTATATATGGGAACTATTAAGGGGCCTAATAAAAATATTTTAAGCGATATCTTTGTCAAATATAAAGATATGTCATTGAAATTTTGTGTCATGAATCCAACTATAGACATAAAACAAAAAATAGAAAAATGTTGGAAAATGGGTGTAGCACCGCCTCTTTTCAGACAAAGGAATCTACGAGATTTCGGAACCCATAACTCTACAAATAATTAAAATGTTATGACGAAAATCAGTTTGTACACTTTAGTAACTTGTGGTAATACATGCTCAAAAATTTAGCGAAGTCGGTTTATGACCACGCCTACTTTTTGAGAAAGATATTTCTTCAACACCCTTTGGGAATTTGTAACGTGTCATCTTTGTAATTAGAAGTCATAAAGGTTTGCAAATTTGCACTAACAATAGTATTTATATGCTTAGTTGGATGATTGATAAAAATTTTGAAAATGGGCGTGGCTGCGCCCACTTTATTCGGCACTCGATTCATATAAAATACACCCTAATCGAACAAACGCAAACAAACAATGAAAGCATACAGCTGAGTATCTAATGTTCGATTCCACTCGAACTTAGGCTTCCTTACTTGTTAGTTTTAGTTTAAATACAGAGAAAATGCAATGAATTGAGATTTAAAAGGTGCCTTTGTTTAATGTGTACATACGTAGGTCCACTCCACAAACATAAATTTAAGTAAAAATTGTTTTGACGAGTTTTAAGTATTTTTTTTTTAATTTTCCGTTGGATGTTGAAAACCCCCCCCAAAATTTTTTCTGTGTGCGCCACTGTATAGGGTAGTCACGTCCAAAGTACAGACAACAAATTTCATTTTGTGATCCAGTGTTATAGGTGAACTTTTTGGCTCTGTGTGGTTTTGCCGAATCTTTCGAAGATCGGTAAATCGATATTATGTAATCGGAACGAACGGCGATTTTGACAGTAGTTCGTGCCGATATTAGCCACAAGTATTTGGTTGCGGCGATATTAACAAAATATAAAAAAAATTACATTAACGGCCTTATTCATAAGAAAATTTGGGGGATTTAATATTCCTTGCAAAATTGTAAAATAGCACGGATTGCAAATATCTTAGACCAAAATATGCAACACATCTTTTCTTTTTTACCAAAGGGACTTTAATAAATAAATCATTTTATTTTAGTAAATTTAATAAATACACACAAACCATAACATTTTAGCAAAATTCGGATGCTCAAATTGAAATTGAAATTAGCAATTGGCTAATGTCAGCTGACGCAGGGACGCTATTAATTTCCTACACTTCATTGCAAATAAATATACATAGGTTTTGGTGTAGCATATTTTTAAGGTTTAGAATATTTTTGTGCGCCTGTATTTTGCTGTTGTGTGTTGTAAAACTTTACAATTCGTGCTACGAGCTAGGGTTATGCTATGGATAGTGAATCCCCTTATTATAAACGCTTGTAGGAGTTACTTTGTTAAGTAATTACTTTCAATTATTTGTTAAATATTTTATCTTTTATTCTTTGAAATTTATGATTATCAAAAAAGTAAAATTTGTTTAATCAGATTTTCAATTTTCTACAAAAGGCGCATTTCTGTCGTACCCAAGCATGAAAAGAATACTCGCTTATTCATAAAATTACCTTCAAAGCAACAACACCAACTCGACTATTTTTAAAATAGTCGAGTTGGTGTTGTTGCTTTGAAGGTAATTTGATGCATAAGCGAGTATTCTTTTCATGCTTGGGTAACAGAAATGCGCCTACTATAACATTAACTTTCAATTTATAAATAAAATAAAATAAAATATATGTACAATACAACGCTCAGTACAAAAACTCATTTTAACTTTATAAAGCCGTTATACTGCACATTATTTATAAACGTATAAGTTTTTTGCTGTCCAAATTGAAAATAAATGTGGCAATGGTGGTTGCAAAAATGTCAACCTGACAAAAAATTACAATTTTGAAATAAAGAACTATGCAATTAAATATATTCAAATTCGAAAAACAAAAATGAATGCGGAAAATAAGTGTAATACAGAAGAAAAGGCGCAGTAGAGGAGAAAACTGGACTTGCTTAGCAAGTGCCGCCAGCACTCTCATACAATTTAAACCTCTGCGAAATAGATACCATTTGCCTTGCATTGTACAATACTCACAGCACAATTCAGATGCCGCTACGGATAAATCCTCTTCTCTTCATTTAGAGTACAAATACTATCTGTATTATTACTGTTGGATCAAATAGTGTACATTTTAATTACCATACTAGCTGACCCACCAGACGTTGTTCTGCCTAAAATTTATTCCTATAAAGCCCAAAGAAAAAGTCCTAGATTACCGTGTTGCTCACCATTATATACCTATCCCTACCCTGATTCCTAATTCCTAATCCCTATCCATATCCCTATCCTATCCCTCCAAGTTTTGATATCCTACGGAAAACACTTCCAGAGATATTCAGCATGAAATATTAAGTTTGTATGGGAGGTGCCACGCCCCCTCAATATTTTAAAATTTTTTCAGCCTAATACCGATTCGAGGAGATGTCTAGAAAATGATTATTGAAAGTTTCATTCATTTCTATGCAGTCGTTTTTGTGTGACGCGGGCGTTATGGTTAAACCACATTTTTGGTCACATTTTTCCCAAATTTTGGTCAGTAACTCGGGAACTGGGGATGAGATATCCAAATGAAAGTTGTCCTAAATTTTAAGTTAGATATTAAGTGATAGCATGGTGAAAGTTGTATGCAATTCTATTCAGTAGTTTTTGCGTGATGCGCGTACAATCATACAGACGGACAGACAGACAGACAAAAATTCTAAAAATTGTAGATTTGGGTTCCGCTGGTCCAATAACGACCTCTCCTATAGTGCTGGAAGCGATATCGATATAATATCGATTCATCGATGTTTTTTGAACTTTTTCGATATATCGATATTTTTTTCCGATATTCGATATTTTAATCCATGACCATCACTGATAAACGCGGAAAGAAGCTGGTAAAAGGCAGCATTGCCGTTTTGTGGGTAATTCCCCAAATTTGGAGATTTTTTTAAAATTGGGGTAATTTTTGGGGAGCGCTATGACTTAAGTAAATTGAGACAAACATGTTTGTCGAAAGTACCAGAAGAACAAAAATTAGCCCCCCAAAATATATACCGATATTATCAGAAACATGAGCTAGTTCCTCAGTGTTAAGATAAGCTGATGTGCTGATCATTTGTCGGAATCGGCCAAATTAGACCATTATAAGATACATACAACCAACCATATATTTTGGGGTAAAACTTCTCGACTTAAATACATATATAGCACAGAATTGACCGTATAAATTAAAGAAAATCCGACTATTTAATGTTTCATTTCCCCTTCAGGTAAGAAGCCATCGGTACGGCCTTTATAACATTTTTTAACCACACATATACATACATATATACACATGAATTTAAAAGTAATACAAACTGTTATGAAGTAAAATAAATTTGAAAATACTTTTTTATTGGGATCCTCTTGATAACACTACCCGATAAAAAATATCCTCGACATTTGATTCCTATGTAGAAATTCCTGTGTTTAAAAGTAATGTAAATACGAACATTTTTATTTTAAAAATGTTCATTGTAGAATTGCAAAATCAAGAAAAAACATTTTAAATTTAAAAATTTTTATTTCTATTTTAAGCACTATGAGATTTTGAACCAAAAACTTACGTTTTTATTCCATTCACTTTCATTCTTAATTTAAACATTTTCTTTTTAAATCCCAAATACATTTTAATTTCAAAAATTTCATTTTTAATTTTTAAAATAAAAATGACTTGGTTGAAAACGTGCATTATAAAAATAAAAATTTTATTTTTGATCTATTTTCTCTGAGTGTAAAAGGTATTTAGAATGCGTTATTAATTTGTCTATTTCAAACCTTTTAGTGTTTAATATGGCTATTTAAATAACTTAAATGTGAAATATTTCAGTGAATCACTGTAATTGATACCTACTCTTTCTGGATGGAACAGAATTTATCTTGTTTTTTTTTGTTTTTTTGATTATTGAATTCCCTTTTCAAAACAGATTTCTGTTGATAATAAATTGAAATATTTAGTTTAAATGTTGATTTAGTTAATTTTTAGAGTAATATAAATGACTTTCACTCTCGTTCAATTCAGGGCACAATAATGAATGCACACATTTCGAAAAATAAAGCTGTTATATATAGATATGTTAAATTAAGCTTTATATAAAGTAGAGCTCTCGATTTTTTTTGAACATTTTCGAGTAGCCCGAACAAATGCTGTTCAAATGCTCGAACACTTGTTTGTTTGTTTATTACCCGCATGTTTGCACGGGCATTTGAACAATTCGGGCATTTGAAGTTTGTATTTTTCGTTTGTTTATTTTATTTTTTTTGTTGTCTTCATATGTATTTTTTTTTATTTTTGTTTTCCTGATACAAATGTTTTTGTCTGTAAGCTCGAATGTATGTACAGGCATTTGAACAACAAACCAGCCTCAGACAAATTTGACCTTTTCGAATTGTTCGATACCCGGGTATCTAGAGCTCTAATATAAATGTCGATATATCGATAATATCGATGTTTTTTCTCAAAAATATCGAAAATATCGATACTCGTAAACATCGATGTTTTTCCAGCACTACTCTCCTATTAGTTTTTCTGGAATATCTTCAATGTACAGACATCGAACTGTTACAATTTTATTATATGTATAGATAAAACAACGATTGCGGCAATAGTCATATTTAGTAAAAAAAAACGCAAAAAAAACTTCATTGTTTTGATTACATTTTTACCTCCATATAAAAAGAAAAAAAATACTCTTATGTTTACATAATTTTATAATCGACAAAATTCGGAATAGTTATTGAAGTACTTTGGGAACATTTTGAAAGTTTCAATTCAATTAAATAATTTATTTCGTCTATGATTAACAATATTACAAACTAGAACAAAATTAAGAATAAAATATAAGTAAACATAAAGTTTAGGAGTAATACAAAGCAAGAATACTTTTAAATGAATATCAAGAAGATGAAAAATCAATATTAACGGCCCTTGAAATATTACTAAATTCTACAAGTACTCTTAATATTGGAGCTAAAGAAAGGTAATTTGCTTTAATAGTATTGAAATGAAAAGGCAGTGGAAAGCGTAAAATTCGTACTGATTTACTACAAAATTATCGCTCCGCAACCCTGTTGCAAAGAGGGCAATCAGCTGACACGTTATTAGGGGAAAATCAAATTGAAGGCTCAGGCAATGGTGCTTTATCTATAATTCTGTATGTGTAACATTGTCGTAACTATATCGCTATTCATGTGAGCGGTGAGTGGTGTCGTAAATCCGTAAACAGCTGACACTTGTCGAGGCAGATCTAGGAAGGTAGGCGCATAGGCGAATTCAGAAATTTCCCATTTATTTTGTTATTGTAATTGGTAGATTGTACTCAAAATAATATTTATCCTTGGTTAAAATCTGAATTCGCTTGGGACTCGCCCATTACTATTGGCCATGATGTGAATTCGCTTTAATTTTGATATTATAATCTATCTTTGTAAATAAAAAAGAAATTTCTGAATTCCCCTATGCACCTACCTTCCTACATCTGCTTTCACAAGTGTCAGCTGTTTACAGTTTTACGGCCGCAAAACAAAATCCAATTGGTCTGTACGTTAACGATACGACTACAGTTTTACGATCAAGCACCAATAACCGATAACATGGATTCTCATAAGGTTGGTTGGATCAGCTGTTTCATAATGTTGCAGCTAAAGCACCTTTGCCTGAAGGTTCAGACATTGGTGACTTATAAGTATTTCTGTATCATTAACCTTATTGTAACTTTATCGCTATCCATGTGAGCTGTTAGTGGTGTCGTAAATCTGTAAACAGCTGACATTGGTCGAGGCAGATCTTGGAAGGTAGGCGCATAGGGGAATTCAGAGATTTCCCATGTATTTTGTTATTGTAATTGGTAGATTGTAATGTCAAAATAATATTTTTCTTGGTTAAAATCTGAATTCGCTTGGGACTCGCCCATTACTATTGGCCATGATGTGAATTCGCTTTGATTTTGATATTATAATCTACCTTTGTAAATAAAAAAAAGAAGTTTCTGAATTCGCCTACCTTCCTATAACTGCTTTCACAAGTGTCAGCTGTTTACGGATTTAGGGTTGCTAACCAAAATCCAATTGGTCTGTAAGTTAACGATACAGCTACAGAATTACGATAAGGCACCAATGACTAGTAGCACAGCTTGTCGTAAGGTTGGTTGAATCAGCTGTTTTATAAGGTTACAGATAAGTCACCAATGTCTGCACTTTGAGCCTTGAGCTACCGATACGGGCGTCAAGAGCGCATTGAGCGTTTACGCTACAACTCATTAAGACAGGTTGTGTCAGCTGACACGGGCTATGTGCGGGCGTCGTTGACTGGTTGAGCTATAACGCGTAGAGTTTTTTCTGGGTATGTACATTTATACATACATACCCTGCAAAAAAATGTGCGATTAATACCGAAAGAGATTTGTCCCGGATTGATCTCTTTCGAGAACAATCGGTCCACAATTAGTTCCCGTACGTGTATAAATGTAGACTAATTGTAGACTAATTGTTCCCTAACGGCTAAATGTAGATTAATCGCTTTCATCCCGAACGGGTACAAATGTAGATTAAGCCCCGATTGTTCCCGTACGGGTATAAATGTAGACTAATTGTTCCCTAACGGGTATAAATGTAGATTAATCGCTTTCATTCCGAACGGGTACAAATCTAGATTCCTTAAATGTAGAAATTTTACAAAAATATGCAATTGTAGAACATTTACAATTTTTTAAAGATTGTTATTAAAAATTGCCTTGGCGAACAACTTGGAAAAATCTACATTTGTACCCGTTCTTGCTGGAAGCGATTGATCTACATTTGTACTCGTTGGAGATGAAAACGATTAATTTACATTTGTACCCGTTCGGGATGTAAGCGATTGATCTACATTTATACCCGTTCGGGATAAAAGCGATTAATCTACATTGGTACCCGTTCGGGTATACAAGTTGAACAATTAGTCTCTTCATAGGACATGCTCGAACAAATGCGATCAATTCACTCCATATAAAGGGATGTAAAATTGTATTAGTCGCATGCTCCCTTGCGATTGTTCCCGGACACGTCCCGGATTAATCGCATTTTTTGCAGGGTATGTATTTTTAATTAGATCGCTTGTGTGCACATGCTTTCCATATGACAACAACACAAACTTATTGAATCTATTTTTAGACAGTTCGCAATGAACAGAGTTGTTGTTTTGCCAGCATTACATACATTCGCATAAATGCAATTTTTTTAGTGGCTAGTATGAAATTTATTTTTATCAATTTTTATACTCAGCTGTACTAGTACACAGAGTATTATAGTTTTAATCACATAACGGTGGATTGTAACAGAATGAAATAATCGAGATAGATATAGACTTATATATATCAAAATGATCAGGGTGAAAAGAGAAATCGATTGAGCCATGTCCGTCCGTCCGTCCGTCTGTCCGTCCGTCTGTAAACACTCTAACTCGCGCAAAAATTGATATATTTTGATGAAATTTGAAATGCAAGTTGGTATCGAGACTGGGACGGTTGGTATTGAAAATGGGCGAAATCGGACCATGACCACGCCCACTTTTCCTATATAGAAAAAATCGGAAATTTGGTATCTCAGCCACTAATATAGCTAGAGCGATGAAATTTTACCCACGTGTTAAGCTCAGGCCCCTATGAAGAAATTTGGTGAAATTTTAGAAAATGGGCGGTGCCACGCCCACTTATTAATGAGCAAACATTGAGGGTTTTATAAGCCATAACTCAGAAACCATTGAAGATATATCGATGAAATTTGGTAAGCGTGATATACCTACTTAGGTAAATGTTTGGACGAAAAATTGTTAAAATCGGTTGACGGCCACGCCCACTTTTATATATGGGTCTTATAAAGTGACCTAATAAAAACATTTTAAGCGATATCTCTGTAAAATATAAAGATCTATCACTGAAATTTTGTGGCATGAGTCCAACTATGGACATAAAACAAAAAACACAAAAATTTTGGAAAATGGGCGGTGCCACGCCCACTTATTAAGGGGCAAATATTGAAAGCTTTATGAGTCATAACTTAGAAACCATTGAAAATATATCAATGAAATTTAGTACGCGTGATATACTTACTTAGGCAAATGTTTGAACGAAAAGTTTCCAAAATCGGTTGACGACCACGCCCACTTTTATATATGGGTCTTATAAAGTGACCTAATAAAAACATTTTAAGCGATATCTCTGTCAAATATAAAGATATATCATTAAAATTTTATGGCAGGAGTCTAACTATGAACATAAGACAAAAACCGTAAAAATTTTGGAAAATGGGCGTGGCACCGCCTTCTTTTAGAAGCAGGAATATACGAGATTTCTTAGCCTATAACTCGACAAATAATTGAGATATTATGACGAAGCTTGGTTTGTAGACTTTTATTACTTGTGGTAATACATGGTCAAAATTTTAGCGAAATCGGTTGACGACCACGCCCACTTTTATATATGGGTATTATAAAGTGACCTAATAGAAACATTTTAAGCGATATCTTTGTCAAATATAATGATTATTCATTGAAATTTTGTGGCATGAGTTCCACGATAGACCGGAAACAAATAATAAAAAATTTTTGAAAATGGGCGTGGCACCGCCTTCTTTTAGAAGCGGGAATATACGAGATTTCTTAGCCTATAACTCCAAAAATAATTGAGATATTATGACGAAACTTTGTTTATACGTTTTATAACTTGTGGTAATATACACGCAAAAATTTATTGAAATCGGTTTATGACCACGCCTACTTTTTAACAAAGATATTTCTGGAACACCCTTTTGGAATTTGTAACGTGAAGTCTTCGTAACTAGAAGTCAAAAAGGAATGAAATTTTGCACAAAGAATAATATTCATATGCTTAGTTGATCGACTGATAAAAATGTTGAAAATGGGCGTGGCTACGCCCACTTTATGCAGCACTCGCTTTATATAAAATACACCGTGTTTCCATCAAACGCAAACAAACAATGAAAGCATACAGCTGAGTATCTAATGTTCGATTCCACTCGAACTTAGGCTTCCTTACTTGTTAATATTGATTTGGGTAATTGGAAATTTAGCTGAAAGCTATTAACAGCGAAGCTGGGGTATATAGCTATTTCGAAAACTAGGTTGACTTGAATATTAAATGGAGAATTAACAAGCTTTAGACTACAGAATTGTGTTGAAAAACTTTAAAATAATAATAAAAAATTATGGTTTAATAATCTTGGCCTCACATGGGGATAATGGGCATAAACGTAAGCTTTTTTCAACATATAGCAGTTATTTTAGAATGCAGAACTGTGCCATATCGCAAAGTTTCGAAGTATTAGAATAATTTTTTATCACTACCCTGCAAAAAATGGGATTAATCCGGGATATGTCCGGGATCAATCGCAAGGGAGCATGCGACTAATACAATTTTATATCCCTTTATATGGAGCGAATTGTTCGCATTTGTTCGAGCATGTCCTATGAAGAGACTAATTGTTCAACTTGTATACCCGAACGGGTACTAATGTAGATCAATCGCTTTCATCCCGAACGGGTACAAATGTACATCAATCGCTCACATCCCAAACGGGTACAAATGTAGATCAATCGCTCACATCCCGAACGTGTACAAATGTAGGACAATCGCTTTCATCCCCAACGGGTACAAATGTAGATCAATCGCTTTCATCCCGAACGGGTACAAATGTAGATCAATCGCTCACATCCCGAACGGGTACAAATGTAGATCAATCGCTTTCATCCCCAACGGGTACAAATGTAGATCAATCGCTTTCAGCACGAACGGGTACAAATGTAGATTTTTCCAAGTTGTTAGCCAAGGCTATTTTATATAACAATCTTTAAAAATTGTAAATGCTCATGCATATTTAAATAAAGATTATATAATGTTTTATTTATGTAAAAAAATCTCAATAAATAAAAAAAATTGTAAGTTTTGAGTATGCATTAGCCCTGTTTTTATTTAAGCGCATATACATCTGCGCTTTAATTTTGTATGGATTTCTAAGCGCACATCTCTATCCGCGCTTAGTTGTCCATACAAAATTTAAGCGCAGATGTATATGAGTCTTTCTTTTACAAATCGGACACCTATTGTAACTATGAGGTGGGGTTTGCCAAAGGTTGGGGTAATGCTCAATTTGTCCAAGGTCGAGCAGAAGTCCCACAAACTCCCACTAATAACAACACTAATAATTATGTGTTAAAGTCAAACACACGCACACCTGGCTGGATATGTTGACAGCAGCTTTCCGTCACGAGGGAGAGAGGGCGGGAGAGAGGCGAGTGAGTAAAATAGCTAGCAGAGGGGTTATGGATTGGCAACAGTGCGACGATAGTAACAGCGGAATAGCAGCGGCCCAGCAGCAGTGGCAGCAGTAGCAGAGGAATAGCAGCAAACCGGAGTCGGTGTTGACGCCCACTGTGTCGTTGGTTTCTACGGATACTACGGGATCTATAGGATCTACCATAACTACGGAGACCTACGGAGACTACGGAGACTCAGTTGGACTGGCTCAGCTGCACATCACCTCCTCCATGGATCACACGCTATCAAGTAGGTGTCGGTATGGAGGTGGTGGTGCACCAGCTGTGTCCCACGGACTAGTGCAGCGGAAAAGGGGAAGGACGTATGCTCTCTCCTTTATTCGTCTCCACCAATCCATGGCCAGAGCCAGGACTGATCAGCGGAGGGGCGGTGTGTCATAAAGGCAGCTGGCCTGCCACCACTTGGTCAAGATGATGTAGGGCGTATTCTCTTCATCATCTGGCCAAGCCATGGATGACCTGCGCCATGACGCCGTCTCTTCTGATCAGTCAGCCAGCAAGAGGTAGTATACTCTCGCGCTGGCTTACCTATGGAGACTGATTTGATCAGCGCTGTTGTGATCACTTAAATGAACTATTCTATAAACTGTTTGAGAATTTCTGTGCTGTTATGCCTATAAAAACGGCCGCGACAATCAATGAAATACTGAGCCGGTGGTGCTGGTCGCTGCTAAGTACTGCAGTGTTGTTGGTATGAAGAGTGTAAGAGCTATTATTTGATAGTATAATTTTACGGGCTTATTAACAGCGGAAACGGCGGTGGTGGTCATTGCTAAGTACTGCAATGTTGGTATTATTGTAACGCTACGTTACAGTCCCCCTCCTACTTCGGAAGACGGAAAGCTGTGGTAAGGGGGCAGGGTCACACTAGACATGGCCTAGGATGGAGTGTGTGTGTTTTGTACTTTATTGACTTCATAATTCATCAAAAATATACAGAGTCATTCCATGCTTACGTCTAGCTTATACATATGTTAACAAGTGTGGTATGTTTATAGCTAGAAAAACGAAAAGATATGTATATATACATATATATATTTTTTTTTTTTTTTTCATAATAATAATTCAATACTTAATCCTTATACACATGGCAGAAAACGTCTGCGCTCACCTACGAAAATTTTCTTTGCACTATAAAAAGTATAGACATAATAGATTTATCATGGAATTTTTTTACAGTATTTTATTTAGTTCATTTTAAAGTAACTTTTTCACAAAACTAGGTAGCAATAGCGAAATCTAATTCAAAATGAGATCACATTAAAATAAAAAGGTCATTCAAACCAAACAGAAAAAGTCTGCGTTCACTTCAGGAATAATGAAATAAAATTATAATGGTTAAAGAAAATATATTAAATTAATAACTAGTTGGATATCCACGTCTTTTAATGAC
Source organism: Urophora cardui (assembly GCA_960531455.1). Taxonomy (NCBI): domain Eukaryota; kingdom Metazoa; phylum Arthropoda; class Insecta; order Diptera; family Tephritidae; genus Urophora; species Urophora cardui. The sequence continues at coordinate 63,552,691 of OY482670.1, read as the reverse complement.
TTCTAAAAGTCGGTTTTTCATTGACCCAAATAGTTTGGCTGTTGTTTCTGGACTTATAACTTCCCATTCCTCTCCAATCACGTTCTTAAGCATTTCCTTGCTGGTTATAGTACGCTGCCTAATTTTTCTTTCTAGTAGGTCCCATAAATGTTCAATAGGGTTAAGGTCAGGTGATTGCGGGGGTGTATGAAGTTGTTTAGGCACATTATACAGCAACCACAGCTTAACAATTTCTGCCGTGTGCTTCCGGTCATTGTCCTGTTGGAAAATAAATCTTTCACCGGGTCCCAGCTTGGCTGCACTTTCTTTTAAATTTGATTTTAGGATATCAAGATAATCATGCTTGTTCATTATTGACTCAGTAAATTTAAATTTTCCAACGCCCGAACTTGCCATACACCCCCACATCATAGCACCTCCACCACCGGGCTTTACCGTAGGTAGCAGATTTTGCTTATCCGCTGTTCCGTTTTTTCTCCAAACAATTTTGCGACCTTTTATGCCAAGGATGCAGAATTTACTCTCATCTGAAAAAATAACGCTATTCCAAAACTCTGGAGGCTTGTTCAAGTGTTCTTTCGCAAAGGCCATCCGCTTGAGTCGATTTACTCTTGATATGAATGGTGTTGGTAGATATGATCATATATCACCATGGAGTGGCAAACTACTTGGATGCGGCATACTAAATTATTTAGCTGCACGAAACTGCATGTATATGTATAAACTCTTGGTATGCAAAGTTCCGAAATATCTCTATGACAACTTACAGCTAACCAAATCTGAAAGAAGTAATAAACTGGTCGTGCCAAAGTTCAAATATTTATCCTCCAGCCGACTGTTTTTCATTGGCACTGTTAGACTATGGAACTCTATTCCTGAATCAATAAAAGCTGGGCTGAATAGAAACAATTTTAAGAATGTTCTACTTAAACACTTCGGTAGCGTCGACTTATCCACCGCAATGTGACCACAGCTAATCCTGCCAACAATTTTCCTTCGTCCTTTCTTTTCACTTCTCTTTATTTCCTTTAGTAGTAATTTTAAGTTTTATGTATACGTATATAATTCTAAGCTACGTAAATACATTAAGGGTATTCATTTAAGAGTATAAGTTTATAAAGTGTAAATTTCTATCAGTTTACACACACTGTTATATGAACGCACCTAATAATTTTTTTTCGCATCAGCTGTGCTATTGTAAAAATTTATTTAAAACTATATCTACATATATTAAAGACATATATTAAAATATGCCAAAAATAAGTGAGAAATCCAAATTAAAACGACTTTACAAGGAAATTTTTGTAAATGACTTACTGATGCTAGAGGTTTCTGTTGCGCAAGGTTGCTTTTTTCGAGTTAACAGCGTTTACACACTGAAATGTGCGCGTAAATTTCTCAACCATGCGTAAATGATTTTCCATACAAAATTTGACAGTTCGTTTACAAACTTTATAAATTTACAAGTTTACACACTTTACGAGGCATTTATAAGATTAAATGAATACCCTTATTGTTAAGAAGATGTGTTACATTATGTCTTAAGTTGATGTGCATATAAAAGATGTTTACTCTTAGTTGCACATGTTTGAAATCAACGAATAAATAAATGAAATGAAATGAAATGAAATGAAATGAAATGAAATGAAGGGCTTCCTTCGGGCTACTCTGCCGTGAAATCCGGCTCTTTTCAAAATTTTTCGTACCGTATCTGGGCATAACTTCTTTTGGTATTTCATTTCTATGTCTTTTGAAATTTGGCTTGCTGTCAATCGCGGATTAGACTTCCCAAGAGTGTTTATGTTGCGCTCTGCTCTTTCCGTCAGTTTTTTGGACGTCCAACGTGGCTTAGACTCATAAGATTTTGTCTGTTTAAAGTTGTTGATTACTCTCTGGGCTGAGGAATACTGTCTCCCAACCATTTTCGCGATCTCCCGATAACTCTTACCATTTTGCCACAAACCAACAATAATTTTTCTTTCACCAATATCTATTTCTTTTCTCTCTTGTTCCATATTTACAAAAAAGTATATATCCTGTAATTAAACCCGCTTTGGCTGTCCTCTTAACTCCGTGAATTATCGTGTATGATTTAAAACTAAATAGAATTTAAATAATGTGCACTTTCCGTGCAACAAACCATCGCTATATAAAGTGAACGCACACTTTTTCTGCTCAATTTACTTGAGTAGCGGTACTACAATACCGTTAACTCAGAACTTTGCTGCTTAAATTCAACAAAATTTTGCATATACACTCATCAAATATTAGGCTTTAACCTAATGGTCGGTTCACCTCGAAGCCGGCGAATGGATCATTACTTTCTTCGGTTTCTTCTGGTCTTTCTTCTTCAGTTCCTTCTCCTTCCGTTCGGTTTTGTATGGCCAACAGTTGTTCATTTATTAGGGGTGGGCCACGAAAAAATTTAATGCTAATAATTCTCGGCTTTTTGGCGGGCCATGGTGTCGACTCGAATGGTGGTCTCCACGGCCTTATTGGTTGCGGTACGTCTGGCGGTGTTTGCTGGCGTGGGCGGCTCATCTTTGTTGTAGTGTTTGTGGAAATATACGTCATCACCGAATACGGCCCGGAGAATTTCGGTGCTAGCTTTTGCGCGAAGCTCCCTGCTGCTGACGAAATAGGGTGGTCTCTTTTCTTTGTCAATATTAATGCTAATGCGTCTTTCTTCGCAGTTAATAATGCTAATGCGACCTATGGTATTTGAAAAAATAAATCAAATATGATAAAGCAAATATTATATAGCAAATGTGATAAAGCAAATATGAGTAGTCCACTCTCAAAAGCCTATGTAAATTTTTCGTGTTAAGCCGCAAATTAGAAAAAACACTACGGACTCAAGCTCTATTTTATTTGAATATTTTTTGTTATTACCTGAAAGCTAAGCCCATAAGGAATTTAAGGATATAAAAAATAAAACAGAAATATGACAAATTTTTGCAAATTCAAAGTTAAATATTTCACAAGAAAGTTTTGAAACAATATTTTTTTTACTGTATAAATAATGGAGACTTTTGAAAGTGCATAAATGAAACATAGATACTTTTGAAGGAGAAAACAAACTTCCTACAAATATACATAGCTCATTTTTTATTCGCAGGGACGATATAGTAACTTATTTTAAATAATATAGACTAAAAACTAGCCTACCTAAGTGTTACTTATACTACGTCTAACATGCTTAAATCTATTATGGCTTAAAGATAGGTAGAACAAGCAACATCAACAATGAGATGTAAGAAATACGTTTGACAATGCATTGAGTAACGGTGAATGTAATTGTTGTCCATCTGCGACGACATTACTCAGTGGATTCTGACATGGTACCAAAAGGTACTGCCAAACGATGCAAGGAAAGCTCTTGCAGAAAGCATCAAAAATTACAACTTGTTTGGCCACACGGCGAAAGTAAAAACTATTTTCTGAATGTGCTTCCTGTCAGAAAGAACCAGTCCTTGCAGGGAAATGCAGCCACGTATGAAAGCACTTTACTTGCATCGCCTGGCAGGTACTAAAAATTAAATAGGTAAAGTTCGCTCACCGAAAAAGCAATGCAAATTAAATGACGTATCTGTTTGGTGATGCTGAAACAGAAATTAAATAAAATAAAAAATTTTCAATTCAAATTCATATATCGATGCCTAACTTTCTCAACCTCGTATCTTAAATAAGGAAACTTTTCAGGAAACAAAAAAAACTGTTTATTTTTTTTACGGTCGTTTTTTATCTAAAAATTTTAATGCAATTATTAAGACATGAATTATAACTATGTGCACAATTAAAAATTATATACTTATCTATGTTAGTTTACGCATAAAACGAATATTTTAAGATACGAGTTTTCTGCATTAACGATAATTTCATTTTTGAAACTTGATTTATAAGTTACTCGTTTGCTGCACTTATATGCATACAACGAAGATACTTCAAAACTATTAAATAAAAACAATATTTTGCTTAAATTCAATGTTTTATTTGTTAGAGGATGTTATAAAAAAAAACAAGTAAGGAAGCCTAAGTTCGAGTGGAATCGAACATTAGATACTCAGCTGTATGATTTCATTATTTGTTTGCCTTTGAGGGAAATACGGTATGATATATATAAAGCGAGTGCTGCATAAAATAGGCGTAGCCACGCCCATTTTCAAAATTTTTATCAGTCATCCAACTAAGCATATGAATATTATTATTTGTGCAAAATTTCATTCCTTTATGACTTCTAGTTACAAAGATGTCACGTTACAAATTCCCAAAGGGTGTTCCGGAAATATCTTTGTTAAAAAGTAGGCGTGGTCATAAACCGATTTCAATAAATTTTTGCGTGTCTAAAAGTGTATAAACCAAGTTTCGTCATAATATCTCAATTATTTGTCGAGTTATAGGCTAAGAAATCTCGTATATTCCTGCTTCTAAAAGGAGGCGCTGCCACGCCCATTTTCCAAAATTTTTGTGTTTTATGTTTTATGTCCATAGTTGGACTCCTTCCATAAAATTTCAATGATATATCTTTACATTTGACAGAGATATCGCTTAAAATGTTTTTATTAGGTCACTATAATACACATATATATAAGTGGGCGTGGTCGTCAACCGATTTTGGCAATTTTTCGTCCAAACATTTGCCTAAGTAAGTATATCACGCATAATAAATTTCATCGCTATATCTTCAACGGTTTCTGAGTTATGACTCATGCAACTTTCAATGTTTTCCCCTTAATAAGTGGGCGTGGCACCGCCTGCCGAAAAGTTTCAGTGATAGATCTTTATATTTGACAGAGATATAGCTTAAAATGTTTTTTGGTCACTTTAGAATACACATATATAAAAGTGGGCGTGGCCGTCAACCGATTTTGACAATTTTTCCTGCAAACATTTACCTAAGTAAGTAAATCACGCATACCAAATTTCATCGATATATCTGCTACGGTTTCCGAGTTAGGGCTTGTAAAAGTTTTACAGTAAAACTTTCAATAGTTGCCACTTAATAAGTGGGCGTGGCACCGCCCATTTTCCAAAATTTCATCAAATTTCTTCATAAGGGCCTGAGCTCAATACGTGGGTAAAATTTTATCACTCTAGCTATATTAGTGGCTGAGATACCAAATTTCCGACTTTTTCTATATAGGAAAAGTGGGCGTGGTCATGGTTCAATTTCGCCCATTTTCAATACCAACCGTCCCAGTCTCGATACCAACTAGCATTCCAAATTTCATCAAAATATCTCAATTTTTGCGCGAGTTAGAGTGTTTACAGACGAACGGACGGGGGATGACAAAACGATTAATAGGCCTTTAAATATACATGTATATTAAGATAAGAGTTTGACGCAGTTATGAAAAAAGCATTGATTGAGATACCAAGATATTTATTCCTATTTTTTTTTTTGCTATAGACACAATCTATTGAAATAGGAATTTGTTGCAGTTATAGAACAGAATAAGCACATCTCACACTGAAAACCCCCCATTCAGTGTATGAATAGACACGCTTTTGCGTTAACTTATGCTACATAATGCGTACAAGCAAACATACAATGAACTACACTGCGTATACGTAACTTGTTTACATACATACATATATACATACATACATACATACACACAAGTGAAACTAATAAAAGCGTGTTAAAAATAGGAATCGTTTGATATGAAAATCTCAAAATCGCATTTTTTAAGATACGAGGTTGAGAAAGTAAGGCATCGATATGTACAATAGGGTGTCCCGTTCATGTATGAAAAAAAGTTTTTTTCGAGCTACGCTATCGCAAGAGGCATCAAAAGTTGCGTAATTGAAAACAGATCACAATAAAAGTAAAAAACCCGGAATTGAATTCCATCTTGAGGGCTCTACCGAGATCTGAAATTTTGTTAATTTCATATATTTAGAAACCTAAACTTTAGAGCTAAAATAATAAAAATGTCATACTCAAAAGTTATTTTATTATTGAGATTAACCATATAAGTACAGAGAAACAAATGTATTGCATTTAATTAATTTAAAAAACTTAGAATTCAAATATATTTTTCTGTCCAAATTTTGGTATTTCTGCCTGAGATTGCGACTATAGTATTTTTTGAGATTTGTTGTTATTGCTGCCACTACTATTTTGTTGTTGCTATTATATACTAATTATTCTAGGTACCTACTTATTTCATATATTTCCTCTTTCCTACTTATTTTTTATAACGTATGTATTCCTTGTCCTTTTTGTTTTTGGTATCGTGCTTCTTTGTTTATGTTTCTACTACTTTGAAACTACACACCACTTGCAGCCAAACATGTTCAGAATTTGGAGAAAGGGCGCTATTCTTGGCCTTTTTGGCTTTAAATCTTTAAAACTAAAACTAACTGTGGGAGATTTCAATTTTAAATAAAACTAATTTTTTTTGTCATAGAAAGACATAACGGGTCCTTTCTTACAAATATCTGTATATTCCTTTGAACCAGTGGGGATATTTTTCCGCGTGTTTATACTTTTGGATTATATTTTACAGCATTTTCCAATATTATTTCAAAGCAATTTCACATATCGTCAATTTCCCGGCACGAAAAACACTTATTTTGGATATTTTTCTTTTTGCTATAAGTGGAATAGTGCAGGGGTCTCCTCGACCCATTCTGACCTAGTACCATTAAACCTAGTATATTATAAAACTTTATTTGATATTCAGTGAATTAGTTTTTTATTATCTACAAAAATCTCCACCCTTTCGAAAAAAATTTTAATTGAAATTTGGTATCCCTATTATTTTTCACAAGCTGAAACGAACTCACTCCAAAAAATCATCAGCCATTAGAAACGACGCAAAAAATGGCCAATTAAATAACTGTTCCTTACTTCGGAGATATCTGAGCAAGAAATTAATGATTAAGTTTTGACCATTGTTTAGAAATTGAAGCAGGATCGATCTTTGAAATATTTCAAGGCAAGTGTCCCTATTATTTTTCATATGTACTACCTAAAAAAATTAATTGAATAAAGAATTTTTAACTGAATTATTTTTAAAATTAAAAAAAAAAAGTGTTGCAAACCTATTTCTGTGTTCAAGGGATTTTTGTTTATCTGATATGACATTCGTTTAAATAAATTAAATGAAATAATTTTAACATAATTCGTATTAGTAAAGTACATCATTCATATAATTTTAATTGCGAATTCTGTAAGGCTGCGAAAGAAAAATTTTTACACCTATTTTAGTGTAAATATGTGTATATTTGAATTTGATGGATTTTTTTTTGCATGTTCGAAATAATAAAAAATAATATATACTTAGTTATGAAGTTAAAGCATTTTATTTTATATGAAGTTTTAATAGTTTTTCTCTGAGATGATACTTAAAAACAATATACATATATTATTCTGTTTTTAAGATCCAACTTTTTATGACCTCGCGGGAATACTGAACGTATGAAAACCCATTTTGCGGTGAAAACACTGCATACTAGTACCTTCGCCCAGGGCTTGTAGTCTCTTCTAAATCTTTTTTTGTTTTTTTTATCGAACTGATTCTCCACGATTGAAAGGCAAATAAAATGCAGAAGCTGCATTAAAACCATTGTAGAAAATATGTGTATGAACGAGTATTTTCATTGTAACTACATGGAATTCAGATTTTTGCACTTAAAAGTAAGTTGCATAAAAAATTAAGCGAATAGAACTTATAAGAACGAAAAGAATTACATAGTAAGCATGCAAACAATATTCGGATGTAATATATGTTGTGGTGAGTGGGCGTTCTGCATAAATGACAAAACCGCAAAACTTTAAAGATCGGTAGAGCCCTGAAGATCTAATTGTATTTAGTTTTTAAAACTTGTTTCGTAATTTGCGATCAAAACCGCAAATTCTGAGGGGTCTTGCGTTACGGAAATCCAAAAAAAAAAAATTCGGAACACCCTAATGTACAATGCACGAGCACAAATTGTTTATTTTTTGTACTTACCCAATCTTGCCTTATAAACAAATGCCGGGTGTATTAACAATTTTTAATTTGCAATTTTTTTTGCTGATTTTTTAATGATTTTTCGTTTTTAATTTTTTTTGTTCGCAATATTTTATTTTTAAAAATTTTTGGGTCAATAAATTTTTTAAAATATTTATTTAAATTGACACTGAAGTTTTTGAAAAATTCCCTTCTTAGGGAAATTGACCAAACAACTATTTCATTCACTTTCTTGAAAAAAATATATTCATTTCGCAATTCATTTTTTTGTTTCGGGAAATTTAAAATATTTTAACCCTAGTACGGTCATGTTGTATTAAAAGAACCTCATTCCAAAGGAATTAGTGACAAAAATATCTATATCGCATAAAGATTAAAAATTAAGAGGGAAATTTATACATTTGTAGTAGTGCGTGCGTAAAAAAAATGTGTGTGCACGGAAATGTGTATGGAATGCTCCGTTCGCTTTGGTCAACCAGATACTTCCTTCCACGTAATATTCGCCTTCTCCTAGCTAAATTGTATTTAATACCCACGCTGTTATATGGTTGTGAAGTTTTTGCAAACTGTGACGCAATCTGTAGTAGGAAATTGAATGTCGCATATAACAGCATAACGAGATATGTATTCGGTCTTAAGAGACGTGACCATGTTTCGGATAGTGCTAAAATGATTCTAAACTCGTCTTTTGACAATTTATTAAAGATTAGAACTCTCCTGGGTCAGAATATTATAAATCGATCAAAAAAAAAAAAGTTAACTGTGATTTTTGCGAATCCAACATAAATCGATAGCCGAACAACTTCTAAGATTTTCTGTATACTTAGTTTTAAAAATTTCCTTTTTTTTAAGTTTATATATTAAGTTAAAGTTTGATGTAATTTTTGGGTAAAATGTTAATATCTCAGGAACTATAAATCGTATTTGACTGATTTAAAAATCATTAGAACCAGAAAATTCCAGGCTATTATAAAATCGTATCATATTGCTAAATTTTTTATAGGAAACATAAAAACAAGATGGTGAGGTTATAATTCGCGATGTTCGCCTACTCAGAAAATTTTTAATTTAATACCACAAAGAGACCTATCAATCAAGAACCCAACCCCACTTTCGGATTTTTGGGACAGGCATGATTGAAGAAACTACAGCGATGAATGTTTCCTATGTTCAGCAATACTTGCACTTCTATCAATAAAATATACCACTATGAGTAAAGCTAGCAGTAGGCTTTGCTTTTTATCAGATATCTTACCTTCGTACCAATATAAGAAGAAGCACGTTTTCCCATTTTTACTTAGTTTCGATAATTTTTACCCACGGATTTAAAAAAAATATTGTTAAGTTAAGTTTATTCAATTTTATGTTTAACAAATTTATTTAAAAATGAGATTTCACGACATAAAATATGTCCGGGATCTTGAGGTACGAATGCATGGTACTTTCGAGTGTTTTTGATACCTCTCGCTAATTTAAAACGTGGTTTTAGAAAACTGTCTGCATTGCTTTAATCTTCATCTGTACCGTATCCAAAAGAAATATTTTTGAAAAACCCTGCCGCCCATTCGTACATCTCCTTCGCGTTTGTGATGTGGTCACAAGTGGTCTTTGTGCGCTGACACGGGAAACGTGTCGTTTAACTGTGCCACCCAATCCATCACATGGACCTTTTCCATGGGATGTTGCAAAGAAATGCCACTCCACATCCAAGTTGAAATCGCTTTTGAAATATTTATAAGATTAAACTTATTTTTATATTGTGGCATGGCACCGTCAGAAAAAAATATAATTTTTTTATATTATCTGGTCCAAATCTTTCCTTTAAATGCGCTATCATGCATTTGTTGTACAAATAAACAGCTACAGCATCATGTTTCTTAGATTATGAAATTATGACGTAGTTTTCATGTTGTATAAGTCGCTCATTTTCCTGATAATATATCACGTAGGGATGAGCTGGTGCTTGATCTTTTGTCCAATGATAGGATTGTACAGCATCTTGAATTTTGAATGTGTAGTTCTCCGCAAAGTCTAAGGCAATTAGGTATTCACCATTTTTTAAATTTTCTTTAACAAAAAAAAAAAAACAAAAGCAAAAAATACTCTAAAACCACGTTTTAAATTAGCGAGAGGTATCAAAAACACTCGAAAGTACCATGCATTCGTACCTCAAGATCCCGGACATATTTTATGTCGTGAAATCTCATTTTTAAATAAATTTGTAAAACATAAAATTGAATAAACTTAACTAAACAATATTTTTTTTTAAATCCGTGGGTAAAAATGATCGAAACGAAGTAAAAATGGGAAAACGAGCTTCTTCTTATATTGGTACGAAGGTAAGATATCTGATAAAAAGCAAAGCCTACTGCTAGCTTTACTCATAGTGGTATATTTTATTGATAGAAGTGCAAGTATTGCTGAACATAGGAAACATTCATCGCTGTAGTTTCTTCAATCATGCCTGTCCCAAAAATCCGAAAGTGGGGTTGGGTTCTTGATTGATAGGTCTCCTTGTGGTATTAAATTAAAAATTTTCTGAGTAGGCGAACATCGCGAATTATAACCTCACCATCTTGTTTTTATGTTTCCTATAAAAAATTTAGCAATGTGATACGATTTTATAATAGCCTGGAATTTTCTGGTTCTAATGATTTTTAAATCAGTCAAATACGACTTATAGTTCCTGAGATATTAACATTTTACCCAAAAATTACATCAAACTTTAACTTAATAAATAAACTTAAAAAAAAAAAATTTTTTTAAAACTAAGTATACAGAAAATCTTAGAAGTTGTTCGGCTATCGATTTATGTTGGATTCGCAAAAATCGCAGTTAACTTTTTTTTTTGATCGATTTATAATATTATGACCCTCCTACTAATTCACAAAATCATATATACAGAGGAACCAAAATATCTTTATGAGAGGCTCCAGTTCCTCAAATCGCCAAGGTCAACATTAATTGTTCACACTAAATATAAAACACTTATTTTCGAATGGCAGTTTTTCGTTAACACAATACGTCTTTGGAACTCTATTCCCATGAGAACAAGGGAGATAAGCAATGCACTGCAATTCAAAAGGCAAATTGAGCATTTTTACAATGCTTACTAGCTTCTCTTTATTATTATATTTTGCTTTCTTTTCTTTCTTACTTACACAAACGCAATGTTATTTATTTATTTATTTATTTATGTACGGTGTTCATGATTATGTTATACATATGTATTCAGTTTTAAGTCCATACGAATTTTAGTGTCCACAGTGAATGTAACCTATGTGACTAGCACAATAAATATAATGTTCATCATTGTCGTGCTAGGATTTACAAGAAATAAACCAGGGTTTGAAATTGCTTAGCTACTTTTGCTGCATTTGCTTTTGCTTTGCTTTTGCTAACGAAAAGTAAATTAGCAAACTCGGTCAGCCAAGTATTCAGCTGAGCCGTGTTTGCTTGTATAGTTAAGCAAAGCAACGCGATTTGGGGGATTTCATTTTACTTCCAGCAATTAGTTGTGTCTTTGCATTTTTTCTGCTTTTGCTTATTTTGCTGAAACGATTTGTTTACGCATATTTCGATTTTTTATACATATTTACTTATGTGTATGTATGTATGTACACATAATATGTATGTATGTCCATTTGTAAACATCTTTTCATGTTGAATTTTGCTTAAAAATTAGTTTCAGCAAAATAAGCAACTGTAAGCAAAAATTTACTACTCAACTAATTGCTGGAAGTAAAAGCAACCCTCTCAAATTGAGTTGCTTGGCTTAACTATACAAGCAAACACGACTCAGCTGAAAACTGAAGCGAATGATTCGTGTTTTCGTTTTTGGCTCGGCTGAATTCAGCAATAAGCAAAAAACATCGGCTATTGCTGTTTTGCAGCAAGCAAATTCAAACCCTGAAATAAACAAATACAAATATAAATGTACTAGCTGACCCGGCAAACTTCGTTCTGCCCAAAATAGATTTTTTTATTAATTTCATTTAAAAAATTGTTATTACACCGGTATTGTTTTTAATAGAAAATTAACGATTTTTCACTACTTCATTATGTATACAACTTCAAAAATATATAATTTTAGTATTCAGTTTAAGGCTGCACGATACACAAAATTTTTAGTTTTCTGTTCCGGATATTTATTTTCACTGAGTATTGGCTATTTTAACCAATTAAGTAAGAGTATTGATACGTATAGTATACCTCCATAATGGTTTTCAGGCCCTTCCTCCAACCCTTTTAGATATATTCAGCCTCAAAAGTTTAGTACGTATGGGAGGTGCAATGCCCCATTTTTCGATAAATCTTTTCTTTTTTTGGGTGAACATGGTATTGATATCGTATATCTGCATAGTGATTTCTATGTACATGCCATGAACGCTTTTAGGGATATTTAGCCTTAAAAATTAAGAACGCATGGGAGGTGCCATGCCCCCTTTTCCCAAAACTACTGTTTTTTTCATAAGCATGCTATTGATATCGTTAATCTCCTGATCAATTTTCAGGTCCCAACCTTAAACGCTTTTATAGATATTCAATACCAATATACCAATTTTCAGCTCCCTACCTTGAACTGTTTTAGAGATAATCAGCTTTCGAAATTAAGGTTGTATGGAAGGTGCCACGCCCCCTTTTCTGATAACCCCCACTTTTCTGATTGAGAAGGGTTTTTATATCACCTACCTCTATACCAATTTTCAGCTCTCTACCTTAAACTGTTTTAGAGATAATCAGCTTTTAAAATTAAGGTTGTATGGGAGGTGCCACGCCCCCTTTTCTGATAACCCCCAATTTTCCGAGTGAGAAGGGTTTTGATATCACCTACCTCTATACCAATTTTCAGCTCCCTACCTTGAACTGTTTTAGAGATAATAAGCTTTAAAAATTAAGGTTGTATGGGAGGTGCCACGCCCCGTTTTCTGATAACCCCCACTTTTCTGAGTGAGAAGGTTTTTGATTTCACCTACCTCTATACCAATTTTCAGCTCCCTACCTTAAACTGTTTTAGAGATAATCAGCTTTAAAAATTAAGGTTGTATGGGAGGTGCCACGCCCCCTTTTCTGATAACCCCCACTTTTCTGAGTGAGAAGGGTTTTGATATCACTTACTTCTATACCAATTTTCAGCTCCCTACCTTAAACTGTTTTAGAGATAATCAGCTTTAAAAATTAAGGTTGTATAGGAGGTGCCACGCCCCCTTTTCTGATAAACCCCACTTTTCTGAGTGAGAAGGGTTTTGATATCACTTACCTCTATACCAATTTTCAGCTCCCTACCTTGAACTGTTTTAGAGATAATCAGCTTTAAAAATTAAGGTTGTATGGGAGGTGCCACGCCCCCTTTTCTGATAAACCCCACTTTTCTGAGTGAGAAGGGTTTTGATATCACCTCTATACCAATTTTCAGCTCCCTACCTTAAACTGTTTTAGATATAATCAGCTTTAAAAATTAAGGTTGTATGGGAGGTGCCACGCCCCCTTTTCTGATAACCCCCACTTTTCTGAGTGAGAAGGGTTTGATATCACCTACCTCTATACCAATTTTCAGCTCCCTACCTTGAACTGTTTTAGAGATAATCAGCTTTAAAAATTAAGGTTGTATGGGAGGTGCCACGCCCCCCTAACATTTTTAAATTTTTTCTTCGACTAAACCTTCGCGAGGTAACAACAAACAAACCCCCCTAAGGAAGTATTTGATTTGGTTCAGGCGTTTTCAAGTTTTAGCGTTTCAATTAAATACCAAATCATTTTTATATATATAGATAGTAGCCCTGCAGGCAAAACAACTAGTTGCATACTATAATTCTACCAGTTTGAAAATGTCGGCATCTAGTTGCCCAACTATCCATTTTACTTGAAAGCAACTGGTAGTTTTAACGTTGCGATGGCCTACGAGATGACAATTGTCTTCCCCTGCATCAGCTTCATACTAGAAAAATACCACTCGGTGTCATACTAGTAGTTAACACATCAGCTTCATACTAAAAAAATACCAGCCAGTGTCATACTAGTAGACAACAAATCAGCTTCTTACTAGAAAAATACCACTTAGAGCCATACTAGAAGAAAACACATTAGCTTTGTAATAGAAAAATACCACTCAGAGTCATTTAGTACATTTTATACAAAAAATTTATTTGCTCTATACTATTTTTTTTAAATTACATTCAGTACGAATTTAATGCAGTATTACATTACTTTCAGGTACAGCACCTTTTTGTTATATTATTCTGCTTGGTATAAAAAAAAAGTATTTCATCACATCAAGCGTAACTAAAAAATTAAAAAAAGAAAGAAAAAAAAACATAATTCAGTCTTAACTTTAAAACTTATTCTAATGGGCTCTATTCAACTACATAGTTGCGCCAGGATAAACAAAAAGTATTTCATAACATCAAGTTTAACTAAAAAAGTTATAAAAAGGAAAAAAAAAATTTATGCAGTCTTAAATATGTAAAAAACGTATTATAATAGGCTCTAATCAACTACAAGTTGCGCCATAATTTTCGCTTCCTTCGACTTCTTTTGAAATACTTTCTTTTTTTGTCGTTCAAGAGATTTCCTCAGCAGAACCTCCGGCTCATCCTTGCTTGCAAAGCTTATTATTGATTCTGAAACAAAGGAAGTTACTTTCTATTAGTTACATTTTCATTTTATATATTTTTTATTATCTCCTTACCCAAAAGAACTCCGTAAAAGTTCTTAAATTCCCTTAGGCCCCTTTTTCCATGTGTGCCCTCAATATTGATTTCCATTATTAAATCTGATGTCATTATGTGTGTAATATTTCTCAATATGTTCTTTTGCAATAAGCTTCTGATTGTTGATATCTGTTGAGGAAGAATAAATATGTCTTAATTTACATAAATGTTTGTATATGCAATTATAATAATAAACCTAATGTCGGTACATTTCAATACATCCATTCGTGTATACAGATGTATAATCCGCAATCTTTTCGTCAACCCTAGGAATTGCGAACAAGAAAACATTGCACTTAATGCAATGAGTGCAAAAACAATTCTAACGAATCTTAAATAGTTATTAAGTTGGACAGAAAAATACTAATTTATTAAGCTATTAACTACCAAAATTTAGGTACCTGCAGACTGAAAAATCTGCAAATGCACGCATATAAATATGTACTTATATACACAATAATATACAAAATAACCAATGAAATTATCATGTTTCGTTTCGTCCTTTTGGTGGCGAAGAGGTTTACACATAATGTAAATGTATGTATATTTATGCGAGTATGCATGGACATATATACATATGTAGGTACATTAGGATAGGGCACTCAATAATTCAAATTCACAAGGAGGCGGCGGCAGTGCTAATCTTTGTTATTTCTACACCGATAAGTATCTGTTATCAAATCCATTTATACTCACCATCATGACACGTGTCTCCGGAACTACTTTTTCATTTATGTTCATTAAATCTTCCGTAGAGTTCTATGGAAAAAGGGATCGCACAGGCTCCATTGATGCTTCTTGCCTCACTAATTTCTTCGCTAGCATTTTTTGATCTGCCAACGCCGCCATAATAGAAACGTTCTGGTCAGTGATCGTTGCTATAAACAAAGTAAATTAAAAAAAAACAAGTAAGGAAGCCTAAGTTCGAGTGGAATCGAACATTAGATACTCAGCTGTATGCTTTCATTGTTTGTTTGCGTTTGATGGAAACACGGCGTATTTTACATAAAGCGAGTGCTGCATAAAGAGGGCATAGCCACGCCCATTTTCAACATTTTTATCAGTCGATCAACTAAGCATATGAATATTATTCTTTGTGCAAAATTTCATTCCTTTTTGATTTCTAGTTACAAAGATGTCACGTTACAAATTCCCAAAGGGTGTTCCAGAAATATCTTTGTTAAAAAGTAGGCGTGGTCATAAACCGATTTCAATAAATTTTTGCGTGTATATTACCAGAAGTTATAAAAGCGTATAAACAAAGTTTCGTCATAATATCTCAATTATTTTTGGAGTTATAGGCTAAGAAATCTCGTATATTCCTGCTTCTAAAAGAAGGCGGTGCCACGCCCATTTTCCAAAATTTTTATATTTTTTGTTTCCGGTCTATTGTGGAACTCATGCCACAAAATTTCAATGAATTATCTTTATATTTGACAAAGATATCGCTTAAAATGTTTCTATTAGGTTACTTTATAATACCCATATATAAAAGTGGGCGTGGTCGTCAACCGATTTTGGAAATTTTTCGTCCAAACATTTGCCTAAGTAAGTATATCACGCGTACCAAATTTCAACGATATGTCCTCAATGGTTTCTGAGTTATGGCTTATAAAACCCTCAATGTTTGACTCTTAATCAGTGGGCGTGGCCCCGCGCATTTTCCAAATTTTTGTGTTTTTTGTTTTATGTCCATATTTGGACTTATACCACAAAATTTCAGTGATAGATCTTTATATTTTACAGAGATATCGCTTAAAATGTTTTTATTAGGCCACTTTATAAGACCCATATATAAAAGTGGGCGTGGCCGTCAACCGATTTTAAAAATTTTTCGTCCAAACATTTGCCTAAGTAAGTATATCACGCGTACCAAATTTCATCGATATATCTTCAATGGTTTCTGAGTTATGGCTTATAAAACCCTCAATGTTTGACCCTTAATAAGTGGGCGTGGTACCGCCCATTTTCTAAAATTTCACCAAATTTCTTCATAGGGGCCTGAGCTCAACACGTGGGTAAAATTTCATCGCTCTAGCTATATTAGTGGCTGAGATACTGAATTTCCAATGTTTTCTATATAGGTAAAGTGGGCGTGGTTATGGTCCGATTTCGCCCATTTTCAATACCAACCGTCCCAGTCTCGATACCAACTTGCATTTCAAATTTTATCAAAATATATCAATTTTTGCGCGAGTTAGAGTGTTTACAGACGGACGGACAGACGGACATGGCTCAATCGATTTCTCTTTTCACCCTGATCATTTTGATATATATAAGTCTATATCTATCTCGATTATTTCATTCTGTTACAATCCACCGTTATGTGATTAAAACTATAATACTCTGTGTACTAGTACAGCTGAGTATAAAAATTAGGTAAATATTGTTAGCAACTTACTTATGATTTCGTTTCGAAAACTTTGTAATGATTCCTGCATTTGTTTCAAGTCTTCGTTTAGGGATTTGCAACCGGAGCATTCGCTTACTGGTTTTTTGTCTATAAATAAAAAAATGGAAATGTATATGTACATACATACTTATTTATTTTCTATAATTATACTTACAAGGCGTGGTGACGTTGTCAATGCGCTGGAAATTAATCCGCTTTATTTCTTTGGACATTTTGCGTCTTCTATGTCTTAAATTAAAACACGAACAAAGATAAACACGACCAATCGCTTTAAATTTTCGGTTGCATATGTGCTTTTGCAGTTGAAATTGTCGATTGTTCTTTCGGTTTATCGAATATAGTTGAAGAAATGAAAAAACGATTGTGGTGCAGATATCGTTTTCTGATATTTTGCGGTCTGTTACATGATTCAATAATAAAGGTTATCGCATGCCGATGAAATGTCATGGAAACAGGAATGTAGAAGAATTTGACAGAACCGGCCCCCTATGGAAATACTAGGGTGCGTGTGTGTGTGGCATATGTTAACAAAAACAAAATGCTTGTGTTCGTGTGTTTATGAAGATTGAAGAAGTCAGCTGATCGCCTGCATTCTCCTTTCTAGTTCCTTCATGGGTCTGTTAGAAATAAATCCACATTTAACAAACTACGACATTTTTGTCTATACATTTATTCAGTTAAAATCCAGAATGTTGAAATTAATATTCAAAAAATTACAAATCATAATCAGAAATTGCAATTTAAATTCAGAAATTAGAATAGGTACTGCGCTTGAAATTTTCTGCAATTGAAATTAAACTTGGGTGCCGTGTTGCCAATTAAAATATGTGTACTATTGTGAATGGTCAATTGAAAGTGCTTGGATAACTCCAATATTGGTAAGACCATAAGAAATATAATAAGTGGTATTCGCATTAAATAATACGTCATTGTAATTTTTATATAGTGTTTACTAAAATTTTTATTAAAATAAATGGTGCGTTATTCAGTGCAATTTGTTAAAGTTTAAAATCACAGTTTTTGACCTTTTACTGAAATTTTAAGTTTTGGAAATACAAATTTATGTAGGATCTCTGAAATATTATGTAAAATATATTGCTTTCTTCTTATTCATACGGCACAATAATCGCTAAACAAATAGTCAATCGATACCTTTACGTATGTTATCGATTATTACCTGTCAGCTGCTGTTTACAATCTCTAGTTAGTGCAATATCAATCAGCTGTATTTATTCAGGAATAAAAGAAATTTATTTGGAGAATTTTCTCATGGAGTTTCGTGCTGGATTTAAGGTAAATAGTTACCAAATAAATAAACCTCATACTGAATCTGATGTTTTCCACAGGACTCAGATCCTCTGCACCGTTTAAGCAAGCAAAATCATTCGAAGAGGCTTGGTTGAGAATTTGGTTAATATTGAAGGCATGTATAAACATTTGTAGCTTTCGTTTGATACTTATTTTAATTTATGCAAGGAACTATTTCAGCTCTCCGCGATGTTACAAATTCTTACGCCGAGAGGCATTCAAATGCATACATATACCAACAGTGATAATCACCACAGGCGATTCGTAAAAAAATTAGTGGCATTCAAGGAGTGCCAGGATTTGTGCGTCTGGCCAAGTACCAGGATAGAATTGTTATCGAATCTTTATCAGCGATTCGAATAACATTTTCTTCCGGTATAATTATAAATCTGACCAATTTATTTAAATGCCGGCCGTATCACAACTAAAACGAATGCCAGTTGAGCACTGGGGGTTTGTGCAAGAGTATTGGAACATTTTGTAGCTAATCGTAATTACGAATGCATAATTTAGGTGGACAATGGTCCAATGGTGATTTGTTTCCAGTGTCCTAAGTTGCGACAGGGTTATGTATGCAAAGAGGTATAGCAAGGTAGAATAATGGATGGATTTGTATGAAACGACTATGGCGCAACTAAACAAGAACCAAATCAAATAAATTAACTCTGTGACTCTTCTTGCTACTTGCTGCAAACATATATGTATTTACTTGTGTAATTATTCTTGTGTGTTAAAGAATAGCATACATTTACTTCAAATCGCCAATGAAGCTTAGTTTGTGATACACTCAAAATAATATTTCGTAAATATTACGAAATCTTTCGTACATATTACGAAATCCTTTCGTAAAATTGAGCAACGAATGGTTTCGTAAATAGTACGAAAGCTATTTCGTACTATTTACGAAATACTTTCGTAGTATTTACGAAATACTTTCGTATATTTACGAAGGCTTTCGTACTATTTACGAAATACTTTCGTAGTATTTACGAAAGGTTTCGTACTATTTACGAAAGACTTTCGTAGTATTTACGAAATACTTTCGTAGTATTTACGAAATATTTTCGTAGTATTTACGAAATACTTTCGTAGTATTTACAAAGGTTTTCGTACTATTTACGAAATACTTTCGTACTTTTGAGCAACGAAAGATTTCGTAAATATTACGAAACCGCTTTCGTACATTTACGAAGGCTCTTAGAGCTGTCAAATTGTTGTACAATTGAGCAAATTATTTTTTAGCTTAAAGTTAAAAATACCTTAATTATTACATACATATATTTATGTACATATGATGTATATTTCAACGAAATTTGAAAACTTTTTCAAAATATGTATATCAATAAAATAATGCTAAGAGAAAGATGTTTTATATATGCATAAGAAATAAGTTTAGATAATTTCATTTTAGTTTTAAATATCTACTGAAATTAATTTATTCAATTCATTTAAAAGTTTTTTATTTATTTTAATATTTTATATTTATATTAATATTAATTTTAGTAAAATAAATAAAATAAGAGGTACTTATTGCCTATACGTGTTCTTACAAACATAGGAAACTTTGGAAATCGCAATTTGCAAATGTGGACGTCGTTCCGATCCACTTAAACAGATACCCCTGTGAAAAAGTAAGAAAAAAAAGAAATAGAAAAAGGAAAAGAAAAAGAAAAAGAAAAAGAAAAAGAAAAAGAAAAAGAAAAAAAGAAAATGAAAAATAAAAAGAAAAAAAAAGAAAATGAAAAAACAAAGAAAAATAAAAATTAACAAGTAAGGAAGCCTAAGTTCGAGTGGAATCGAACATTAGATACTCAGCTGTATGCTTCCATTGTTTGTTTGCGTTTGATGGAAACACGGTGTAGGTACTTTATATAAAGCGAGTGCTGCATAAAGTGGGCGTAGCCACGCCCATTTTCAAAATATTTATCAGTCATCCAACTAAGCATATAAATATTATTCTTTGTGCAAAATTTCATTCCTTTTTGACTTCTAGTTACAAAGATGTCACGTTAAAAATTCCCAAAGGGTGTTCCAGAAATATCTTTGTTAAAAAGTAGACGTCATAAACCGATTTCAATAAATTTTTGCGTGTCTATTAACACATGTTATAAAAGTGTATAAACCAAGTTTCGTCATAATATCTCAATTATGTGTCGAGTTATAGGCTAAGAAATCTCGTATAATCCTTTGTCTAAAAAGAGGCGGTGCCACGCCCATTTTCCAAAATTTTTCTATTTTTTGTTTCCGGTCTATTGTGGAACTCATGCCACAAAATTTCAATGATATATCTTTATATTTGACAGAGATATCGCTTAAAATGTTTTTATTAGGTCACTTTATAATACCCATATATAAAACTGGGCGTGGTCGTCAACCGATTTTAGTAATCTTTCGTCCACACATTTGGCTAAGTAAGTATATCACGCGTACCAAATTTCATCGATAAAGATATCTTTAACGGTTTCTGAGTTATGGCTTATAAAACTTTCAATGTTTGCCCCTTAATAAGTGGGCGTGGCACCGCCCATTTTCCAAAATTTTTGTAGTTTTTGTTTTATGTCCGTAGTTGGACTCCTGCCACAAAATTTCAGTGATAGATCTTTATATTTGACAGAGATATCGCTTAAAATGTTTTTATTAGGCCCCTTTATAGTTCCCATATATAAAAGTGGGCGTGGCCGTCAACCGATTTTGATAATTTTCCGCCAAAACATTTGTCTAAGTAAGTAAATTACGCATACCAAATTTCATCGATATATCTTCAACGGTTTCTGAGTTATGACATATAAAACTTTCAATGTTTGCCCCTTAATAAGTGGGCGTGGCACCGCCCATTTTCTAAAATTTCACCAAGTTTCTTCATAGGGGCCTGAGCTCAATACGTGGGAAAAATTTCATCGCTCCAGCTATATTAGGGACTGAGATTCCAAGTTTCCGATTTTTTCTATATAGGAAAAGTGGGCGTGGCCATGGTCCGATTTCGCCCATTTTCAATACCAACCGTCCCAGTCTCGATACCAACTTGCATTTCAAATTTCATCAAAATATCTCAATTTTTACGCGAGTTATCCTGCGTACGGACGGACGGACGGACGGACGGACATGGCTCAATCGATTTCTCTTTTCACCCTGATCATTTTGATATATATAAGTCCATATCTATCTCGATTATTTCATTATGTTACAATCCACCGTTATGAAATCAAAATTATAATACTCTGTGTACTAGTACAGCTGAGTATAAAAATTAAGACTAAGATTAAGACTAAGATAAAGATAAAGATAAAGGGAAACTACTTAAAACCTTAAAATTCAAGCAGCTACACTCGGAGAAAAAAAAATTTTATTTTTATAATGCACGTTTTAAACCAGGTCGTTTTTATTTTAAAAATGAAAATTGTAAATTTAAAATGAAACTTTTGAAATAAAAATGTATTTTGGATTAAATAGAATAATTTTTAAATTGAAAATTAAAATGAAGGGAATAAAAGCGCAAGTTTCAGGTTCAAAATCTCATAGGGCTTGAATTAAAAATAAATATTTTTAAATTAAAATGTTTTCTTGATTTTACAATTTTACAATGAACCTTTTTAAAATAAAAATGGTCGTATCTACATCACTTTTAAATACGTTTTTGCCAATTTTAAGCACATTTTCATATGTTTTTAAAATTTTTTCTCTGAGTAGAAATATCTCTCTATATTATTTTATTGAGTATTTATTTAGGAAAATACATAAGACCGAAAAAAGGAAAAAGTAAATGCAACTAATGTACTCACCTTTAAGTTTAATTAAGTTGGAAAATATCACAGTTTATTTTGTATATCAATATTGTCTTTTTATATACAATGCATTATTCTTTTACGCATTATTTCATTACGCACTTACAACTTAAAATAATTTTTGATATTATTGTACCGACTCAACACTTTACAATGAAAGAAGACTTGTACAGTAAAATATTATTGTACGAAAGTATTTCGTATATATTACGAAAGTATTTCGTAAATGTTTTAATCCTTTGATAATGTTACGAAAACTTTCGTACAATATACGAAATTATTCGTAAAGATAATTTTAAGAAAATTTACGAAAGTGTTTCGTAATATTTACGAAATATTTCGTAATATATACGAAAAAAATATTAGAAAATGGTTTACGAAAGCCCTTTCGTAATATTTACGAAAGATTCGTAAAATTAGATTTTGTTGAGAAAAATGCTTTCGTAATATATACGAAACTTTCGTACATATTACGAATCTCTAGACTACGAAAGTGTTTCGTAGTTATTTTACGAAATTTTATTTTTAGTGTAGAATTGCACACACTGCTATATTTAGGTAATAAATAAATTGGTATTTTTACTAGTAGAATACAAACTATTATGATTTTGTCTTTTTAAAACCAGTTGATCAACTAGTAGAGAGCGAATTAGTATGATTTTGTCTTTTTAAAACCAGTTGATCAACTAGTAGAGAGCGAATTAGTATGATTTTGTCTTTTTAAAACCAGTTGATCAACTAGTAGAAAACGAACTAGTTTGTTTCCTCCCGTCTTCTACCAGTTAATCAACTAATTTATTTTCATACTAGTTTAATTTTGCCTGCAGGGAGGGTACTGAAAATTGGTGTGGGGGCATATGAGATAATTACGTACTCAACGGATAAAAATACTAGGGCTTGGTAAAGCAGGGATGGGCACCTCCCATACAAACTAAAATTTTCACAGCGAATATCTCTTGAAATATTTATAGTAGGGTACTGAAAATTGGTGTGGGGTCATATGAGATAATTACGTACTCAGCGGATAAAAACATTAGATCTTGGTAAGGCAGGAATGGGCACCTTCCATACAAACTGGAACTTTCACAGAGAATATCTCTGGAAATATTTCTAGTAGCGTACTGAAAATTGGTGTGGACGTATATGAGATAATTACGTACTCAAATTATGAAAGCGATAGGTCTTGGTAAAGCAGGGATGGGCACCTCCCATACAAACTGAAACTTTCACAGCGCATATCTCTTCAAATATTTGTAGTAGAGTACTGACAATTGGTGTATCTTTGACGTCAATAATGATATTTTTTCTGTGTAACTTTTTAGAACAACCTCAATATGCCAATATTTTTGAAAGCACGTGGTGTGAAACCCGCGAGTAACCTCTAGTTTATAATATAAGAAGATTTGTAAATAGCAAAGCTATAGAAAAATATGCATTTGCATATTCTTAGTTATGTTTGGCGTCATTTACGAAAATCAAAACAACTTACATAATTTTAACCTAATCAGACAACCTGGCTCCTCATCCGCAGTAGTTAATAAAACCTAATTACAATGCGTAGTTTTTCACTATAAATGGCGGTGGTGGTGTGGATTATACCCAAAAACAATTTGTGTTGAAAGCAGCTTATTTGCTAAATTTCATACTACAAGTGACCATTGTCCCCAAATGAGGATACCCATTTTTCTCAAAAATTAAAAAAAAAATATTCCAATTTTTTCCTTTTAACTTCTTGTTTTACGAAGAATGAATCAATAAATAACATCGGAAACAATTTTCTACAAGCAGATTTGATTTGGGCGGTAATGCGTTAAAAGAAATTTTGTCGTGGCTCTTGTGAGCGGAAAGGTTGACCCATCTTCGTCATATTCAGATTTGTGTTTATGTGGGTTTCGATATTCCTTAAAACAAGTTATATATTACTAGCAAATACCCGCCCCACTTCGCAACGACGAAAAAAGCTTTTGTTATAATGGGTCGTTCCCTTTCCCTTTAACTTTACCTTTACCTACACTTTATGTGTTGAAGAACTACTCAACGCCTTTGATTTTCTACCAATATCGCTCGGAAGCATTCAAGGGTCATCCTGGTCCACGATTTGAGCCATATCTTGGAGCCCGGCCTAGGCATCACTATTTAAAGAGCTCTTTGTTCAAATTCTCCTCATTAGCTTTCATTTGATACCAATATCGCTCAGTAACTTTCCGGGGTTACTCGGTTCCACGTTTTGACCCATATCTGGGGACCCGGCTTAGACATCGCCATGAAAATAACTCTATGTTAAAGGCCTGCTCAACACCTTTCATTTGATACCAATATTGCTCAAAGACTTGCTGGGTCACTCTGGGTGCACATTTGGGCCTATATTCCGGGACTTTCCCACTTTTCCGAAATTCTATATACCCTATCAGGTGCGCTTATACCATATGAATCTACTGTGAAAAATTCATAAAGATCGGTTGATTACTTTGGGAGTCCATAAATAACACACACACACACATTCATTTTTATATAATAGATTGTTGGGAATATGGCAACGCTATTCGGCATGATCGTCAACAGTGGCAACACTGTTCAGTTATGGAGGTATACATACCATCTTCCTTCCGGCCAGTCTTGGATAGACCACGCGCCATTTAACCTCATTTTCATTAAAATATCATGTAATTTACCATATATTTTATTAAATAAATTAATGAACTGAGTTAAAGTAAAACACTTAACAAATCGTCGTCTGAGAAAACGAATGTCGTATGTTACAAAACATAGTTTCGAGAAAATCGAGTTTGAAGTTCAAAGTGGAAATTCTCAAAAACTATACAATAGAATTTTCTGTTATTTGGTCGAGCTGTAGCGAGTATTATATATTTTGACCTGCAATTTGCAAAAGTTCGATATCTTTAAAATTATGGGAGATAAACGACTTTTCATTCAGTATGCATTTGTCGTATGTGACGTATGAGCACCAATACCTGTTTATAATAGCACATACGACAAAAATTCTTCTCTTTTTCCAAACCGGAATGGTTATGAAGCTCACATTTTTTGAGATATCGACTTGATATTTGGCAGTTGAATATATTTGGATAGTACTTTGATCATTTGTTGGAATCCACCACATCGGACTAATATAAGATATAGCTCCCATACAACTGATTGTTCAGGTATCGACATTTTGGGGTATAATTTCTCAATTTAAAGTGCTAAGGGCATGAAACTTTGAAGTATTTGTACCCATATGGACCTAATAAATGTCACCGAAATTTGGCAAGATAGGTCCGCTGTAACATATAGCTCCCATACAACCGATTGTTCAGATATGGACATTTTGGGGTATAAGTTCTCCATTTAAAGAGCTAAGGGCATGAAACTTTGAAGTATTTGTACCCATATGGACCTAATAAATGTCACCGAAATTTGGCAAGATCGGACGACTATAACATAGAGCTCCCATACAACCGATTGTTCAGATATGGACATTTTAGGGTATAACTTCCTAATTTAAAGAGCTAAGGGCATGAAACTTTGAAGTATTTGTACCGATATAGACCTAATAAATGTCACCGAAATTTGTCAACATCCGACCACTATAGAATATAGCTCCCATACAAGCGATTGTTCAGATATAGCTGTTTTCGGGTATAACTTCCATATTTAAGGATCAAATTATACTAAACTTTTCAGTAATTGGTATTATACTACAATAAAATATGACACTGAAAATCATTCAGATCGGATCACTATAACCTATAGCTCCGATACAATATTTTGGTTTATTCTCAGTAGCTCAGTGGCACATACGACATATGTTTAAAATAAACAAAAACGAATTTATATGGAAACTTTTCGTATGTATGTTACATACGACAAATGCATACCCAAATGGTAGTAATATTTGTACCATACGACAAATCGTCGCCTGAGAAAACGAATGTCGTATGTAGCAAAACATAGTTTCGAGAAAATCGACTTTGAAGTTTAAATTGGAAATTCTCAAAAACTGTACAACAGATTTTTCTGTTATTTGGACGAACTGTAGAGAGTATTATATATTTTGACTTGCAATTTGCAAAAGTTGGATATCTTTAAAATTATGGGAGATAAACGACTTTTCTTTCAGTATGCTTTTGTCGTATGTGACGTCTGAGCACCAATACCTGTTTATGATAGCACATACGACAAAAACTCTTCTCTTTTTTCAAACCGGAATGGTTATGAGGCTCACATTTTTTGAGATATCGACTTGAAATTTGGCAGTTGCATATATTTTGATGATACTTTGATCATTTGTCGGAATCCACCACATCGGACTAATATAAGATATAGCTCCCATACAACTGATTGTTCAGATATAGCTGTTTTCGGGTATAACTTCTTTATTTGAGTAGATAAGGATATGAAACTTTGAAGTAGTTGTACCCTTATGGACCTAATAAATGTCAATAAAATTTGTTAAGATCGGACCACTATAGCATATAGCTCCCATACAACTGATTGTTCAGATATGGACATTTTGGGATATAACTTCTCCATGTAAAGAGATAAGGGCATGAAACTTTGAAGTATTTGTACCCACATGGACATAATAATAGTCACCGAAATTTGTCAAGATCGGACCACTATAACATATAGCTCCCATACACCTGATTGTTCAGATATGGACATTTTGCGATATAACTTCTCCATGTAAACAGATAAGGGCATGAAACTTTAAGGTATTTGTACCCATATGGACCTAATAAATGTCACCGAAATTTGTCAAGATCGGACCACTATAGAATATAGCTCCCATACAACCGATTGTTCAGATATAGCTGTTTTCGGGTATAACTTCCATATTTAAGGATCAAATTATACTAAACTTTGCAGTAATTGGTATTATACTACAATAAAATATGTCAGTGAAAATCGTTCAGATCGGATCACTATAACCTATAGCTCCGATCAGTGCCGTAGCTAGACTTAAATTTAAGGTAGGGCAGCGTTGGTTTAAGGTAGGGCGGAAGTAAATAATGTATCACAATCTGACATCGAGGCATGGCTTCCAAAATCAATCAGCATATATATCACTTTTCTCTAGTTCAGTTACGTACATTGGCTCAGATTTCCATCTGTCTACCGAAAGGAACGGCTTTACATTAAGGAACTACGGTCCGAGAAAAATTACTTTCTAAAAAGTGTGGAGGGCCTCTCACAGATCTTAAATCTTGAATTAAAACTTGCCGGAGGCTTATAGTTCACGAGATATTGGTTGGTAATTTTTTGGTAGTTGGATGGGTCCATGGATATTACCCCAGAAAAGGAATTCTGCCGGCTAAGGGTTATTTTTTTAAATCGCAGCCGAAGGCAGTTAAAAGGTGTTCTACACACATACATACATATGTGCGTGCTTTTACGAGGGCTCCTCTATATATTTTTAACCTAACAATGAAAAAGTGTTGCAGGTGAAATCTGGAATTTCCATTGGAAAGTCTGACATTTTTTAGCATAATCGTACTTAGAACGTTTTGACGTACGACCATCATTTGTGTTGTTTACAGTGACTTGAAAAATTTAATTTGGCAAAAAAAGAGAACTAACTCGTGAACATTTTCGTGCGATTATTTTTCACAAATTTCGACGTGGATTATCACGTCAAAAGTGCATTGATCAACTTAAATCTTTATATGGCGATAAAACACCATCCTATGGCACTGTGAAAAATTGGTACAATGAATTCAATGGTGGCCGACGCTCGCTCAAAGACCAATTCCATGAAGGTCGTCCAAAAACGGCCGTTGTGCCAGAGAACATTGATGCCGTGCGTTAACTCATAATGCAAGATCATCATGTGACATACCGTGAGATAGAGACATCCTTGGACATTTCTCCCACCAGCATACATTCGATATTGCATAAACACCTGGCCGTCAAAAAGGTTTGTTCTCGTTGGATCCCGTACAATTTGACTGTCGCTTAAAAAAAGGCTCGTGTCGATTGGTGCAAAGAAATGTTGCAAAAATACGATCGCGGTGCTTCAAAAGACGTTTATAAGATCGGTACAGGTGACGAATCACGGATCTATGCGTATGAACCCGAAACAAAACAACAATCGACCGTGTGGTACTTCGAAGACGAGCTAAATCCAACGAAAGTTGTTCGTGGAAGAAGCACTTCGAAGCAAATGGTCGCCTGTTTCCTCGCCAAAACTGGTCATGTGGCGCCTGTTCCGCTTAAGCAACGTAGGACGGTCAATTCTGACTGGTACACCACAATTTGTTTGCCTGAAGTCTTCGGAGAAATTCGAAAAACGACAAGAGAAGACGAATCATTGTTCACCATGACAATGAGAGCTCTCACACATCGGCTCAAAACAACGCCTTTTTGGCCGGCAAAAACATCGAATTGATGGGTCATCCGCCGTACAGCCCTGACTTGGCACCCAATGACTTCTTATTATTCCCGCACATCAAGAAAAAAATGCATGGTCAACGATTTTCGTTGCCAGAAGATGCTGTTCAAGCGTTCAAAAATCATGTTTTATTTGTTTATTTGTTTAAAATCGGCCAATGAATATAGTAAATATCCTTACAGACTAATAGAAAAAATTATAATTAGGTATAGGTATACATATGTACATGTATTAATATAACTTAATTAAAAGAAGATGTGTATCAATCGGAGTGGAAAAACTGCTTCTACAATTGGATTGAGCGCATGCAAAAGTGTATAAGTCATGCTGGAGAATACTTTGAAAAACAATAAATCCATTTTCGATGATTAATATTCGCATTTTCATTATTAGGCTAAAAATATATCGATCGTACGCAGTTTTGGGGGTTTGTTTGGTAAATTTTACAACTTACAAACATCTCCAGTCGACGGGACTTTTGGATTTATAATCAGGAGGACCTCCTCTACAACCCCCAATGACTTTTTCAACGCGTGGTAGACTGTTGGAAAATTTTCCCCGTACATTTAATACCTATTTTTTGACACATAATTATTGTGACAGTACATAAGTAATACTCATTGAGAATAAGCCAACAAGATGGTCCAGCTTCCAGATTTAGATGTGGAGATCTTTAAATTTGGTATGTGGGTCCCCTGTAGGTATGCACGCAAGTCAAGGTGAGAAAAAATTCTCGAAAATGATTAAACGATAACCATAGAAAATTTAGACACCTCATTTTTTCCATCGAGTAAAATGTTTTAGATTAGCACACAGCCTTAGAAATCCATTCCGCGCTTTTGGTGTGGTTCGCTCACAGTGAGACTAGTTTTTTTCAGAAAAGTGCCGGAATGAACCATTCCTTTAACCAAACTAGAAAAATTCGATGTTCTTATTTAATTATACATGTGATGCATGGTGGATTCTCATATCATACATTGCAACCGCAATAATTTTTTATCTCAAACTATGACAAACTTTAATTATAATAATTCATCTCACTTGTTGGCCTTTTTAAGGTAGGGCATTCTAATTTTAAGGTAGGGCATTGCCCCACAAGGCTCCCCCCCCTAGCTACGGGCCTGGCTCCGATACAATATTTTGGTTTATTCTCAGTAGCTCAGCGGCACATACGACATTTGCTTAAAATAAACAAACACGAATTTATATGAAAATTTGTCGTATGTGTGTTACATACGACAAAAGTTTACCCAAATGGTAGTAATTTTGTAACATACGACAAATGCATACTAAATAACTCAAAAACTAAAAGAGATAGAAAAAAATTGATTGGAAAAATTAAAAGATTAGGTCCGATTTAGTTAATTTGCATCAAAAACTAGAAATCGTCGATTTTCACATACGACATTCGTTTTCTCAGGCGACGTATTAGCGATTGGCAAAACTATTTTTCTGTACTGGCAGAGATTTTGAATGTTCAAATAAACAGTGTCGAGGACTGTTCAGCGTTCTACGATAAAATAAAGATTAATACTCAGCTACTAAAAAGAGCAGCTTCATCGGAAAAGTATGAGTAGGATACTAAGTCAAGAAAAATGATATATTATTTTGTCGTGTTTTTGAAACTAAACAACAGTACCTTTATTTAATTTAATTAATTTGTTTTTTGTTTATCATAAGTGAATTGTTTTTTAAATGTGATAAATTTACATATATATATGTAACTTGTAATTTTTAGACTGCTAAATATACTTGAATGAGTTGAATAGTTTTGTAAGTTTAGGCTGTTTTCATTTCGCTTTAGTCAGGCATTGGGGTGAAAAAATTATGGCAAGCCTAATTCTAGATATTCTCATTGCTTGTTTGAAAGGTCTATAAACAAGAATCAAAATTCTTAAAATTCAAATTCTTTAGTTTTGGTTTTCATAATGATGACAACAATTCACAAATCCTTTATCGAAAAAAAGGACGTAAAAACGCATCACTAAAGTCCAATATAATGTTGAATGTCCCACTATATGATGACGTTGGATTGAAATGCAACTTGATGCCATGGTTCGAATCCGGAGAAGAATACAAAATGGACAACAATAGGAAGCAGCGGAGGCGAACAAGATGCGACAATAGGAGAAGAAGAGGAGAACAAGTGGAGGTGAAACTACTTATTTGTAGTCGGAAAAATTTATTTTTAGCTCATACTATTAGGAAGCATGAAATATATGTGAGAGAGAAGAGAGCAATTGTAGTGAGAAAATAAACCGAAATAATTAATTCTAAATTAGTAATAAATATTCTTGTTTTGAGAAATTTCAATATTAATCTAAGAATAATTATTCTTGAATACGAACTAAATCAGTCTTAAAAGTAGAATTTTCGATCTTCAAGAAACATTCTTGAAATAAGAATTTTCTACTGAGCATAAGAATATTCGGTATTACCGTACTTTCGTGACCAAAATTCTTGATTTGGGCTTGATTTACATGAGTGCAAAATTACTAATTTTTTTCTGAGTGTACCACGTTCACATTTCCGATACTGACAGTTTTTATACATTTAGTATATTATTACTTCCTATACCAATTTGGTAAGAAAAGTGGGCAAACGACATCCCTGATAAGTGATGAACACAACAACAAAAAATTAGAGCGAGAAAATGTGTCTGATGTGTTTTCAAACAAGAATAGTTCCTTTAAGTTACGTTTATAATTTTTATATGCAAATGCACAAAACTGAAATAATACAACTAAGGAAGCCTAAGTTCGAGTGGAATCGAACATTGGATACTCAGCTGTATGCTTTCACTGTTTGCTTGCGTTTGATGGAAACACGGTGTACTTTATATAAAGCGAGTGCTGCATAAAGTGGGCGTAGCCACGCCCATTTTCAAAATTTGTATCAGTCATCCAACTAAGCGTATGAATATTATTCTTTGTGCAAAATTGCATCCCTCTATGACTTTTAGTTACAAAGACGTCACGTTACAAATTCCTAAAGGGTGTTCCAGAAATACCTTTGTTAAAAAGTAGGCGTAGTCATAAACCGATTTCGCTAAAATTTTGAACATGTATTACCACAAGTAATAAAAGTGTATACAACAAGTTTCGTCATAATATATCAATTATTTCTCGAGTTATAGGCTAAGAAATCTCGTATATTCCTGCTTCCATTTTCCAAAATTTTTGTGTTTTTTGTTTTATGCCCACAGCTGGACTCTTGCCATAAAATTTCAATGATATAATATAATAATACAATGGCGCTATTATAACTCTGACGAGTTTTATGGCCGAGCTTCTCCCAATTCGAGGTGTGCTCCTTTTCTTTTTCCTACTAATTGGGTGGACCTACATTTTTACGCCGGCTCCGGACGGCGAATGAATTTTTTGTGAGAAGCTTTTTCATGGCTTGTTTTTTAAGAGCAGCGGTCACCTCTCGGCAGTGGGGCGGCATACCCTGCGATTGTACTTCTGCATGAAAAAGCTTTATTATAGTTATAATTATTATTAGAATAACTTTTCGGTTGCTTATTTTTCCGACAGGGTAGGAATATGATGTATTGTGGAACGATTTTCCGTCATCCCTTGTCATGTTTGGTTTGGAGACAAACCGGTTTCGGCTAATATGCGCCATCTTCAGTTTCTTCTTTCGTTCTGAGTTATTTTGTGTAAGTTCGATAGTATTTATAGTAACTAACTTCCGTCGTTTTGTTCAGGTACTTCGTGTTCATGTGATGTGTTCGTGCATTCGTGCGTTCGGGTGACGTGTGTGTGTTTGTGAGTCTGTGTTGTGTGTTTAGGTATGCAAATCTATTTTTTGTCATATTTTCATTATTGTACCCTCATTAACCAGGTAGGTAAAAGTCCGTTATTGTCCGTTTGTGTGTTGTTTATGTCGGTTTTAGGTCTTTTGTCCTCTTTCGGGTATAGTAGCTTAAGCGGTTCAAATAATGTATCCGATGCGGTGTTTATTTGTTCATTTATTATTTTACCTACGAATGTTTTTTGTTTGTATATCTCCATATTTTCTAATATGTTAAGTCGTTTTCCTTTATGCTGTATGTGGAGAATTTTAGCTGTTTTTCCTATTTTCATGGGTGTACACTTGTTTTCTGCCATGTGGTTGGCGAAATTTGATTCCACTGTCGTTGATGATTTTCTTATTTTCTTATTGTAATCCCTTATGAGTTCTCGATATCTCGTCTTGATTTGGCGTCAACAACACAAGAACGCCGCGTTCAGATATTTATTAACACGACTTGAACGGGCCCCGTTAGAAAAAGAAGCTTAGGTACAACAAGCAACTCAGCACAATATACACAATCGCAGAGAACAACGGATATCAAAAAAGTTTGGTGAAGAAAATACAGAAAAACATAATTTCAAGGAAATCGGAAAACAAAGAAAGAGGTAGAGAAGAAATGGGCAGTTTTATCATATACTGGAGCAGCATCTTCCAAGTTGGCTAAAGTTTTCCAAAAATATAACATTAATGCAGCATTTAAAACGAGGAACAGCATTACTACGAAACAACATTAACAAGGAAGACCCCTTTGACAAACAAGGCGTATACAAATTGACTTGCGAATGCCAAAATAGCTATATAGGACAAACAGGACGCCAAATCAAGACGAGATATCGAGAACACGTAAGTGATTACAATAAGAAAATAAGGAAATCATCAACGACAGTGGAATCAAATTTCGCCATCACATGGCAGAAAACAAGAGTACACCCATGAAAATAGGAAAAACAGCTAAAATTCTCCCCATACAAGATAAGGGAAAACGGCTTAACGTATTAGAAAATATAGAGATATACAAACAGAAGACATTCCTAGGTAAAATAATAAATGAACAAATAAACACCGCATCAGATACATTATTTGAACCGCTTAAGCTATTATACCGAAAAGAGGACAGAAAAACTAAAGCCGACATAAACAAAACAACACACAAGAGGACAATAACGGACTTTTACCTACCTGATTAATGAGGATACAATAATGAAATGATGACAGAAAAATAGATTTGCATACCTCAACGCACAGACTCGAACGCACGCACGCATGCACGTCGCCCGAACGCTCGAATGCATAAACACATCACATGAACACGAAGTACGTGACCAAACGATGGAAGTTAGTTACTATAAATACTATCGAACTTACACAAAATAACTCAGAACGAAAGAAGAAACTGAAGGTGGCGCATATTAGCCGAAACCGGTTTGTCTCCAAACCAAACTTGACAAGGGATGACGGAAAATCGTTCCACAATACATCATATTATTAGAATATTGAATTAATAAAAAACTAATTTTAATTAATAAAAAAGAAAGTGTTTATATGGCCGTTTTAATTCTAATAATTATTTTATGTGAATTTAAATGAGCTATTGGCCACTTTTTTTAAAGAAGAAAAATTGAAAAAATTTTTTTGGTAGAATATGTATACCGGAGAGCCTGCCGAAAAACAAAAGTCTGAAAACAATAACAAGCATTGCCTGTACAAAAGCTTTGCTTGTTAATAGCTTTAGAACTTTGTACAAACCAAACACACAATCGCACCAACATACTAGGTAGCAAAGGCAGAGTGTCATTAAGCTACTGTTGTTGGTATGTGGATTGTAATGGAGGGAAAATTGAAATTTAAGCGAAACAAAGCTGACGACGGTGGTAGCTCAATGGAATAGACATATGACTACCAATCGAACGACTTAAATTCGATTCTCGGTTGAGGCCGCTTGAAGAAGTCTGATGAGGTGATCTCCGAAATGGATCCATAACTTCTACCAAAAAAAATTTTTAAATTTTTCTTCTTTTTAATTGTTGAATTATTGTGTGGACACAGACGATTTTTTAATTAATTTTTATTTGGCGAATAGCGAACAAGTTCAAAGCTACGTATTACCAGCGATGGTAGAAATGATAGCTATTTCGAAGAAAACCAATTCTTCATCATCAGATTTCTTTTCAAGATCCAGCCGGGAATCGAACTTAGACCCACCGTGAGAAGGTGTAAATGTTAGCGACGCGCTAACCCACTCACCCAAACACGGCCTGGAACGCAGTTGAACTTTTTGTCGCTTTTCTTTTGCCACCTTTACTCGCCCAACATTATTGTTGTATTTTTATGTACTCATGATTTTCATGAGATAACACAAATTTGTTGAGTAATTTTAGGCGGTCTATGCTTCGGTTAGCCGGAAGTAATGTGCATTTGCAACACCCTGCCTTTTTATTTAATTTTAATTGTTGAATTATTGTGTGGACACAGAAGATTTTTTAATTAATTTTTATTTCGCGAAAAGCGAACAAGTTCAAAGCTACGTATTACCAGCGATGGTAGAAATGATAGCTATTTCGAAGAAAACCAATTCTTCATCATCAGATTTCTTTTCGGGATCAAGCCGGGAATCGAACTTAGACCCACCGTGAGAAGGTGTAAATGTTAGCGACGCGCTAACCCACTCACCCAAACACGGCCTGGTACGCAGTTGAACTTTTTGTCGCTTTTCTTTTGCCACCTTTACCCGCCATATTGTTGTATTTTTATCAGAGACCAACTTTAACAGTTAACACTTATTTTCATTCCATTTCAGTCTGACGGAAACACAAAAACGCTGAGCGCAAAGTGTTTCCCACTGACTGAAACAGAAAACTCTTACACTCAAA
Organism: Urophora cardui; assembly: GCA_960531455.1. Classification (NCBI taxonomy): domain Eukaryota; kingdom Metazoa; phylum Arthropoda; class Insecta; order Diptera; family Tephritidae; genus Urophora; species Urophora cardui. The sequence continues at coordinate 63,517,458 of OY482670.1, read as the reverse complement.
GTGTTTCTCTCCGTGGGCAACCTCTCTCAACGATCTCTTTTCTGTTGCCATTTAAGAGTTATTTTTCAACACTCAAAAATATCCCTCAGCAAGTGACGGTTTCAATGAGACTTTTATTTTTTTCCGTCCTTTGATAACAGTTAAAAACAGAGGGATAAAGAAAAGTGTTGCTGAAAAATATGTTTGCATATGTAGATATGCATGTACGTTCGTGCGCATACGCATGTGTACAAATGGAAGAAAATTTGTATTCGTAGTATGACTGTATTTAAAATAACCAATTTTGTAACTTAGCAGGTATGGACAGGAATTTTATTTTGAATTATTTAGTTAATACATAATATATGTATTAAAATATACTTTGGTGTTAGATTCGTTACTTACATATTTATGTACATACATATTAATATAGGTATTTAATTATAAAGGCATGTATCTGAATTTTTTTACATACTCTGCAGGAAGTTAATAAGTAACTAGAGAACAGAATTTCTGGTTCAGAACTGGCGCAAATGTGTCAATGAGGCACCAGTTCATTTGCCGTCGGCTTTGCATATTTTTGCAATTCTTATACATGCATACATATGTACATACATATGTATGTACTTACATACATATTAACATATCATAGGTAATCTTAGTAGTACGCAGGTATATACCTATGTCCATAACTATTTTATATTATTACTAGCTGTACCCGGCCAAGCTTTGCTTTGGCCCACTTCCTATTATAGGTACTTGAAGCGAAAAACGGCACACTTTAAAATATGTTGGAAGTATCTAGAAACCGAAATTACCTTGGGCTGCAGAGCTCAGCACAATTCAGATAAGTTTAAAAAAAGTGAATGAAAAAATTGATATTTTCAAAAGTTTGCCCCAAAAGTTCTTATCCCATTTTCCTTCGTATTAGTCTCCAACTGCCTTTCCCTCTACTTTTCTCTTTCCCTTTCCATTTATCTTTCCTTTCATTTCCGTTTTTTTTCCTTTCCCATCACATTTCCGCTTCCCTTTCTCTACCGCTCTCTCTTACCTCTCCTTTTCTGTCTTTCTCCTTTTTATTCCCCCCTCTTATTCCTTCTCTAATTCCCTGTCTTACTGTCTCTCTCCCCATCCTCTTCATTCCATTTTTATTACATTCTCCCTCTCCTTTTCCGTCCCTTTGCCCTTGGCTTTCCCAGTATCAATACTCTTCCCCTTTCCCTAGGGAACTGGGTTTAGCATAACATACCCTGCATTCCACTTCTCATTTGATACCATCATTGCTTAAAAGATTCCGTGGCGTCCGAGTCGTCTCTTTTACCCATAATTGGGTATGGGGACTAAGAATCACTATGAAAATATCTCTATATAGCAGACCCGGTCAACACTTTCATTTTATACCAGTATTGCTCAGAAACATCCCGGGCTCATCCGGGTCCACTTATTGACCCACATCTGGGAACTTGACCAAGGAACCATAATGGGTACGGTATCTGGAGACTCGACAAAGAAATCGTAATGGGTACGGCCCTACATGAGAGTCCGCTCAACACCCTTCATTTGGTACCAATATCCCTAAGATATATCCCGGTGTTATCCGGGTCCACATATTGACCCATACCTTGAGATCCCACCTAGAAATCGTCATGCGCCTGATTAAATAACAATATCGCTGAGAAATTATCCGGGGCCATCCGGATCCACATTTTGACCCACATTTGGGACCTGACCTAGGAATCATAATCAGTTCATCTCTGTATAAAGGCCCTGCTCAGCACTTTTCATTTGGTACGAATATCCCTGAGAAATATCCCGGTGTTGTCCGGGTCCGCGTGTTGACCCACACCTTGGGACCCGACCTAGGGATCGTAATGAGTTCATTTCTATGTAAAAACGCTACTCAAAACCCTTCATTTGATACCAATAGCACTGAGAAATTTTCCGGGGTCATCCGGGCCATGTTTTGACCCATATTTAGGGACCCGTCCTAAGTATCACAAATAAAATAGTTCTATGTTGAAGTCCTCATCAAGACCTTTCATTTGATACCAACATCGCTCAAAAACATCCGAGGGTCATCCGGGTCCACGTTGTGACCTATATCTGGAGACCCGGGCTAGGCATCACAATTATAATAGTTCTGTTCTGAAGTCCTCATCAAGACTTTTCATTTGGTACCAATATCGCTCAGAAACACTCGAGGGTCATCCGGGTCCACTCTTGACCCATATCTGGAGACCCGACCTAGGAATCACAATGAGTACTATTCTATGTAAATTCTCTGCTCAATACCTTTCATTTGATACCAATATCGCTCAGAAGTATTTGAGGGTCATACGGATCCACGTGTTGACCCATAAGACCAGGCCTAGGTATCACAAATAAAAGACAACTATGTCGAAGTACTCATCAAGACCTCTCATTTGATACCAATATCGCTCAGAAGTATTCGAGGGTCATCCGGGTCCACGTGTTGACCCATATCTGGAGACCCGGCCTAGGTATCACAAATAAAACACACCTATGTCGAAGTACTCATCAAGGCCTTTCATTTGATACCAATATCGCTCAGAAATATTCGAGGGTAATCCGGGTTCACGTTTTGACCCATATCTCGAGGCCCGACCTACGAATCACAATGAGTACTATTCTATGTAAATTCTCTGCTCAACACCTTTCATTTGATACCAATATCGTCGAAAAATATTCAGGGGAAAGCCGGATCCACGTTTTGACCTTTTGACCTATATCTCGGGAACCGACTTCCGGATTCGAAAAAAATATGTATATAAACCATCTAGGGAAAGGTACTAAGCTGGTGTGTAAATTTGGTCAAAATCCCTCCACGCGTTTGGGCGAAAGCCGACGACAAAGAAATGGGCTTGATTTTTATATATATATAGATTTTTAATACTTAGAGTTCGGCTTTATAAAAAATAACGAATTTATTATTTTGGTATTAAGATTGTACAGCCTCTCACTTAAAATTAAATAAAAGGCGACTACCTAATCTATAAAAAGAAGTCGTTAAATGTGTACATATGTATATGCAAAAAAATGTTAAACAAAAGTATCAATAATGTATAGGGCAACAGAAAATATGCCCTAAACAATTCGTTTTTGGCGCCAAAAATATGTCCTTAAAAATATGGTTTAAGCGCTAAAAATATGCTCTTAAAACTTGGTTTAAAGCCTCCGCACACGAGCATGGTTTAAGGGTGTTTTAGGCAAAAATCGTGTTTTCGGCGTTAATTACCCTTAAATAACGTTGTTTTGCCATACAAAAATGCCAGCTGAAATCACCCTTGAAATGCGCATTTCGGCGAAAACACTCACGAAATTACTCTAGAATCGGTCTCTTCTCTAAATTGTATCGATTATAATCGAAAACATCTTTACCCATCGCTAATATTTCACATTAGCTGAGTTTTATTTTAGCGCGTATACATCTGCGCTAAAATAAAAACGGCTATTAAATTTGTTCGCGACGGTTTCTTAGATATATTCTCATTGTATATTGCATTAGCGATTCCTTAATTATAAAAAATTTAATTTGGTGGGAGTATTTTATTAATGATATTTTCATTTAAGTTGACCATGTACAAATTTTTATTTGGCGCAGGAACAGCGTAACTGAAACCCGACTAAATGAAATTACTCAAAAACGTGTGTGAATGCGCGTGATTTCGGAAAGTGATTTCGGCTAATCAACGTAATTTCAAATGCTCGTGTGCGGAGGCTTTTAAGCACTGAAAATATGCCCTTAAAAATTTTTTTATATACTTAATAAAAGGATATACGGCATGGTAGGTTGTGTGCTCCCCTTTCATGCAAGAAGTTCCAGGTTCAACCCCTGGCCCGGACAAATATCAAAAATTAGTTTTAAATAAAATTAGAACACTTTTTGTAATAAAAAATATTTTTATTAAAGGTACATATTTGTTTTTATAAGTACAAAAGCGAAATAAAAATTCACATTTTATTAAATTATAATACTTTTTGTAACAAAAAATTATTTTTATTAAAGGTACATTTTATAGGTACAAAAGACGAAATAGAAAAAAAAACATTTGTGAAACACATCTTCGTTACCAAAAGAAAACAAGTATTTTTACATACGAAAATCTATATATATTAGGGCGGGTCAATTTGTACTGGTGAAAAAAAATCCTACTTTGTTTCGGCCACAGCTGCATTCTCTGGTCAGTTCTGAAAAAAAAAATTCCAAAGGAGCATAGTTCTAAAATTAAGTTTGACCCTCCGCAATTTTTATTTTAGATAGTCATCCCTAAAATTTTTTTTACATTTGTTAAAAAAATGTAGTTGAAGATACTCAAATAAAATTTTGAGATTTATTTGAGTTGAACTCATCCGTCGGCCGACACATTATCACAAAATTTAATCAATTTGGGTAAAGTTTACAAACGACGAAGAATTAACTATCAGAGATCTTAAACTTCTTTCCTAAATATTTTGAATACGTCATTGTATTCTACAGGCAAAAATTAAGCTGACGTGTTTCGGTGTTTCACTTAGATATTTCAAACTTTTAAGATATACCTGTTGTAACATAAAATAATTGGGAGAAATTCTAAAGAAGGGGTTTGGAAAATTAATGTATTTCTCTAAAAAATAATTAAATTGCATACTTATTTATTCAAATTGCTATTGCTGTAAACTACAAAATTTTGCGATAAATTTTGAAATAGAAAACTATGTCGGTTGTTGCGGTAAGTTTTTAAACGTAGAAAAAGATCTTTCCACTTAAACTGAAGGTATCGGGGCGTATTTAAAAGCAAGAATTTCAGTCACTGTGTAGCGTGTAGTGCTACATGTTCAATATGAATATTGCGATATTTTACTTCCGTCCTTTTCGCACTTTCACTTTAAATTCGTTTATTGGCAATATTGCGATCCGGATCGCGGATTTCGAAATTTCTAAACATTTTGCGATCCAGAATCGCGAGCCATCAATACTCGATGCTACACTATCAATATGAATCGCGATGCACGGATTTCATCAATATATATTCACCGTCTGACGTATGCCTATGTATGTAGATTAGAGTGGCCCTTACGCCTATGGAAAAAAAATTTTTCTACTTCTTTGAGACGTTACCCCCTGAAATGGTTTCATGTGCGAAGAAAATATTTCCTGTTTAATATTTGCTCGATTGGTCAACATTAACCCGTGCCACAATGTGTTGAAATAATGAACCAAGGGTTATATGGTTCGGTGGACGTTTATATTGGAGGAATTCTCTTATATTTCTGAATTGTAGTAGATTACAAGGTTGTTATTTATTAGACTCCACAAATAAATTATTTATAAACAAAATATACTGATATTCTATATGTTGAAATACTCAATTAAATAACTCCAAAGAAGGAAATGAAATAAGTTCCAACATAATGCGAGTTATTTCATAGCGAAATAAGTCCTATTTTGTATGAAAATATTTGCAGTTTTTTCTTTTTTTTTGAAGTTACTTTATTTGGGAATTTTTTCACTGCGCCAGCGTTTGCTACTGACAATTTGTATTTTTGTCTATAACACTTTGCAACAGCACTTTTGAGCAAGCTAATTCTCACACAGAATGAAATACCAATATCCACATAGTAAAACCCCCAAACAATTGCAATAGCTGTAGCTTTGTAGACTACTTTACCCTCTAACACCCCGACGATGACGTCGCTTTTACTCCTTTTTAGAAAGTCCGCAAAAATATTATTTCGAAGGTCGGTAGAAGGTTAAATAATTATAGAAAATTGTTCGCCACAGAATTTTACTAGGTATCCACAGACAAAAGAACCTAGATACCACAGTCCAGGGACCTTATGGAGGTGATTTTTGTGACAACTTGGGACTTTTCTTACTATGTAGAAAATGTAGAAAATTGGAAACTTTTAATATTCTAAGTGCCTGGAAGATGAATAGGAAACCGACATTGAGGACTCTATCATGAATAGTACTGGACTGTCTTGATATTATGTTTGTGAAGCATTTCCAAACGGCAGTTACGCTAACTACGCGTAAAATGACCATGATATGGACACAAACTTTCCCCACGCCGACAGAGACTCACTTTTGCTATGTTTGTAAAAAACTAATTTGTCTCACATAGTTATGCTACAAAGGTATGTGTGGCATGTGCTTCAGTTAACTGACTTCCCCAGTGGCACGTTTTAAAATTATTGTATTGGAAGAAAAGAATATAGACTACGATTTTAAATTAATACATAACTCTTAAGTGAAATGTTTGAATTTTGTTGTTGTACTATGTTGCTTTATACGTAAGAACCAAAATTTAATGTCATCTACATACGTACATACATCTTCTACGATTCTAGCTACTCAAGCAGTTGGAACGGTATAAAAAAAAATAAAAGTATTTTGATTAATTTTATGCAAATTTAAACTTGTAAACATCTCAGAGTTCGGTTTTCGGGTATACCTACGCACATACATATATTTATCGCAGCATAGCCAAAAGCAGCGCTTACTAAAAGTGATGTTGTTAATTTTTCAACTTCAACTCGCTGTGGCACGGGTTAGAGTTGTTCAATTGGGCCAAAATTTTCAGGGTATTATTTTTTTTATTAAACAAGAACATATCAGGGGGTAACATCTGCAAATTTCCGACTCGAAAATAAGGGCCACTCTAATGTAGATACACAACTGATTCGTGTAGCAGATTTGATTGAAGCATTACGAAAATTATTAAATTCGCCCTGAATTTGTCAGACAAAGAGGAATGGCAAATAGTATGCGCATATACAAAACAAAGTTTCCAGAGTACAAAATTTAAATAAAAACAATTTTACGAGCTAGATGGAAAAATACGACGAAATACCATGCTAAAATATGAATTTATAGAAAAATATGCCAAAAATATGCAACTAATTCAAGATATGCAAAAATAAGCCTTTTGACCTAAATATGCGAAAATATGCCCTAACAAGTTAGGCTTATTCTCTTCGTCTTGAGCTAAAACGCCGATATATATTTATCATATGTAAATAGGACTGCAACAGAAAAATATGCATTTGCATATCTTCTGTTGCCCTAATAATGTATAATAAACATGGAAAATTGCAATACCTGCTTTCCATTCCACCAGATCGCAGGCATACCGGCGCACAGTGGGGGCACCTCCATACAAACGCGGCCAAAAATAGTAATAATTAAGCTAGAATCTTGAAACTCGGAACTTAAGCTTTTTTGGTTGAAATTAGTAAACTGTGAAAATTTGAACAAAATCCACCCACAAATACGCCCACCTCCCATATAACGGTATTTTTGAAATTTCAGCATTTTCCTAATTATTATAGCTAAAATGCTCCATTTTGATTAGTGTATACATGTTTGAAATATAAATCAAATGCGGTAATCATTTTGGAAAAGGGGTAAAGCACTTCACCGTTTTTAAATTAAAAATATATGCACTTTTAAGTATGTTATACACATTTATCATAAAACTTTCATACAAAAAAATCGCATTTCAAAAAAATTTTATACCAGAAATGAAATTACACTTTTCTAAAGGATTTCAGTGTGCTAAACCTGAATCTGGAGTCAGATTTTCCAAATTGTTTCTAGTTTCTGAGATATTCATGCCCAAATGGCAAAAAACACGTTTTTTGGCTCTATTCCCTGCTTAATATCTGTTATGTAATTACTTTCCACTCAAATTCGATTAAACCAGTTGAAAGCACAATCATTACCCTTGAAAACAGCGTTTAGTTTCTTCGAATATCTTAATTAGAATTGGAAATATCGATATTTAAGTTTCACCATTTTGTCAAATATTCCCCATACAAAAATATTTAAACTTTTTGAAGCATACTTCTGGGCATTTTGTATGGGAAAAATGTACGAAAACTGAAAAAACACCTTCTATAAAAATGTTCATAAAACAAAATGGAGCAAACGAATTTTTACAATTTTTTCGCCAGTTTATAAAAGACATTCAGGAGCATCAAATATTAAAAAATTGAGGAGGTAATATTTTTTGTTTTTTTTTAATTTCATTTTAAAATTTTACAATTTTTACAATTTTTTTTTTTATATTCTAAAATAAAAAAGCTGCCAAAGATAATAATTAACGCTGATAAAAAAAATTACCTCATAATTTTAAAGTATGGACCATTTGCTGAAAGACGATAGAGAAATATTCGATTAGTCGCCTAAATATAAACGTTTTTCATAATGTCAAAAGTAACATAATTAATGCATTTACAAAAACGCAGTTTTAGGCAGATGGGAAAAAAATTATAAAAGCAAATGGAGCAAGTGGATTTTTAAAATGAAAATGCAGTTTGGTTAAGAATATATTACTTCAAAGCATAAAAAAAAATTGAGGAGGTAATATTTTTTGTTTTTTTATTTTTTTATTCAAAGTCGAGGAAAATTTTTTTATCATCGACATTTTTTGTGAATATTTGAAAATTCATATAAATTCAACAGTGAACGCTATTTACAACTAAGTTATTTTTTCTGAAAGAGAAAATCATTATCTATGTAACGATAGGTTCTTTTCTTTACTTTCCAGCAAAACATTAACTAACATTTCTTGCTAATCTCTTTTAACGAAATTTGTGAGAGTAAAGTGACATTTGCTCTCAGTGAGAGATATTAGCTAAATAGATTAGGAAACTTGAATCAGCAAATGTTAGTGACATATCACCGTTTACACTTCGTAACCGCCCAAGTGAGACTTTCATAACCGCCCAACTCTCCGACTTCAGAGGTGAAAAGAACATTAGAAGGAAATATAGAGCTTTCCAAAGGCCAAATCTATGGTATAAATCCAAAGAGGAGACCACCAGGAGTTAAAGTTTGTAAAATCTCAGTATTGGCATAGGCGGTTATGAAAGTTTCACTTAAGCGGTTATGCAGTTTAAACGACGCAGTTTGGCGCATGAAAAAAGATAAAAGACACGCCCGAAAATTTAAGAAAAAAAAAAAAATTGAGATCATCATCAGAAAAGAAAAATATGGATTTTAATATATTCCTTTAAGTGTTCTATTGCCTTAGAAAAACAAATTTCGACTGACATACTCGCTCGAGGGGTTCAATGCTTTCAAGCAAGCTTCTGGAAATTCGAAAATTATGAGGATAGCTCGGAACAACAATTTCAATATACTGAAGTAAACAATTCCTCGTATTTCGATTGGTTAGAAACAAGCCGATGTCGACTGACCTTAAACTTTCTACAGCTACTTGTTCAATCTCATCATCGCTTTCAATAGGCTCCATAAGCATTGTTACAGTTCTTAAAAATCTCTGCATGTATGAATATGAATTTGTCTAATAGCAAAGAGTGAATTGTAAGAATAAAATTTCTTACTTCTTCCATTACAGCCGATCCGGCGGAAGATGCACTCTCATAGTGGTTCTTGTTTTGAGCCGCTGTCTAATGTATATATATTTCAATATAGGACTAGTTTGCCTGCATCCATACATTATAAATAACTTCCCGTGTCGATATTAAAACTTTTTTTAAATAAAAATAGCTATATAACTTGATTTACTACGTATGTATTTACTTTTGTATTTTCCAATACAAATTTGAATTCCTTTTTCCACATTTGACATTTCTTCTTCTTCTTGCTAGTGTCTTGCTAGTGGAAATTGGTCCAGTAAAAAAGTTAGTAGAACTATCATTGCCGCTCTCACCAGTTTCGTTCAGTGCTCTCTCAATTTTCGTTCAGTTCGCTCTCTTTTACTGGAGAGAAACCAAAGAAACACAAATTATATGTCAAATCTAAAAATTAGTGTTTATTAACGTTAATTAGTGGATAGAGAAACAAAGCTGATGTATCATTCGTGTATGTAGGTTAACAGTTAAATGAGAAAGAGCGTTTTGTATGAGGTGTGTTCATTGAGAAATAAAAGGACCTATTTTTTGCTCAACTTTGGGCACCCTGTACGGCTAAACGAAAAGAGACTCAAAAATTTTTATATAAGCTTTTTTATTACAATTTGATGTATCTGTCGATCTCTATTTAAAAAAATGGTTTTACTCATACTTTAATTTTGAATTTATTTTTGGCCGCAATCACCCATTCTTCGGCGTACCATTTAGTATAATTACAAACATACATACATATGTATGTACATATGTATGCATTTCATATGTTCATCCTCAACGGAGTGGCACATGTACGTGCGCACGACACATACATGCACAAAAGACTTTTATTTTTTCTCTGCCCGAAATATCCGTCCTTCCGCGACAGAAATTTTTCGCTGCTCAATGATAACCGTCACTGTTGGACAAAAATTGAAAATAAAAGTTTCCCACTGACGGAAACAGCTGGTCTGTAAACAATAAGTGTTATCGGCGTTGCTCAACTGTTATGCTTTTGTGTTTACATGAAACTGTTATTTTAGGACACTTAGAAAAAACTTAACAGTTATGTTGGTCTCTGATTTTTATGTACTCATGATTTTCATGAGATACCACAAATTTGTTGAGTAATTTTAGGCGGTCTATGCTTCGGTTAGCCGGAAGTAATGTGCATTTGCAACACCCTGCCTTTTTAATTAATTTTAATTGTTGAATTATTGTGTGGACACAGAAGATTTTTTAATTAATTTTTATTTGGCGAAAAGCGAACAAGTTCAAAGCTACGTATTACCAGCGATGGTAGAAATGATAGCTATTTCGAAGAAAACCAATTCTTCATCATCAGATTTCTTTTCGGGATCAAGCCGGGAATCGAACTTAGACCCACCGTGAGAAGGTTTAAATGTTAGCGACGCGCTAACCCACTCACCCAAACACGGCCTGGTACGCAGTTGAACCTTTTGTCGCTTTTCTTTTGCCACCTTTACTCGCCCAACATTATTTTGTACACCTGTTTCCGGTTTTTTTTTATTTCTCCTTTTTATAAACTAAAAAAATATGTACACTTTTTACTGCCGGCCTTTCATATGTATATAGGACCAAAAGTAAAGCAATTCGTTTAAATGATACAAACGGATTCGATTCGTTTGGCATGCAAATGATAGGTTCGATCGGCGATGCCGCTGTCACTCCAATTGGAAGATTTCACTCTGATTTTGACCTCCTCACTCCGCAACTCCCTCTTGGACTAAATCACTCCCACTTTTTCATTTATGAAATAATTCAGAAATTTTGAATCAACTTTAAATTTTGTATGTATAAAATTACAATCTGGCAGCGTTATTGTTTACGTCTTATAATTCTGCCGCAGTGGCAACACTATCGACTATCTAAACAAGCATTGGCAAGTTTTCACTGATCTTTGTTTTGTGCGCGCTTCCATGGAAAATTTCAAATCAATTGCGCTAAAATGAATAGATGAGTTAAAATTTATAATAAGCACATCTCACACTGAAAAAACCCCATTTATGTATGAATACACACGCTTTTGCGTTAATTTATGCTACACTGCGTATACGTAACATACATACATACTAGGGATTCCAATCCCGGGATCCCGGGATCCCGCCCTTTCTGACTCCTAGGGATGGCAAAAAAAATTTAATAATCGATTAACCGTTTTTTAGGTTAATCGAAAGGGTTCGATTATTAATCGCGAATAATCGTAGGGAACTAACCGATTATAACCGTTTTTCGATTACAATTACTTATAAATTAATACGTAGTACCCCAAGAGGACAAACAAGCTAATTTTTTATACATACTATGTGTGTGTGTTCGTTTTTATTATAATAATAAAAAATCGTCATTTCAGCGAAAAAATCGTCAGTATTTTGTTGCTATCTCATTTTTACTAAAAACACGTTATAAACAAAAAGTGTCGGCTTTCCACTAAGAAAGCGCACCACGAAAAAAAATTACTTTTTCAGGGGCTCTCAGATATCTCAAAACTGAAATCAAAACTTGCAGGAAGTTTACAGTTTATGAGATAATTACCCCAGAAAGAGAATTATGTCGGCTGAGGATTATTTTTTTAAAGCGCGGCTGAAGGCGGCCAACGCAAAATGTTGTTCTACACACATACATATATGCATTTGCTCGTTTTAATACGTGCTTTTATCTCGGCAATAGATCGTAGTTTTCGTGTTTTGTTTGGTAAATTTTAAAATTTTAACAACAAATATCTTGTAAATACAAGCCTCCGGAAATTTTTGATTTCAGTTCCAAGTCCTGTGAGAGCCCCTCTACCCCTATGAAATAGTCATTTATTTCGGGGCATTGTTCCTTAATGGAAAATTTTCCCAAAAACAATTTTAAAGAGGTGCGAATTCATACAAATTCCTATATAAATGAAATCGTATTTAAAAAAGCTGTGCACATTTATCTACACAATGCGCTTACTTATATAATAAAATAAATAAATAACATCATCAATCATTCATTAATACTAATTCATAACATTTTGCCTTGAAAAATAATTTACAAAATATAAGGATTTATTTCATGACGATAACCATTTAATTATTGTACTGAGATGGTTTAAATATTTAATAATGCCACTGTCCTTAAAAAAAAATATATCATAAACGAAAAAATCGTCATTTATTGGGAAAAATCGTCAAATCATTGCTTAGAAAAATCGTCAAAAGGGCGATAAAATCGTCAATTCGGCAACGCTGGCTGGAGGGAACGTTTATTGCGAATGAAAAGGCGGTAGCTGTGTAACCTAATACAAACGCATGCCGTCAATTTACTGTCAAAAATTTCTCATGCCCATACAACTTGTATGGGAGTAACCGAAATTGAACGGCGTGCGTAAAAAGCAAACTTGACGCCCAATTTTTGTTTTGCGTGACAGTTGAAATTAAGCATTGTGGGTGATTGTTTGCAAAAAAATTGACACTTGCTTTTGATATCGCGTGTGTTAGATACATATTCCACAAAATAAGATTTTCTCTGATTTTCTATATTTTTCTATTTCTTTATCTGTACACGCACGCAAGTCAATTTCGGTTCAACGCATATGAAAAATTTGCGTGCGTGCGTTAATTGACGACTTGCGTTTGTATTAGGTTACACAGTAATTTTCAACTTCGATTATTTCCTTTCGAATATTTTCGACTTGAGAGGAAAAAGGTTAATCGAAAAAAAAATCAAAAGGAAAAAACCGATACATTTTAACCGTTAACCGAAAGAAATTAACCGATTATAATCGTTTTTCCGGTTATAGTTGCCATCCCTACTGACACCCCGAAAATCCCGGGATAGCTAGAATTTAATCCCGGGATTTTCGGGATAAGATAAAGAGAGAATATTCCGCTATTATAGCAAAGAAAAGTTATATTTTATATAATTTTTATTGGTCTCAGATCTGTATACTAACAGCATTTCCTATTCTGAATGAAAATGTTGCATTATTACATTGCAGCATTATCAACATGTGTCCTCTGTCCTATTAAAGTGTTGCATTTTTCATGTGATGGATGAAACAAAAATAATGCAAACTTTTACTTGTGCTAAGAGCAGAAAATGTTGCCCGTAGTCGGGCCAGTTTTATATTTTGTCAATAGAACAAACATCCCTAAAAAAGTGTTGAGTCTGTGTGGAAGAGAACAAAAAAATGTGGCAGCCGGAAGAAAGTGCGACATTTTTGCTAGAATAAAAAAGGCCATTAGTCAAAGTAAGGATTAAAATTTTTAATTTTTTTTTATTAATTTAATTTTTTGTGTTGAAGTACGCGTTGTAAGGCAACGTACGTTTGCTATTTTTAAAGCTTTTAGCTTGTGGCAAAATTCATTTGATAATTTCTATTTCCTGATGATTTGTATATTTGTATATTTTTATTTCGACAAAATTAGTACAGTAAGATTATATCTTTAAATAGTACAACACTTTAAATATGGATTAACTTGAATTCGTCAGATAAAAATTAAACTTAAATCTATTGTAAACATTTTCGTGCACTCTTTTGTTTTAGATTATTTAGATGATTCATTTATTTATTTTGAGAAAGATAATTATATAGGACACTCCTGAAGTTACCCTTATTCAATTTGTTCCTGACGCTAGCAGGAACCGTATTCCAGATTCTTATAGCATTGATGAAGAACAGTCTTGTGGAGTTCATGAAGTTAAAGTACGGCACAATTAAGTTACAGGAACGCTCGGACTTAGAAAAAATAAGTTTTTTTATTTCTCAAATGTTTTTTGGAATTTTTCCACACGGAAAGTAAATAATGGAAGAAAATGGAAACAAAATTTTAATTAGACTAGATAGTTTTACAACACTACTAAAATTAAATACGCAGCTGCATACTCGGAATTCATATTTATCTATTCAGAAGTTGCATTAATTTTCTGAATTTTTCGGCAAGCTTGGAAATATTCGCTTAAACAAAGTGCGTCGTTAAATTCTAAAAATATTTTAGTGGAAATTATTAAATGATTGCAAGCCTTTTTATTAATATCCTAAAAGTACCAACTGCAAAGGCAAATGTTTTGTTCACCAAATGTATGTAATTTTCGTTGTTGGTTGTGCCTTTTAAAGTAACTCTTAAGTATTATTAAATAATACGCATGATTTTACATTCCTATTTTATTTTGTTACTAATGAAATAATAAAAAATGGCAATAAAAATCTATTTTTCTTTGCATTTTAAAGTTGTAGCGTTTCTCTAAAAATTTATTTACTTTTTTCAACCCCAAATGTGGGAAAATAGTACTGGTCGAAAAATTTTTGTAACAGAAAAAAATTCTACGTTTCTTTTGAAGACAACGTAGATATCAGAATAAGATACCCGAAAAAGCAAAGCGCTGTTTTCAAGAAAAATGATCTTTCTTAGCTGCAATCATCTTTTAATGAAAGTTAGTAATTTAACAGATTGAGCTGTGAATATAGCAAAAAATCGCATTTTTCGCCTTCAGACTCAGAATCAGATTCAGATTCAGAATCAGCGCACCGAAATCCTTTAGAAAAGTAGAATTTTATCTGAGTTAGAAAATTTTTTGGAAATTTTTTCGCCCTGTGTAATTAAAGTCCAAATCCCGGGATTATAAAATAAAGTCTCGAAAATCCCGGGATCGTAAAAATCGGAAAAATTGGAATCCCTAATACATATATATATACATACATACATACATACATACATACAGGTGAAACTAATAAAAGCGTGTTAAAAACACATTAGCTGGTTTTTACATTTTTTTGTTTTCATCAGAAAAGTTTGCCCTGGACCAAATGCAAAAAAAGGTACATTGACAGGTAAGTTATATTTCTAAAGGATACTTTTCCATATTTCATACCCTCATATTATCTTTCCAGCTATTTTATCAAAGAAGAAAATTCCCCTGCTGCTACAACACAGAAATGGGCCCATGATGTAGCTGTTGCAAATGACCATACTTATGTATCGATTTGAATCCTGTGGCTGCTGCCGTCTGTGCGAGTGACTTCGATGCTGCTATTTCTGCTATAGTTTCCGATGATTGTAGTGCTGCTGCTATGAATGATTTGCACACCACAGACGGTGACTTCGATGCTGCTATAGTTTCGGGTGATCGTAGTGCTGCTGCTATGAATTATTTCCACACCATATGCATGGTAAATAATTGTAGTGCCGCTGTTTTCAGCGATTTTCACACCAAAGACAGTGAAAATAAAGCCAATCAAACAAAAATTCGTCGATAAATGGAAGATGAAATTTAGTTGGTTAGAAAACAAAGACGAGAAAAGCTTCTGTAAAATTTGTGTAAAATTGTTGGGAAATAATATTTCTAATTTGGAAAGGCATGGCAATTCTGATGGTCATAAAAGGGCAGAATTGTCTTTACAAAAACACAAAATACATAATTTATTTTAAAAAAAAAGTATCCTACTTATATGTACATACTTGTACCTTTATATCTAAAACATTTATCTAATGCATAACATGCACTAATTTATGTATACAAAAGTTTATAAACAAATGTGCTATGAATAAAAACACAAATTTTTATTTAATTAAATTCATTTCTAATAAATACATAGATATGTTCTTTAATTCGAAAACAAAATTTTGCGTTTGCTTTCCCATATTTACATTTCTTTGTTGATTTCCTTATTTTTGACATCACTCCGCAATTTCACTCCGCTCTTTCGTCCGTCACTCCGAAATACTCTGCTATATGTCAATTTTCACTCCGCACATAAATTTTGGAACGGCATCGCTGGGTTCGATTAACATTAAAATGTTTTGGTTTTTTGAATTTCACTTTATAGCTTAAACAGAATCAGCGTCGGACGAATTTTCGTCGGACGCGGCGTCCTGTCAAACGATTAAAATATACGGCAGTATGTGAGAATGAACAGAACGAAAACGTTGGCGAAAATCGACCGGCGAAAATTCGTCAGAATAAACTTATTTCTAATTTGACCGCTATCGCCTGTCAAATAAATTGTTTGGAACTTGATAAAAACATGTAATAAAACAAAAATATACGTTTTTTGATGTGGAAAAAATTGAAAATATGGACAGAAGAGAAGAGTCAATGGAAGAAGTAAGGAAACATTGTAATTATAAAAATATGCATATGGCAATTTCGCCTTGATTCTGTTTTACTGGGCGATCTATTTCTGATATCTAATTAATTAAATTTTTTTTGTGTTTTTCCGGACTGGGGATAAAACCCGAGACCTCTTTTATTGCAGGCGAGCCTTTCACACACTACACCACAGCGGCCACACTTTGACTTGAAATATATTTAAAATCAAAAATAAATTATTGTATTTCTGACTCACCCAAATCCAAATTACGCAACCCCGTGAAATATTATTTGAGTTGAGATTTGTTTGAATTATAACATTTTAAAAGTAAATGGGAGTTTTGAGTTATGACTATCTATTTATACGAATGTAAAAAAAAATACTGGGAACCTGTACAATAATTTGTTTTTTCGATTCATACGTCTTCCGTGGGCATTTACCTCAGTATAGGTATTAACTTTTTTAAGAAAAAATGTATGAATCATGGTATAAAACATAGATGCTCATGCCTATGCCCTTGAATCACATTTGTTTTTGTTTTTCCCCGAGACATAGGCACAGATACAAATTCGCCCTTTGAATATAAAAATAAAATTTTCTTCCTCTGCCATATGCCCTCAGTTATAAAAAATTTCAAATGAATGTGATTGAGTTTCATATGGGAAGGGCGAAGCTACGTTAGTTTCGCCCTTCCCATATGAAGCTACGTTGGTGTCGCCCTTCCCATATGAAATTGAAAATTACACTAACAAATTGAAAATAAAATTTTTTTGAAAGATTTAAATTCTTGAATTGAAAAGCGACGTAACTCAAAACGCAAATAAATATAAAAGAAATAGAAGAAATGCAAGAAAACCTTTTTCTTTACAAACGAAGGTTTGAAGTAAAACTTTGGGTAATGAAGAAGACTCTTGCTGGGAGGAGACTAACATTTAGCAGTCCCTAAAGACGTTATTCATGGATTCAAAAAATTTTGAGTTGCGCAATTTTTTGATTTAGGGTGCGATTTGTAGGCAAACGAAAAAACTGAAAAAAATTTCTAGTTAATATTGAAAAATGTGTGGCAAAAGTGTATTTCAAATTATTTGAAGAAAAATAAAAGTAGATTTTAGTAAGAAGAATAGGAATTAGAGCTCTTTTGCTGAAATATTATTGCGAGTCGCAGTCTATGCTAATTAATTATGGGTACGTATATAAATTAATAATTAAAGTAAGTTATATATATGACAGAAATAAAATATGACAAGTATCCACTCATAAGAAATGAAATTTTAAAATACTTATCCATGTTCGTGGCCGCTGTGGTGCAGTGGGTAGAGTGCTCGCCTGCTATGCCAGAGGTCTCGGGTTCAAACCACAGTCCGAGCAAACACCAAAAAATTTTTCTAATTAGTAAAAATCCAATTATTGGATTTTTAAGGGCAGCGGTACCTCTCGGCAGTGGGCGGCATACCCTCCGAGTGTATTTCTGCCATGAAAAAGCTTCTCACAAAAAATGCATTCGCCGTTCGGAGTCGGCATAAAACTGTAGGTCCACCCAATTAGTAGGAAAAACAAAAGGAGCACACCTCGAATTGGGAGAGAAGCTCGGCCATAAAACTCGTCAGA
This sequence comes from Urophora cardui, assembly GCA_960531455.1. Lineage (NCBI taxonomy): Eukaryota > Metazoa > Arthropoda > Insecta > Diptera > Tephritidae > Urophora > Urophora cardui. Next base: position 63,499,436 of record OY482670.1, on the reverse strand, counting down.
GTTATAATAGCGCCATTGTATTATTATTATTATTATCCATGTTCGGAAGCACTTATATTTGCGAAAAAGCCTTTTCTAGCCTTAAGTTAATCAAAACAAACCAAAGAAACCTTTTATCACAAAAGCATTTGGAAGCAATTCTGCAATTATCCACCTCGGATTAGGGTTGCCAGATGTACCCCTTTGGGGGGATTCTACCCCTTTTTGACTTGGTGTTCCCCTATCTACGGAAGGCTCCGTAGATACCCCTTTTTATACTCAGCTGTACTAGTACACAGAGTATTATAGTTTTAATCACATAACGGTGGATTGTAACAGAATGAAATAATCGAGATAGATATAGACTTATATATATCAAAATGATCAGGGTGAAAAGAGAAATCGATTGAGCCATGTCCGTCCGTCCGTCCGTCTGTCCGTCTGTCCGTCCGTCCGTCTGTAAACACTCTAACTCGCGCAAAAATTGAGATATTTTGATGAAATTTGAAATGCAAGTTGGTATCGACACTGGGACGGTTGGTATTGAAAATGGGCGAAATCGGACCATGACCACGCCCACTTTTGCTATATAGAAAAAATCGGAAATCTGGTATCTCAGCCACTAATATAGCTAGAGTGATGAAATTTTATCCACGTGTTGAGCTCAGGCCCCTAAGAAGAAATTTGATGGCATTTTGGAAAATGGGCGGTGCCACGCCCACTTATTAAGGAGCAAACATTGAAAGCTTTATGAGTCATAACTCAAAAACTGTTGAAGATATATCGATGAAATTTGGTATGCGTGATTTACTTAAACAAATGTTTTGACGGAAAATTGCCAAAATCGGTTGACGGCCACGCCCACTTTTATATATGGGAACTATAAAGGGGCCTAATAAAAACATTTTAAGCGATATCTCTGTCAAATATAAAGATCTATCACTGAAATTTTGTGGCATGAGTCCAGCTATGTACATAAAACAAAAAGCACAAAAACTTAGGAAAATGGGCGGTGCCACGCCCACTTATTAAGGGGCAAATATTGAAAGTTTTATGAGTCATAACTCAGAAACCATTGAAGATATATCAATGAAATTTAGTACGCGTGATATATGTACTTAGGCAAATGTTTGGACGAAAAATTTCCAAAATCGGTTGACGACCACGCCCACTTTTATATATGGGTCTTATAAAGTGACCTAATAAAAACATTTTAAGCGATATCTCTGTCAAATATAAAGATATATCATTAAAATTTTATGGAAGGAGTCTAACTACGAACATAAGACAAAAACCGTAAAAATTTTGGAAAATGGGCGTGGCACCGCCTCTTTTTAGAAGCTGGAATATACGAGATTTCTGAGCCCATAACTCGACAAATAATTGATATATAATGACGAAACTTGGTGTGTACACTTTTATTACTTGTGGTAATACATGTTAAAAATTTTAGCGAAATCGGTTGACGACCACGCCCACTTTTAAATATGGGTATTATAAAGTGGCCTAATAAAAACATTTTAAGCGATATCTCTGTCAAATATAAAGATATATCATTGAAATTTTATAGCAGGAGTCCAACTGCGGACATAAAACGAAAACCACAAAAATTTTGGAAAATGGGCGTGGCACCGCCTCTTTTTAGAAACAGGAATATAAGAGATTTCTTAGCCTATAACTCGACAAATAATTGAGATATTATGACGAAACTTGGTTTATACACTTTTATATCTTGTGTTAATAGACACGCAAAAATTTATTGAAATCGGTTTATGACCACGCCTACTTTTTAACAAAGATATTTCTGGAACACCCTTTGGAAATTTGTAACGTGACATCTTCGTAACTAGAAGTCATAAAGGAGTGAAATTTTGCACAAAGAATAATATTCATATGCTTAGTTGGATGACTGATAAAAATGTTGAAAATGGACGTGGCTACGCCCACTTTATGCAGCACTTGCTTTATAGAAAGTACCTACACCGTGTTTCCATCAAACGCAAACAAACAATGAAAGCATACAGCTGAGTATCTAATGTTCGATTCCACTCGAACTTAGGCTTCCTTACTTGTTCACTATACTCCTAATATCCTAATAAATTTTATTTTAAATTTTTTATTATAAGTAAAGATGATGAGATTGGCAAAAATATTTTGAAAAGCTTGAAAACCAGTGTCAAATATGGCTAAATAAGTGAAACATAATATATACATACATATGTATTTATGTAACTAAATGAATGTGTATATTAATTTCTTGCTTCAATTTGAAAATACGATAAATTAAAGGAATTTTCATCAAAATTCTAATGTTTTTACTAGAAATATTTTTGAAAAAAAAATACGTTAAAAAGTCTGTATGGATGAAATTTCAAAATTGCCAAAAATTCCAAATTTTTTTAGTGAATCTTAAGTCACTGAGCTACGAAGCGGAATACTCAGAAAATTCAAAAATTTTCAGTAAAACCTTAAAATTTTAATGAAAATTTGTTTAATATTTGCCCAATATTTGCACAAGTGATACAGCTCGAAATCCAAAAATTTTAAATGGTGCTGAAGTGCTTTTTCTCTAAAAGAAAGTCTATGGAGAGAATCCACATACGAGTATAACGTTAGTTTTCCAGGAAAAGCCTATGGAAAAGAATTTGGGGAAGTCGCTAGATTATAAAATCTATTATGGAGAAAACCCGACTTCAAAAAATTTTCCGTTTCGTCACTTTATGGTTTAGGATGCGATTTATTTACCTATTACATATTAAAGAAAGTAAGACTTGGTGAAAATTCCACAAAAATAAGTAGACTTAGTTGACTCGATGTGCTTACATATACATACACAAAGATATATTTACACTGAGGGAAAAAGACAATTGTAAAAATAACTCTCAACGGTGACAATGTTACATTTTTCAATGTCGACTAATTTCTTGTTGAATCACACTTTTTTTATAGTTAAAGTAAATATTTTTCAGTTGGTTTAAAAGTAAAATGGTCAATTTAGCAATAGTTCGTAGTTAAAAATAACTTAACAATAAAAGCGATTTCATTACAACATCAACATTTCTAATTTGGCATGGCTACATTGTCAATTTAAAGTTGGCATTGTTGATCTGACGTTCAGAAATTTTACTCTGGTGTGGCTACATTGTCAGCTTAAAGTAGGCATTCTCGATTTGACGTTGAGAAATTTTAACTCGATATGGCTACATTTTCAACTTAAAGTGGGCATTGTTGATCTGACAAATTTCAAATGCAAACGTGTATACAATTTGTAGCCGAAATTGAACGGCGTGTGTTATATATTCTACAAAATAACAAAGTTTCCTCGGATTTTCTATCTTGTTCCGGCAATGAGTGAGGTGGAGAATCATGCGGCAGATGCCAAGAGAAAACTGAAAGGCATATTAATACAGATTGGTGGCATATTATTGCGTGGATTTAAAGTATTGGCGATTGCTGTGAATGAGCATGCGTTGGTGGTGCTTTTTTAAATCAATTCTAGAAGGCCTAACAAAAGGGTCGGCTTTGCATTAAAGAACCACGATCCGAGAAAAATTACTTTTTCAGGGGGCTCTTACAGATATCAAAACCGAAATCAAAATTTGCCGGAGGCTTATAGTTCACGAGATATTTGTTGGTAATTTGTTGGTAGTTGGATGCGTCTATAGATATTGCCGGCTGAGGGTTATTTTTTAAAGCGCAGCCAAATGCTGCCAACGGGAAAATTACAACACACAAATTATTTTATCAAGGAATATCTCCTCAACTATAAGCGACCGACACTCTGCGTTTTTAAATTGAAAATATATTTATATTTCATATTAACCTAGTCAACAATGCCGTTTGTTAACCCATCAATAAAAGAGCTTTCGCCTAACATTATAACAATTTCAAATTGACAATTCAATTTTGTTTCAATGAATCTTCACTTTAAAATAACTAAAATAACTACGTTACATCAACGTATCATTGTTAACCCAACAATAAAAGCGCTTTTACCTAACATCACAACAATTTCATATTGACATTTTAATGTTGTTTCAAATAATATTCACTTTGAAATAACTACGATACCTACTTTGCATCGACCAATAAAACGTTGAATTAAAATTTTAGTTGTTCTTTCATAATGGAATGTGTTTAAATTGTCAATGTCCTGATGCATTATCCACTCACATGATATGTTAAATTGGCAATCGTCACAGTTATATTAAAATAAATGCGGTTGTTTTCATTGTAATATTTGTAAAATGGGAAAATAACTATTATTATACTCGATGCAACAATTGTCAAGGTAGGCTGACTATCATGACTGTTTTTTGTTGAGTTGACGTCGTTTTTGTTGGATATACGTTGTTTTTTCCCTCAGTGTATGTTCAACCTAATTTATAATATTAAGGATATACATATGCACCTTCATAAATATGCGTGTGCAATGCATATCGTCACACCATACGAAACTAGCATTTTCAAAATTTCTTACGAAAACTGGGTAATTTAAAAATTCTGCACGAAAAGTAGCACTTTAAATTTTTGTCTGACGAAAAGTTGCAATAATAATTTGAAGTGCTTGTTTTCGTCAGGCAAAAGTCGAGTGCTACTTTTTCAAATACACATTTAAAGTGCTAGTTTTCGTCAGACACAAAAAATCGGGTTGTAGTTTTCGTATGGTACGACGATTAAACATACATAAGAATTTTTTTTTTGTTCAAACGGTATGGAATTTTTACTTTTGATCTCTTTGTTTTTATGTCAAATAAGTGAATAAGCCAATTTTTTGTTTAATACATTTTGTTTTATTTGGCACCCCCAAAAATACCCCATTTTTTCTAAGTTGTACCCCGAAATCCCCCTTTTTGGTCTCGTCGATCCCCCTTTCGCCATTTTTCATCTGGCAACCCTACCTCGGATTCGACAACAAATATTGACAATTTAACAAACAGCCTTGAATAAACTTATCACTTATTCTTATTATGTAATATGTAGATATATTTTTTTTTATATGCACGAGTTCATATCTTAATTTAATATATATGTAGATACATTTGAATAAATAAAATATGTTGTAAATATTGTACATATGTATGTTGAATGCAAAATTTTCCAATGGTACAATAAAAGTTTACTTGTAGTTTGTAACTTTTTTTAAATCTAACACAAATTTTTTCTGAGTGCACTAATAAATTTTTGTAGATGTATTGGAGTTTACCCATTCAATACGAGAGCGTTCAGCACCCTTGGTATAAAAATTCAGAAGGTAATTTCACTTTAACTTTTTGACGGCTATTGAATTTTTCTGAAGTATCTTTTTTGTAAACATTATGAGTGACAAATATAAAAATGGAGATTTTTTAAGAAAATTTGGGTAATTTTAGTTTTAGTTGAAGAAAGCTCAGAAATTCGTCGCCTGAAAAAACTAATGTCGTATGTAGCAAAACATAGTTTCGAGAAAATCGACTTTGAAGTTTAAATTGGAAATTCTCAAAAACTGTACAACAGATTTTTCTGTTATTTGGACGAGCTGTAGAGAGTATTATGTATTTTGACTTGCAATTTGCAAAAGTTGGATATCTTTAAAATTATGGGAGATAAACGACTTTTCATTCAGTATGCATTTGTCGTATGTGACGTCTGAGCACCAATACCTGTTTATGATAGCACATACGACAAAAATTCTTCTCTTTTTTCAAACCTGAATGGTTAAGAGGCTCACATTTTTTGAGATATCGACTTGAAATTTGGCAGTTGCATATATTTTGATGATACTTTGATCATTTGTCGGAATCCACCACATCGGACTAATATTAGATATAGCTCCCATACAACTGATTGTTCAGATATAGCTATTTTATTTATTTTAGGAGATAAGGATATGAAACTTTGAAATAGTTGTACCCATATGGACCTAATAAATGTCACTAAAATATGTTAAGATCGGACCACTATAACATATAGCTCCCATACAACTGATTGTTCAGATATGGACATTTTGGGATATAACTTCTCCATGTAAAGAGACAAGGGCATGAAACTTTGAAGTATTTGTACCCACGTGGACATAATAATAGTCACCGCAATTTGTCAAGATCGGAGCACTATAACATATAGCTCCCATACAACTGATTGTTCAGATATGGACATTTTGGGATATAACTTATCCATGTAAAGAGACAAGGGCATGAAACTTTGAAGTATTTGTACCCACATGGACATAATAATAGTCACCGCAATTTGTCAAGATCGGACCACTATAACATATAGCTCCCATACAACTGATTGTTCAGATATGGACATTTTGGGATATAACTTATCCATGTAAACAGATAAGGGCATGAAACTTTGAGGTATTTGTACCCATATGGTCCTAATAAATGTCACCGAAATTTGTCAAGATCGGACCACTATAGAATATAGCTCCCATACAACCGATTGTTCAGATATAGCTACTTTCGGGTATAACTTCCATATTTAAGGATCACATTATACTAAACTTTAAATATGTCAGTGAAAATCATTCAGATAGGATCACTATAACCTATGGCTCCGATACAATATTTTGGTTAATTCTCAGCAGCTCAGCACATGCGACATATGTTTAAAATAAACAAAAACGAATTTATATGGAAATTTGTCGTTACATACGACAAAAGCTTACCCAAATGGTAGTAATTTTGTAACATACGACAAATGCATACTAAATAACTCAAAAACTAAAAGAGATAGAAAAAAATGGATTGGAAAAATTAAAAGATTAGGTCCGAATTAGTTAATCTGCATCAAAAACTAGAAATCGTCGATTTTCACATACGACATTCGTTTTCTCAGGCGAAATGCACACTAAAAAAACTCAAAAACTAAAAGAGATAGAAAACAAGTAAGGAAGCCTAAGTTCGAGTGGAATCGAACATTAGATACTCAGCTGTATGCTTTCATTGTTTGTTTGCGTTTGATGGAAACACGGTGCACTTAATATAAAGCGAGTGCTGCATAAAGTGGGCTTAGTCACGCCCATTTTCTAAATTTTTATCAGTCATCCAACTAAGCATATCAATATTATACTTTGTGCAAAATTTCATTCCTTTATGACTTCTAGTTACAAAGATGTCATGTTACAAATTCCCAAAGGGTGTTCCAGAAATATCTTTCTTAAAAAGTAGGCGTGGTCATAAACCGATTTCAATAAATTTTTGCGTGTCTATTAACACAAGTTATAAAAGTGTATAAACCAAGTTTCGTCATAATATCTCAATTATTTGTCGAGTTATAGGCTAAGAAATCTCGTATATCCCTTTGTGTAAAAAGAGGCGGTGCCACGCCCATTTTCCAAAATTTTTCTATTTGTTGTTTCCGGTCTATTGTGGAAGTCATGCCACAAAATTTCAATGACAGATCTTTATATTTGACAGAGATATCGCTTAAAATGTTTTTATTAGGCCCCTTTATAGTTCTCATATATAAAAGTGGGCGTGGTCGTCAACCGATTCCGCTAAAATTTTGAGCGTGTATTACCACAAGTAATGAAAGTGTACACACCAAGTTTCGTCATTATATATAAATTATTTGTCGAGTTATGGGCTCAGAAATCTCGTATATTCCTGTTTATAAAAAGAGGCGGTGCCACGCCCATTTTCCAAAATTTTTGTGTTTTTCGTTTTATATCCGCAGTTGGACTACTGCTATAAAATTTCAATGATATATCTTTATATTTGACAGAGATATCGCTTAAAATGCTTTTATTAGGTCACTTTATAAGACCCATATATAAAAGTGGGCGTGGCCCTAAACCGATTTCGGAAATTTTTCGTCCAAATATTTGACTAAGTAAGTATATCACGCGTACCAAATTTCATCGATATATCTTCAACGGTTTCTGATTTATGACTCATAAAACTTTCAATGTTTGCCCCTTAATAAGTGGGCGTGGCACCGCCCATTTTCCAAAATTTTTGTGTTTTTCGTTTTATGTCCGCAGTTGGACTTACGCGACAAAATTTCAATGATAGATCTTTATATTTGACAGAGATATCGCTTAAAATGTTTTTATTAGGTCACTTTGTAATATACATATATAAAAGTGGGCGTGGCCGTCAACCGATTTTAACTATTTTCCGTCCAAACGTATGCCTAAGTAAGTAAATCACGCGTACCAAATTTTGTCGATATATCTTCAATGGTTTCTGAGTTATGACATATAAAACTTTCAAGGTTTGACCCTTAATAAGTGGGCGTGGCACCGCCCATTTTCCAAAATTTCATCAAATTTCTTCCTAGGGGCCTGAGCTCAACACGTGGGTAAAATTTCATCGCTCCAACTATATTAGTGACTGAGATACCAAATTTCCGATTATTTCTATATAGGAAAAGTGGGCGTGGTCATGGTCCGATTTCGCCCATTTTCAATACCAACCGTCCCAGTCTCGATACCAACTTGCATTTCAAATTTCATCAAAATATCTCAATTTTTACGCGAGTTAGAGTGTTTACAGACGGACGGACAGACGGACAGACGGACGGACGGACGGACATGGCTAAATCGATTTCTCTTTTCACCCTGATCATTTTGATATATATAAGTCTATATCTATCTCGATTATTTCACTCTGTTACAATCCACCGTTATGTGATTAAAACTATAATACTCTGTGTACTAGTACAGCTGAGTATAAAAATGGATTCGAAAAATTAAAGGATTAGGTCCGATTTAGTTAATCTGTATCAAAAACTAGAAATCGTCGATTTTCACATACGACATTCAGGCGACGAATTATATAAAAGAATTATAAAACATAAAGAAATGTTTTCCTGATAACTTTAGTATACTCGGGTGTAAAATTATAACCATCATTATAATTACAGATGATGAATCGGAAGAGTTTCTCTCACTGTTCAATACGGAAGTTACTTATATTGAGGGCGGACGTACTGCTACGGGTTTCTATACTGTAGAAGATATGATGTATCCTGTACGTTTTTATCGGATTCATGCCGCCGACTCAGCGATATATTTCGAACCAGTTGCTGTAAACTTTGCCTCCTTAGATCCTAGATATTCATTCATGCTAGATGCTGGTAGTAAGCTCTTTATATGGATTGGCTGCGCTTCGAAGAATACGTTAAATTCTAAAACACGTCTAATGGCTGAAAAAATTAATAAAACCGAAAGGAAGAATAAAAGTGAGATTATAATGCAAATACAAGGTGAGCACAAGTACATTGATTCTGCAATACACAAAACCAAATAATTTTAAATAATAAATAGGCGGGGAAAGTGAAGAGTTTTGGAATCATTTAGGAGCAGACCCAAATGACGCAGCAAAAATTAAAATTCAGGAGAATGTTACAGATGATTTCAAACCGGTAATACCTCGCCTTTATCAAGTTCAACTCGGTATGGGCTATTTGGAGTTGCCACAAGTGGAGCTACCTGGCCGGAAATTGGTTCACACTTTATTGAAAAGCGAAAACGTTTATTTATTGGACTGCTCTTCTGATTTATTTGTGTGGTTTGGAAGGAAATCTACGAGACTTGTACGCGCCGCAGCTATCAAACTATCTAGAGAATTATTTCAAATGATAAACCGTCCTGAGTTTTCATTAGTTACCCGCTTACAAGAGGGAAACGAGTCACAAATGTTCAAATCAAAATTTGTTGATTGGGATGAAATAATGGCTGTAGATTTTACACGTACTGCAAAATCTGTTGCCAAAACAGGTGCGGATTTAACAAAATGGGCTCGTAAACAAGAAACTCGTGCTGATTTGGCTGCACTTTTTATGCCTCGCCAAAACCCGATGTCACTAAATGAGGCTGAGCAATTAGAAGAAGATTGGAATTACGATCTTGAAGCAATGGAGTCATTTGTACTGGAAGGTAAAAAATTTGTACGGTTACCAGAGGAAGAATTGGGTCATTTCTACACGAACGAATGTTACGTATTTCTATGCCGCTATTGTATTCCTTTTGAGGATGAAGAAATTGGAATCGATGACGTTAAACAACCGGATGATGAAATTCAATGTATAGTATATTTTTGGCAAGGACGTGATGCGAGTAATATGGGTTGGTTAACCTTTACATTTACTTTGCAAAAGAAATTCAAGACAATGTTTGGTGAGGAATTGGAAGTAGTACGGATCCATCAACAGCAAGAAAACCTAAAATTCATGGCACATTTTAAGCGGAAGTTTATAATTCATACTGGAAAGCGAAAATGTAGAGAAAATGAAAATAAACCAGTTGTTGAGTTCTTTAATTTAAGATCAAATGGTGGAGCTTTGTGTACACGACTAATTCAAATACCACCAGATGCAATACATTTAAACTCTGCATTTTGGTAAATATACAACTGTACACAATTTTATATCATATTTATCTAACTGTAAATCAATTTGAAGCTACATTTTATTTGTTCCCTTTGATACGAATTATGAATCACAATCGGGAATTGTTTATATTTGGTTGGGCTCAAAGTCAAGTCCAGAGGAATGTAAGCTTGTACAAGAAATAGCAGAAAACATGTTTAATAACCCATGGGTTAGCTTACAGGTACATTAAAACTGTTTATGCTAAATTCAATACGCAATAATCATGTTTTTAGATTTTGAATGAAGGTGAGGAACCAGAAAATTTCTTTTGGGTGGCTCTAGGCGGTCGTAAAGCTTACGACACAAATGCGGATTTCATGAATTATACACGACTCTTCCGATGCTCCAACGAGAAGGGATATTTTACTGTTGCCGAAAAATGTACCGATTTTTGTCAAGATGACTTGGCTGATGATGATATAATGATACTAGACAATGGCGAGCAAGTATTTTTATGGCTTGGCTCCAGATGTAGTGAGGTAGAAATTAAATTGGCTTATAAGTCTGCACAGGTAAATGAATTTAAAAGTCGAAAATATTTATGTACCTTTGTAAATATATTATCGACTTTTTCTAGGTATATATTCAACACTTGCGAATTAAACAACCTGAAAAGCCACGAAAACTTTTCCTAACATTGAAAAACAAGGAATCTAGACGATTTATGAAGTGCTTCCATGGATGGAGCTCACATAAACATCCACCGAAGTAATTAATTTTATTAGTGAATTAAGTAATGTGTCAGATGCAGTGTTGGTAGACACTTTTTTGGAAATTCCCTACAGAGCAAGAAAAAATCCCTACGCTTGATTTAAATTTTCCCTACGTAATTCCCTACACTTTTTTTTAGTTATTTCCATGCTAGAACAATGAAGAAACCGCACGGCTGTAGATGAGCGTTTTTTTCTTTTACTAAATAATGAAAATCGGCTGTTCTGCTGCATACTGCGTACACACTGGCTCTCAAAGAAATAAAAAAAAAATTACAATAAAATACTCATGATTTAATGTTTTGAACAATTATTATAATAAAAAAAATATATGTATTAATGCGTTGTATGTAACTTATATATATATAGGTAGGTACACGTAGGCATATAAATATGTAAAGGAACGAAACATTTCATTGATACTATCATAGGTACAGCATTTCTCTAAAAAATAATAAAGTTATTGCGTCAAATACTTTGCTTTAGCCCCTATGACACTACGTTTCTTTCTGGCATTCTACATGGTTTTTTGTGTGAAGGAGATGGTCAAATACAGTTTTGCATTGGTGCAAGCGAGTAAGCTATATTGAAAAAACCAAGGGAAATATCAACAAAATACCATATAGGCGGTTAAAAACAAAGGAGCCAGCTTGTATTTCGGTAGGTTTTTTTTTGGCGTTCGGCAGTTTTTTGGACAATTTGTTTCAATTTGACAACTATAAAATAAATTATATTTAAAACAGTGGTCCGCATTTCTGCAAACAATTGTTTGCGCTCAAATCACACCGACACGTTACGCTCTTTCTTTACTAGATGATTTAGTCGCCACTCAGCAAGTAGCGTAACAACATCGCAGAGTGCTTGTCGCTTGTTTGCACGTTGAAAACAATTTACTATGCTACCTAATATCAACGCACGTGGTCAATTTACTATCAAAAATTTCTCATACCCACACAATTTCTATAATTTCTGTAACCGAAATTGAAGGGCGTGCGTATTAAGTAAACTCGACTCCCAATTATCGTTTTGCTGACAGTTGAAACTAAGCATTGTGGGTGATTATTTGCAAAAAAAATTGATATTAGCTTTCGATATCGTGTGTGTTAGTTACATATTCCACAAAATAACAAGATTTTCTCGGATTTTCTATATTTTTCAATTTCTTTATCTATATACGCACGTAAGTCAATTTCGGTTCAACGCATATGGAAAAATTGCGGGCGTGCGTCAATTTGAGGCTTGCGTACATCTATATGTATTATTTACGCATTGCATTTGCCCGATCACAGTTCGTTCGACCGACCATAGCGCTCTCACTAATACAATTTCAAATTTGCCTACCACTGATTTAAAATGAAAAATGTATGGTTTTCAAAACGAAAATACCATAGAAACAAGTAAGGAAGCCTAAGTTCGAGTGGAATCGAACATTAGATACTCAGCTGTATGCTTTCATTGTTTGTTTACATTTGATGGAAACACGGTGTAGGCACTTTATATGAAGCGAGTGCCGCATAAAGTGGGCGTAGCCACGCCCATTTTCAAAATTTTTATCATTGATCCAACTAAGCATATGAATATTCTTTGTGCAAAATTTCATTCCTTTATGACTTCTAATTACAAAGATGTCACGTTACAAATTCTTCAAGGGTGTTCCAGAAATATCTTAGTTAAAAAGTAGGCGTGGTTATAAACCGATTTCAATAAATTTTTGCGTGTCTATTAATACAAGTTATAAAAGTGTATAAACCATACACTCGTCATAACATCTCAGTTATTTGTCGAGTTATGGGCTCCGAAATCTCGTAGAATCCTTTGTCTAAAAAGAGGCGGTGCCACGGCCATTTTCCAAACTTTTTCTATTTTTTCTTTCCGGTATTGTGGAACTTATTTATTTAACATGAAAAATTGTACACGTAAGACATTGGTCTTTTGATGGTACATCAACATAAAACATTAAATGACTAACAATATTATATCTATAATTCTTAAGGCTAAAAACTAATAGATAATTATTGAGACAAATAAAAGTTACATTAAATAAAATTAGATATGGGATTATGATAGCATAAAAAGTTACACGGTAATTAATTAATTAATTAACATAAAGGAAAAATAAAAGAAAATATTTATATTAAAATTAAAGAGAATAAAGCAAAGATAAATAGGGAGAAGATCTGATGAGAAAAACAATAATAAGAACAATAAATAAATAGCAATCACGTTTACAACGACTTAAAGTAATTTCGAATAATGTTTTTGTAGTTACCTCTATTCAACTTCTTCTTAACAGACTCTGGTATGTTGTTCCAAAGCCTCACAGCATTGATGAAAAACAATCTTGACGATGCCAGGTAAGTATATCTTGGGATTATGAGGTTATGACGTCTAATAGATCTGGTAACGGTTAGCTTTTCATACCAGTATGTGGGAAGTTTTCCTTCTTATAATTTATATATGAAAATGCAATTTCTTGCGCTAATGTAGGCCATAATACTGCATCCCAATAACTTATTTTTCCATAAGAATACATGGTCAAACTTTTTGAGACCATATACATAACGTGTAACATTATTGAAGAAAACATTAACCATGTGATTAGTAGGAAAAACAAAAAGGAGCACACCTCGAATTGGGAGAGAAGCTCGGCCATAAAACTCGTCAGAGTTATAATAGCGCCATTGTATTATTATTATTAACCTTGTGACATGAAATGGAATCGAGCTTACTGTAAACAATTTCGAAATAGGTTATATGAGGCAAAGCTAACTTGTGTCTAATTTCCAAAGAAGTAAAAGCAGCAGACATTTTCAGACTACGTAGAACATAGTACACTTTACTGACAACACTATTAATATGATCAGAACAGGTCAACTTCGAATTAATAACGAAGCCTAGGTTTTGGTCTTGTTCGTGAACATTAGGGCACTCTCGCCAATACACAAATTAGGAATGTTTTCAACATGCACTACACTATTATATATAGGTAAAACAAGAGACTTTGAGGAATTAATATGTAGACAATTCTCACTTGCCCATTGGGATATAGCAGATAAATCACTATTTAGTTTGACACACAAATCTTCAACAAGACCGACACGACTAGAGAGATACATCTGAACATCATCAGCATAAGCATGCATACTAGCATATTTGCACACCGAGAAAATATCGTTGACGAAGAGACTGAACAAAAGGGGACCTAGAACAGAGCCCTGTGGGACACCAGAGGATGGCTTTGTTCAGAAACTCAGTTTGAAGCGCAACCTGATTTTGTAGTACAAGCAGAGCGTTCATAAACGTAAATTTTGCATGAAGCGCCGCTCATCACAATCATCGAAATAATAATTACTGCCGCTGTTGCGCTTCATGCTGCGTTTCTGCACGTAAGCGATATAACTTTAAAATTGGATTGGGAATCTTAATTTTACTTTTTGAAGCCTGCCTTCCAGATAACTCCTCATAAGGCGTAGGATATTGCTAGAAAACCCAAAGTAATACTCAAGTTTTTTATGCCACAAAATTTCAATGAATTATCTTTATATTTGACAAAAATATCGCTTAAAATGTTTATATTTGGCCACTTTATAATACCCATATATAAAAGTGGGCGTGGTCGTCAACCGATTTTGGTAATTTTTCGTCCACACATTTGCCTAAGTAAATGTATGACACGTATCAAATTTCATCGATATATCTTTAACCATTTCTGAGTTATGGCTTATGAAACTTTCAATATTTGCCCCTTAATAAGTGGGCGTGGCATCGCCCATTTTCCAAAATTTCATCAAATTTCTTCATAAGGGCCTGAGCTCAATACGTGGGTGAAATTTCATCGTTCCAGCTATATTAGTGGCTGAGTTACCAAATTTCCGATTTTTTCTATATAGGAAAAGTGGGCGTGGTCATGGTCCGATTTCGCCCATTTTCAATACCAACCGTCCCAGTCTCGATACCAACTTGCATTCCAAATTTCATCAAAATATCTCAATTTTTGCGCGAGTTAGAGAGCGTACGGACGGACATGGCTCAATCGATTTCTCTTTTCACCCTGATCATTTTAATATATATAAGTCTATATCTATCTCGATTATTTCATTTTGTTACAATCCACCGTTATGAAATAAAAACTATAATACTCTGTGTACTAGTACAGCTGAGTATAAAAACGTAGTGTCATATAGGCATTTCTTTTTTCATTTGGTTGTGTGACAGTGCCGCATGTATTCAGTCAAGAGTAAAATATTTGCCGTAATAACTTTTTTATTGAAACAAATTCGATCGACGTAGATTTAACGATGAGCTGTACGAGCTTTACACAGATATCGACATTGTTCAGCGAATAAAGATCCAGCGGCTGCGTTGAGCAGGTCATGTCGCGAGAATGGATGAAGGCGCTCCGGCCAAGGAAGTATTTCTATCGAAACACGCTGAACACAAAAGAAAAGGGAGACCTCCACTGCGTTGGGAAAATCAGGTGGACAGCGATGCTGCCTCCTTAGGTGGTCCCAAGTGGCGCCATGCTGCACGAAAAAAGCAATTCTCGCGCTCTGTTGGACTCTGCCAGAATCGTCTAGACGGTTAAGCGCCAATCAAGAAGAAAAAATTCGATCTTTTTCGATACTGACAATTTTTATACTTTTAAGGCCTCTCCGCAGCTCTCAAGAAAACGCTCAAGGAAATAGTAGCAAGAAAGTCATTATATATTCAAAAGAAATGTTACATTTGAGTTTATTTACCACTTCTGTCAAATTTTCTTGAAGAAATAATAATAAATTCATTATTTCTTGGCAGAACCAGAGTTCAGTTGTTCACTTTTTCTAAAAAATCTTAAAAAAAAATAGTAGTAGAATTTCATCCAGTAAGATTAGCTCTGTTCAATAACAAAAAATTTTTAAGAATTTTTCGTAAAAAATGACAGATCTCCATATAAAAATGACACTTTTTAAGAAAAATTCGTAACAATTTTTTGTTATTGAACACAGGTATTGTGTAAATATGTGATTTAAAAATAATAAAAAACGATAAGGTAAATAGAAAAGGTAAAACAGTGCCACTCTTTCGTCTTGTCATGCACACGTATTTATAAATACATTCTTTTTTTCACTTAGCTACCTTTTCCATTGTTCCGCGGTTTTGCAAGCTCTGCGAGTTAGGCACTATTCGGTCCACTAAATATTCCCATTGCGACTATTTATTGGATTTCATAACTTTCATGAGCTTCACTTTTTGCAACTTGGAAATTTTCTTATAGTTTGTTGCCGTACGGCTAGGTTCGGTTGCGAGTGACCCACTCAATGCCTTTGGGGTTGGGAGCGGCTCCCAGTTTAATGCGCTCCGTTTACCCTGAGTCCGACCGTAACGACACCACGATACCCAAGGCCTCAGCTTCCCGATAGTATCGTCCAGACCAGAGCAACGCACCCCGCGCTGCACGCCCCCTAAATGCCACCAGGTATGCTTGTAATATGCGCGAGCTAGCTCGCCGGACGGGGTGGTTCTTTGTGGCTAGAGGCACGCACGCCGCCGCAATCAAAAAAATCATACCTATTGTTGAAAGGCCCCAGAGGTAGCGCGCCACAAATCATATCCCCATCATGTTCCCCACAACCCCCCATGTCCGTCCGAATGAATTAAGTTTGGGCCACAGATGTTGGGCCCACCTTCATTACCCGCCCTTCCATGGTCGACTTCGGCAACGATGTGTCGACCCCTCATTCAACCCCCAAATTGTTCATTACCCCTCCATGTTCTTATGTCCGTCCGTCACCTTCATGCCGCACCAAATCATGTTCAACACTTATTGCTCCTCTAACATATTTTCACACGTTTATTAAAATTATTGATGACATTCAATTTGCCTCTTCGGCTTGGTCTTCATGACCCCTTATATCTATAATTCTTATTCGTATCTTACTCACTAAGATCTACACCCATGACCCGCCCTCGGTGGCGTCAGCAAATTGTATCAATGCCTCTCTTCAGCAATATGTGTCAGCCGTTAAATCTACGATACTAAAAAAAATAACTCACTTACTTCATCGGTTGCATAATGAATTGACATTCCATATGCAACAAATACTCTCCCATGACACAATCCACCGAAGCTGCGTCAATGTTGCAACTCAACTAACTTACGATTCTCGTCTGTGAGCTCACTTATTCTAAGAGTCCTTACAATTCAAGTGGACTCATGCCCTATACTTAGGCTAGTAAGTTCGCTGATGTTAACCTACGAACAAAATAATTCAATTATCAATATCTTCAAAATTATTGTATTCAAGTACGCATCAATCAACTTGCGTGCGTGTTGCTCATCTACATTGACAACATTCCATTAGCAACAATGTTGCTCAACTCCGAATCACCAAATTACATTTCACGTCTACTACACTGTTACGAGTTTCATAAAATGATTAAACTGCCTATCGGAGAGAACTCCCCAGGGATTAGGCCCTACCTAGAAGACGTCTTACAGGCAAAATTCAGGTTCGCCTTTCCCCCTACGGATTTCTTCTTTGACAATAAAATACAATATAAACTACTCGCAAATTACAACCTCTGGTATTGACTAGCAATAAGCTTAGCAACATTGTTTCGTATGCCTGACTCAATCATGTTCATGAACCAAAAAAAAACTGTTCTCAGTTCTCATACATACACCAAAAGCCAGACCCCAGCAACAATGTTGATATGCCGTGCACCAATATCCATACATAAAAATAAATAAAAATCAATTGAAAAGAATGATACAGCTCACCTCGCCCGAATCGCCATGTACCAACGTATATCACTGGACACCCTTTGCTACGCTGCCACCCACTTCCACTTGCCGATGCTTTGAATCTAGGGCTGATGATTTGACCCGGGTAATGAGATACCCGGGTACCCGGGTAGTGAATGAAGCCCTACCCGGGTTTTTTATTACCCGGGCAGGCCCGTTCGGCCCGGGTAGCCGGGCATCGAAAAATTACCCGGGTACCCGGGCGGCCTCGAAACTGTTAGAAATGAAATTTTAAAGACTCCGTATGTATAGAAAGATCGTACAATATGAGTATCAAACGAAAGGAGATGGCTTCTGGTTTCATTTGGACTTCGATATGTTTCGATAAATTAATCGATAACTGAGTTATCGGTCAAAATGTGATTGCACAAAAACCTTAATATTACCTTACAATATGGGTATCAAACGAAAGGGGATGGCCCCAGGTTTCATTTGAACTTCGATATATTTCGATAAATTTATCGATAACTGAGTTATCGGTCAAAATCTGATTGCACAAAAACCTTAACATTACCCCACAATATGGGTATCAAACGAAAGGGGATGGCCCCAGGTTTCATTTGAACTTCGATATATTTCGATAAATTTATCGATAACTGAGTTATCGGTCAAAATCTGATTGCACAAAAACCTTAACATTACCCTACAATATGGGTATCAAACGAAAGGGGATGGCCCCAGGTTTCATTTGAACTTCGATATATTTCGATAAATTTATCGATAACTGAGTTATCGGTCAAAATCTGATTGCACAAAAACCTTAACATTACCCTACAATATGGGTATCAAACGAAAGGGGATGGGCCCAGGTTTCATTTGAACTTCGATATATTTCGATAAATTTATCGATAACTGAGTTATCGGTCAAAATGCGATTGCACAAAAACCTTAATATTACCTTACAATATGGGTATCAAACGAAAGGGGGTGGCCCCAGGATTCATTTGAACTTCGATATATTTCGATAAATTTATCGATAACTGAGTTATCGGTCAAAATGCGATTGCACAAAAACCTTAATATTACCTTACAATATGGGTATCAAACGAAAGGGGATGATCCCAGGATTCATTTGAACTTCGATATATTTCGATAAATTTATCGATAACTGAGTTATCGGTCAAAATGCGATTGCGCAAAAACCTTAATATTACCTTACAATATGGGCATCAAACGAAAGGGGATGGCCCCAGGATTCATTTGAACTTCGATATATTTCGATAAATTTATCGATAACTGAGTTATCGGTCAAAATGCGATTGCATAAAAACCTTAATATTACCTTACAATATGGGTATCAAACGAAAGGGGATGGCCCCAGGATACATTTGGACTTCGATATATTTCGATAAATTTATCGATAACTGAGTTATCGGTCAAAATGCGATTGCACAAAAACCTTAATATTACCCTACAATATGGGCATCAAACGAAAGGGGATGGCCCCAGGATACATTTGAACTTCGATATATTTCGATAAATTTATCGATAACTGAGTTATCGGTCAAAATGCGATTGCACAAAAACCTTAATATTACCTTACAATATGGGTATCAAACGAAAGGGGATGGCCCCAGGTTTCATTTGAACTTCGATATATTTCGATAAATTTATCGATAACTGAGTTATCGGTCAAAATCTGATTGCACAAAAACCTTAACATTACCCTACAATATGGGTATCAAACGAAAGGGGATAGCCCCAGGTTTCATTTGAACTTCGATATATTTCGATAAATTTATCGATAACTGAGTTATCGGTCAAAATGCGATTGCACAAAAACCTTAATATTACCTTACAATATGGGTATCAAACGAAAGGGGATGGCCCCAGGTTTCATTTGAACTTCGATAAATTTATCGATAACTGAGTTATCGGTCAAAATCTGATTGCACAAGAACCTTAATATTACCCTACAATATGGGTATCAAACGAAAGGGGATGACCCCAGGTTTCATTTTAACCTCGATATATTTCGATAAATTTATCGGTAACTGAGTTATCGGTCAAAATGTGATTGCACAAAAACCTTAATATTACCTTACAATATGGGTATCAAACGAAAGGGGATGGCGATCTCATTTAGCGATGGCAATTTCTAGAATCCGGGTATTGGTTAACCACGGAATATTTCTGAGCAATATTGGTATCAAATGAAGGTTTTTACAGGACAAATTGTACGAATTTTTACAGTTTTCGATTTGAATTAAAGGCACACCAAAATGTTAACCAACAGAATATCTGGTGCATTATTACTGTTTGATAAAACTTATTAAAAGCAGAAACTTGCTTTTGAAATATTCGTGTACGTATGAAAAATCTTAAAATAGTTATGTGTTTGTACGGGAGAGGGCTGGTCTACCATGATCCTTGGTTTATGCGAACCAGGAGCAATTTTTGGCAAATTACTTATTTGTATTAGAAAAAAATGAAAAAGTAAATGTGGTAGCACTAATATCAAGTTTTATTCAAAGAGAAAAAATATTAGAAATAAGGTTATTCCAAATGAACTAAAAATGATGTAATGTAATTTTTTACATTGTATGTACGGGACAAATGGTATAAATATTTACAATTTACCGACAAGCCAAAAGGTTATCAAACAAAGTTTCTGGTTCATCAATGTTGTGTGGCTAATTTCTAAACAAAAGGAGAAGCTTGCATTTTAAAAACTGGTATATGTGTGAGAAATCGAAATGTTTGTACGGGACAAATTTACCATTTCCCATGGGATGCTCCTGAAAGGTGTTGTGCAGGTCTTTCACGTAGGATGTACTGATTATTATTCCTAGGTCGGGCACCCAGATATGGGTCAAAGGTATGCTATTTTTTGCGATTTGTCTGAAACCATAAGCGTTTTATTTGTATAGGATATCTTACTTCATTTTGGATTAATTTAACATGGTTTAAAAAATTGAATAAAAGCAAAACAAAGTAACAAGCTTAGACGTCATTTTACTTCAGATTTTTTCGTTATAATTACTCTTCGACCAGCCACACATGACGGCAGAAAACTCGCAGAACTTGGGCAGAAAGCCATAGAAACGCGCGTCTTCATGTGTGCCCATTGGCAGAAGTACAAGGAAATCGAGGGTTTTTGTAAACCGGCGTTTTCTGCCTGCCCAAGTTCTGCGCGTTTTCTGCTGTCATTTGTGGCTGGTCTTAATGTAATAAGTTAACTTCCATCACGTGTACTGTGCTACATGCGGGTTTTTTTCTCAGAACATATTTACAAAGATTATGATATTTCTGGCTGTATTATATAGGAAAGAGTTCAAATTAATATAGTACTGCTTTTTTGGCATAAAATGTGCTTAGTTTCTACAACAAAAGTATATAAAGTGACACAAAAAATTTGGTCGATATATCGTACAAAATTAGGTCTTTGACCGATAACTCAGTTATCGATAAATTTATCGAAATATATCGAAGTTCAAATGAAACCTGGGGCCATCCCCTTTCGTTTGATACCCATATTGTAGGGTAATATTAAGGTTTTTGTGCAATCAGATTTTGACCGATAACTCAGTTATCGATAAATTTATCGAAATATATCGAAGTTCAAATGAAACCTGGGGCCATCCCCTTTCGTTTGATACCCATATTGTAAGGTAATATTAAGGTTTTTGTGCAATCGCATTTTGACCGATAACTCAGTTATCGATAAATTTATCGAAATATATCGAAGTTCAAATGAAACCTGGGGCCATCCCCTTTCGTTTGATACCCATATTGTAGGGTAATGTTAAGGTTTTTGTGCAATCAGATTTTGACCGATAACTCAGTTATCGATAAATTTATCGAAATATATCGAAGTTCAAATGAAACCTGGGGCCATCCCCTTTCGTTTGATACCCATATTGTAGGGTAATATTAAGGTTTTTGTGCAATCGCATTTTGACCGATAACTCAGTTATCGATAAATTTATCGAAATATATCGAAGTTCAAATGAAACCTGGGGCCATACCCTTTCGCTTGATACCCATATTGTAGGGTAATATTAAGGTTTTTGTGCAATCGCATTCTGACCGATAACTCAGTTATCGCTAAATTTATCGAAATATGTCGAAGTTCAAATGAAACCTGGGGCCATCCCCTTTCGTTTGATACCCATATTGTAAGGTAATATTAAGGTTTTTGTGCAATCGCATTTTGACCGATAACTCAGTTATCGATAAATTTATCGAAATATATCGAAGTTCAAATGAAACCTGGGGCCATCCCCTTTCGTTTGATACCCATATTGTAGGGTAATGTTAAGGTTTTTGTGCAATCAGATTTTGACCGATAACTCAGTTATCGATAAATTTATCGAAATATATCGAAGTTCAAATGAAACCTGGGGCCATCCCCTTTCGTTTGATACCCATATTGTAGGGTAATATTAAGGTTTTTGTGCAATCGCATTTTGACCGATAACTCAGTTATCGATAAATTTATCGAAATATATCGAAGTTCAAATGAAACCTGGGGCCATACCCTTTCGCTTGATACCCATATTGTAGGGTAATATTAAGGTTTTTGTGCAATCGCATTTTGACCGATAACTCAGTTATCGCTAAATTTATCGAAATATGTCGAAGTTCAAATGAAACCTGGGGCCATCCCCTTTCGTTTGATACCCATATTGTAAGGTAATATTAAGGTTTTTGTGCAATCGCATTTTGACCGATAACTCAGTTATCGATAAATTTATCGAAATATATCGAAGTTCAAATGAAACCTGGGGCCATCCCCTTTCGTTTGATACCCATATTGTAAGGTAATGTTAAGGTTTTTGTGCAATCAGATTTTGACCGATAACTCAGTTATCGATAAATTCTCGTTTTTGAGGAACAAAAGCAAACGTCTGAACATCCAAACATCGCTACATATGTACATTTCTCGTTCATCCATAAACGAGCGGCCTATTGTGGTAAGCAGCGTTTGTCGCATTAGCCGGCATCAACAAGAATGCCCGGGTACACGGGTATCATCAGCTCTATTTGAATCGCTGGCTTTCATCGGCCCCATATATTTTCCTGTATGTTTTCGTTGTTGTTATTGCTGCCACTGCTTACCAATTCCCATGTCCATCCGTGTGTGTTCTACCGACTCCAAAAATCCCGATCACTTATATTCTACTTGCCCTTTCAATGTCTCGGCCAATACTTCCCCTCCACCAGTACACCAGCTCCGGTAAGTATCGTCGAATTTTTGGCGCTTTCGATTCGCCATCAGACAAGCGAGGTCGGATCGAACAAAAATGTTTGAACTCATAATGAGTAGTAGCCATACTCGCTAACTGGTCGATAAAAATTTCCCTCTGCTCGCTATCATTCACATATAAATTTGGCAGAGGGAAATTTATAGCCAGCAGAGAAATTGTGAATCGAAAGCGGCTTTTATTAATTTGCCATTAAATCTTATTTCAATTTCTTCTCAGATGCTTTTCTATGCGTGCCAAACATTTGAGTTTCTTCTTCTTCACTGTTCAATGGTTGGCTGCTCCGACATGCTGTCTATGCACAGGTTGTTGCGCTGTTGGTTCGGAACTTTGCTATGCAACCAGTTGGTTTGGATTTGTCAACCAATTGTACTTACGAAGTTTCGATACTCGTTTCTGCAAAGTTGCGTGTCTTATCATTGAACATGTCGTCGGTTGCGATTATATAGTGTTTGATCCAACCTGAACTCTAGCAAATAAACCATGACAACTGTCCCCGATGCTGTTATGCGTTTCACCACATTTGTTCGCAAGGCCCGAAATGTTGCTAACATGCGAATGTTACCTGTCGCAAGGCCTGTAATGTTGCTTACATACGAATGTCACCTCAAGCGATCGACATCACTTGATGACAATATCAGAACTTGCTTTGCGATATACGATGTCGAGGTTATTCTTGGAATGTGTTAGGCTCGCTTTATCAAAGCAATACCAACGAACTCATACCTATGCCGGAAGTGCACTAGATACTCGTTCCTTGGAATTAAGACAACGTCTACCTCGATCTCTTAGTTCACTACTAATGCACCTGGTACTATGTTCAGCGCACCGAACTTCAAAACAGTGTTGCTGCCATGGCTTTATGCGTGTTTTGCTTGCTTTGGATGTTTCGGAGGCGGCTAAAACTTCTAACGAAGCCGTCTGGCACTCCCGGAGCGTTGTCGGTGGCCTTGGCAAGGAGTATTGAGTGCTGGCGAGTAATATGGTGTCGGATAGGCTAGCGCTAGAACCTAAATCACTTGTGCTGTTGCTTATACACTCATTTCGAGCTGCGGTGGTTGCTTAGGTGTTGGTATTGCTGCTTGCAGCGGCCTTGCCGCACTTGGCGCTATGAGCGGCGCACCAAGTGTGTGACCATATGCTGTCTGTCGTGACTAATGTTAAGGCTGGCGAAGACTTCCAGCAGTAAACTCCGGTTGAATCTGATTCCTAGCTATCTGTGGAATAAATTACACCTGCCTATAAGGTTGTTGCACTAACATCTGTCTGATAGTCCCTACTATTGCCAACTGCCACTCACCTTAACTGTAAAAGCAGAACGACCAGATTGCTCTATTCTGAGGCCGAGCACCTTCCTCTTTACCTGATAATACTCAGTGGATTATGCCGATTATATTGATTGCTATGACACTTCTTGTTGGGTGTTATCCAGACTTTTCCATGCAAGAGCATAGACTAAATTTACCGCTTTATCGCACGATGGTCGGAGTAGAAAAGAAAAATGTCGGCGTTTTCAAAGTCGAACGAGGCCTCGTTCAGGTGTCTTCTATCATTTTCTGTATCGATTGACGTTATTGCCAACCCAGACAGTACGCTGTGTTTCATGCGCAACTTATCTCGAAATCTAATGCCTGTCCTACACTGCGCGACCGTAACAGGGCGAGTGCCTCGGCTGGCTTGTCCGACGAAGCGCTCGAAAGTGGGCGCGGCTTGTGATTCCATTCCATCCTAGCTAAACTCGTAAGTCTTTAGCATGAAATACTCCCACTGTACGTCCGTGAGCGTCACCTACCTCATACAATGAGTGTCCTTTTCTCGCCAGGATCACCGATTTGATAAACTTTGGGGCCAGCTTGGCGCTGTATTGCTTTGCTGCATCGCTCAACCTAAAGTTCCTTCGAAATACTGTCTGACCCACCGCGTACTCGATAGGACGAGATCTGGTATTGTACGCTCTCTTGCCATTCTCATACGCCTCCGTCAAGTTACGCAAAAGACGATCTCTTAACAGCGCTAGGCGGTCGGAGATGGCTGGTACATCATAATCATTATCTCTTAGCTGCTCCATTTTTCGCAATACCTCATAGGTCGACGCATGTTGGATCATCCCCTGCCCAAATAGAGCTTTATATGGTTCCACACCTATTGCCTCATGTAACGCGCTTCGCAGCGCAAATGCGGCATGCGATATATGGAGATCCCAACTGCGCTGGTCATTTCCTTGAATATACGTACGTATAACTGCCAATAGCGAGCGATTAACGCGTTCCGACGCGTTAGCCTGTGGAGCGTACGGCGCGGTACGAATATGCTTCACG
Organism: Urophora cardui; assembly: GCA_960531455.1. NCBI lineage: Eukaryota > Metazoa > Arthropoda > Insecta > Diptera > Tephritidae > Urophora > Urophora cardui. Next base: position 63,474,076 of record OY482670.1, on the reverse strand, counting down.
CCATACCCTTGCAGCAATCTGGCAAAACTCTCAGAGATAAACTGCCTTCCATTATCTGAATGGATGTCCTCAGGCACTCCGAAGATGTGAAACACCTCGCTCTCCAAATACCGCGTAACCTCCTCCGCTGTAGCGTTGCGCATTGGCTTGAACAAGACGAATTTTGTTAAGTGGTCCAACACAACGAAGACATAAGCATTTCCGTCTTTGCTCCTGGGGTATGGCCCACAGAAATCTATATATAACCGTTGAAATGCCCTCTCTGTACTGAAACGGGCTTGCATCGGCGGTCGCGTCGTTGCATTGGGCGCCTTGGCACATTTGCACAGTTCACAGGCGGCTACAAATCTTTTAGCATCTACCACCATGGTGGGCCAATAATAGTACTGCCTCAGGCGGTATAATGTCTTACCAGTTCCACCATGTCCTGCCGACCTGTCGTTATGCACTTCCTGTAATAGTTGTTGTCTGAGGCCCTCTGGTACCCATACTCTCCAGAGTGACTCCTCTAACTCATTTGGTTGCCTGGGGTGTATTCTCCTGTATACCACCCCTTCCACTACTTTAAGATCTGGTAAGGAGCTTTCATTCGCTCTCACTTTTTCCTTAAGCGCTTCATAATCCGGCGCTGAAAATGCAGCAGAGCTGAAATCGATGCTTCTGCACTCCCTTGGTCTGTCTAGCTCCTCCATAAACACACGACTCAACGCATCGGGCACCACATTTTGAGTTCCTCTCCGCCGCAACTGTTTGACGGTTGTTGGTACCGGAAAATCCACCATTGCCTGTATCTTAGACGGATCGGTCCTCAACTGCCCTTGTCCTACAAGAAAGCCGAGATACCTTATCTCCCTTTGACAAAACTTCGATTTCGCCAAATTGATGGTTAGTCCAGCACTAGCCAAGCATTCAGCGACTTCTGCCAAATGTTCTAGATGCGCATCGAAATCTGGCGAGCAAATCAGCAAGTCGTCTATATAGACGAAAACAACTTCGCGCAGCCGGGATGGTATGATCTTATCCATAAGCCGGCACAATCGCTGACTTGCGTTGCAGAGTCCGAAAGGCATTACCTTAAACTGATAGAGTGGACGACCTGGCACGGTAAACGCCGTTTTTTCCCGCGAGCTCAGCTCCAGCGGAATTTGCCAGAACGCATCCTTTAGGTCAATTCCTGATATGTAATGGGTTTCGCGTAGTCGAGATAGTATACCCTCGACATGTTGAGTCGGATCTGCGTCCTTCTTCGTCCTCTCATTTAGTTTGCGCATATCGACGCATAGACGCTTTTTGCCTGGTTTCTCCACCAGAACAACAGGAGAACTCCATGAGCTGTTGCTCTCCTCTATTACGTCTAAACTCACCATACGGTCTATCTCGTCATAGATGTGCTTTTGCTTAGCTGGAGACATGGGATAATGACGCTGTTTGACCGGTACCGTGTCATCGAAAACTTCTATGACATGCTCCATGTGGGTTTTCCCCAAACCTAATTCCGAAAACGAAGGAAAGAGTCTTTTTACTGTCTCGAGTCGTTGCGAGTCCCTTGCCGATAGTTCGATTTGATTCGGTTCACTGACATTCAATTCCGATATTATCACAGGTGCGAGGCCGAATGCCTCCCAAAAGTCTACACCTAGGTATAACTCCTGTTGCAAGCTGGGAACCAAATAAAAGGTCATTGGCACTTCCTTTCCGCGCCAGCACACCGTGACTTTCACTTTTCCTACAATTGCCTGTGACTTCCCATCCGCCGTTAAAAGACTGCTTCGCCTTCTCTCCACTTTTTCCTTCAATCTGTTCGCCCAGGTGTTAGCGGTCGAACCCAGCTAATAGAGGCTCCGCTATCCAGCAAATCCCTTATACGTACCCCTTCAATGTCTACATCTATGTATGGTCGTCGATCTGTCCCTTCGCGTATAATGGTTTCCGCAATCCCTCGGCATTCGGCTCTTCTTTCCTTTGTTCTTCGCCGTATGCAGCAGATCCGCTTCCACGCTCGAGTTGGCTGGTTTTCCAACGCACCTACTCCTTGCGCAGTCCCAAAAATACGCTGCCTCGTTTCTTTATACCTCTTCTCACGTTCCGTCAATGATAAATAAGGATTCAGCCCTTTGGCTGGCTGATTCCTTGCAGTCCCGTTCATGGTCAAATCTGGCATTACTTCTCCGGGATGGGATTCTTCTGACAGGTTTCCCCGGTCTTCCTGCCATCCTTGTGGTTTTCCGCTTCCTTACATTCTAGCTCGCACCGCTGGCATTGCGCGCTAGGTAAATTGCATCGGTAACACAGCATCCTATGTATCTTCCCCTCGCACGCCCCCAGAGTGGCATCCTTTCTCTCATGGCTAGCTTTCGTAAACGTGGGATTCCCACCTTGATCCTTCCAGTGAGGCTTGTCCCTCATCGGTCTGCACATTGCAGCTACTGACTCGGATTCCTCCTCCGTTGTATCGTCGAGCTCTTCCAGTGTTTTCCGCCGGTAGGTTTTGGACTCCATCTCCGCGATGTGTTTCTCAGCCCTTCGGCACTCCGTTCGTAACTCCTCTAAAGTCTCCATCCGGCAGCCGAACACTAGGTTCTTTATCCGCGGTCTCAGATTCCTACGGAAAAGTCCCACTAATCCCCGTTCTGGCATGCGCTTACGCATGGTCAGCTCCATACCTCTGATAGCCGCATAGAATTCGTCGAATTTTTCATTAAATTCTTGTTTCCGGTCGTTCATGGCCTGCTGTATCTCTTCGTCGCAATCAGCTTTTCGATACTGCTCGACCATGGCTGCCCTGAACTCCTCAAAGTTCTCTGTCCCGTCTATTGCATGTTCCTCCATATACAGCCAATACCATTCCTTGGCTGCTCCGTCTAAAAGCAAATGAAAGTTTGCATACAAATCCTGGGCATCTATACCATGCTTCTGTCGCAAGGTCTCCACTCGATACAGAAATCTCTCCACGTAAGCAGATTTCTGCCCCCCATCGAACTTTAGGTTCCAATCCCTGATTGTTTTGGTCGCACTTCTGTCTGGCTGATATGCCATCCTTGATCCTCGGCGTAATGGTGTCCCTGCCGTTCTCTGATCGGTGCTTGCAGCTGCTCCTGGCATCGCATGACTGCCTGTTTCTCCTAGTATCCTGCCTGCTACTGTCCGCTCTTCGGCATGCCAACAATCCCGATTTTCCGTCCCTTTGGGAGCGTAGTCCCGAACGTTCGGACCCCCTCGCTCCAGATTAGCTAGTCTGTCGGCCAATCCGCTAACATCCATACGCAGCCCTTGTATAGCCCCTTTGACCGCGTCGGTGGTACTTCGGTGTATATCCATTTGGCCTTGGAAGAATAGCTGTTCCAACTTCTTCCACATCTCTTCTCCCATTATTCCCACATCTTTCGCCTCTACAACTGGTGCTGCGGAGGATAACGTTCCCCCCGCCGCTCCTGCTGCTGAGCCTCTCGTATCCGTCAATTCGATACTTTGCTCCTCGTCGACACTACCACCCCCCTGAAGGATACCCTTATCCTTAGTGTCAGCATCGCTCTGGCGCCCCCCTTTCTGCGAACCTGGCATCTTCCCAACAGATTTACCCACTCAAAGTTTGCAAAAAAGAAAGAAAATTCTAAGTCCAATATAATTTACGTCAGGTAAGTATTTCGTAGCCGCAGTGAATCCTACTCACGATAAAAACTTAGGTACTTCTCCACCTAAGTTGACGACTATATCTTATGCTCTGGATATCGTGTAGTCGGCTTATATACGTGTGATTATATTTATATACGTGTTCGGTAAGTATACGTGTAACGATTGAAAGAAAAAATTTAAATTCGATAAAAATTGTTTAAAAATGAAAATGATTGACTGGTACAAAATATACCCTTTGCACCTAAGGGTTTACTCACAAAAGAAACTTGACTAACCTCGCTGTTGATCTGATTTGGTTGGCATGAGGTCTGTCCTCCTATCGTCGTCCGTCCAGTCATCTCCCCTCTATATTCCTGTCACTCCACGATCCGACTTCGGTACCATCGCCCAACATCACGAGTTGTCGACTAGCTACCGAAAGATCTCACGCCTCTTAATCCCTCGAGAAGCCTGAAGACACTATTGACCGGCACTGCTTGGCCAAATCAAGCTATCTTAACAGTCCCCTCATTCCCACGTCACCGAAGACACATTTAGATGGCCCTAGTCTGTCCAACTAAGCTATCTTAACAGCTGACTTCTTCTCGTATCGCGACACTATCATCCGCTCTAACTGCTTTGGCAAAATGAGCTGCCCGCGAATACCTACACTCCGGCATCGACAAATTGTTAGGTCTTAAAATCATCGCCTATCAAGATATCAGATACCCTCTTCTTTCCACATCTAACTCTAAAAAAAATTGAATCTAGATTTGTGCACCACCTCTTCAGCCACGTCCGAATGTTATCTTCCGAGCCCTCTTTTCTATGGATTCCTAGCTGTCTTTGGAATCCTCTCTTATTTCCGTGGGCCGCACGTTGGGCGCCATTTTGTTGCCGTACGGCTAGGTTCGGTTGCGAGTGACCCACTCAATGCCTTTGGGGTTGGGAGCGGCTCCCAGTTTAATGCGCTCCGTTTACCCTGAGTCCGACCGTAACGACACCACGATACCCAAGGCCTCAGCTTCCCGATAGTATCGTCCAGACCAGAGCAACGCACCCCGCGCTGCACGCCCCCTAAATGCCACCAGGTATGCTTGTAATATGCGCGAGCTAGCTCGCCGGACGGGGTGGTTCTTTGTGGCTAGAGGCACGCACGCCGCCGCAATCAAAAAAATCATACCTATTGTTGAAAGGCCCCAGAGGTAGCGCGCCACAAATCATATCCCCATCATGTTCCCCACAACCCCCAATGTCCGTCCGAATGAATTAAGTTTGGGCCACAGATGTTGTTGGGCCCACCTTCATTACCCGCCCTTCCATGGTCGACTTCGGCAACGATGTGTCGACCCCTCATTCAACCCCCAAATTGTTCATTACCCCTCGATGTTCTTATGTCCGTCCGTCACCTTCATGCCGCACCAAATCATGTTCAACACTTATTGCTCCTCTAACATATTTTCACACGTTTATTAAAATTATTGATGACATTCAATTTGCCTCTTCGGCTTGGTCTTCATGACCCCTTATATCTATAATTCTTATTCGTATCTTACTCACTAAGATCTACACCCATGACCCGCCCTCGGTGGCGTCAGCAAATTGTATCAATGCCTCTCTTCAGCAATATGTGTCAGCCGTTAAATCTACGATACTAAAAAAAATAACTCACTTACTTCATCGGTTGCATAATGAATTGACATTCCATATGCAACAAATACTCTCCCATGACACAATCCACCGAAGCTGCGTCAATGTTGCAACTCAACTAACTTACGATTCTCGTCTGTGAGCTCACTTATTCTAAGAGTCCTTACAATTCAAGTGGACTCATGCCCTATACTTAGGCTAGTAAGTTCGCTGATGTTAACCTACGAACAAAATAATTCAATTATCAATATCTTCAAAATTATTGTATTCAAGTACGCATCAATCAACTTGCGTGCGTGTTGCTCATCTACATTGACAACATTCCATTAGCAACAATGTTGCTCAACTCCGAATCACCAAATTACATTTCACGTCTACTACACTGTTACGAGTTTCATAAAATGATTAAACTGCCTATCGGAGAGAACTCCCCAGGGATTAGGCCCTACCTAGAAGACGTCTTACAGGCAAAATTCAGGTTCGCCTTTCCCCCTACGGATTTCTTCTTTGACAATAAAATACAATATAAACTACTCGCAAATTACAACCTCTGGTATTGACTAGCAATAAGCTTAGCAACATTGTTTCGTATGCCTGACTCAATCATGTTCATGAACCAAAAAAAAACTGTTCTCAGTTCTCATACATACACCAAAAGCCAGACCCCAGCAACAATGTTGATATGCCGTGCACCAATATCCATACATAAAAATAAATAAAAATCAATTGAAAAGAATGATACAGCTCACCTCGCCCGAATCGCCATGTACCAACGTATATCACTGGACACCCTTCGCTACGCTGCCACCCACTTCCACTTGCCGATGCTTTGAATCGCTGGCTTTCATCGGCCCCATATATTTTCCTGTATGTTTTCGTCGTTGTGCCACTGCTTACCAATTCCCATGTCCATCCGTGTGTGTTCTACCGACTCCAAAAATCCCGATCACTTATATTCTACTTGCCCTTTCAATGTCTCGGCCAATACTTCCCCTCCACCAGTACACCAGCTCCGGTAAGTATCGTCGAATTTTATTAATTTGCCATTAAATCTTATTTCAATTTCTTCTCAGATGCTTTTCTATGCGTGCCAAACATTTGAGTTTCTTCTTCTTCACTGTTCAATGGTTGGCTGCTCCGACATGCTGTCTATGCACAGGTTGTTGCGCTGTTGGTTCGGAACTTTGCTATGCAACCAGTTGGTTTGGCTTTGTCAACCAATTGTACTTACGAAGTTTCGATACTCGTTTCTGCAAAGTTGCGTGTCTTATCATTGAACATGTCGTCGGTTGCGATTATATAGTGTTTGAGCCAACCTGAACTCTAGCAAATAAACCATGACAACTGTCCCCGATGCTGTTATGCGTTTCACCACATTTGTTCGCAAGGCCCGAAATGTTGCTAACATGCGAATGTTACCTGTCGCAAGGCCTGTAATGTTGCTTACATACGAATGTCACCTCAAGCGATCGACATCACTTGATGACAATATCAGAACTTGCTTTGCGATATACGATGTCGAGGTTATTCTTGGAATGTGTTAGGCTCGCTTTATCAAAGCAATACCAACGAACTCATACCTATGCCGGAAGTGCACTAGATACTCGTTCCTTGGAATTAAGACTACTACAACGTCTACCTCGATCTCTTAGTTCACTACTAATGCACCTGGTACTATGTTCAGCGCACCGAACTTCAAAACAGTGTTGCTGCCATGGCTTTATGCGTGTTTTGCTTGCTTTGGATGTTTCGGAGGCGGCTAAAACTTCTAACGAAGCCGTCTGGCACTCCCGGAGCGTTGTCGGTGGCCTTGGCAAGGAGTATTGAGTGCTGGCGAGTAATATGGTGTCGGATAGTCTAGCGCTGGAACCTAAATCACTTGTGCTGTTGCTTATACACTCATTTCGAGCTGCGGTGGTTGCTTAGGTGTTGGTATTGCTGCTTGCAGCGGCCTTGCCGCACTTGGCGCTATGAGCGGCGCACCAAGTGTGTGACCATATGCTGTCTGTCGTGACTAATGTTAAGGCTGGCGAAGACTTCCAGCAGTAAACTCCGGTTGAATCTGATTCCTAGCTATCTGTGGAATAAATTACACCTGCCTATAAGGTTGTTGCACTAACATCTGTCTGATAGTCCCTACTATTGCCAACTGCCACTCACCTTAACTGTAAAAGCAGAACGACCAGATTGCTCTATTCTGAGGCCGAGCACCTTCCTCTTTACCTGATAATACTCAGTGGATTATGCCGATTATATTGATTGCTATGACACTTCTTGTTGGGTGTTATCCAGACTTTTCCATGCAAGAGCATAGACTAAATTTACCGCTTTATCGCACGATGGTCGGAGTAGAAAAGAAAAATGTCGGCGTTTTCAAAGTCGAACGAGGCCTCGTTCAGGTGTCTTCTATCATTTTCTGTATCGATTGACGTTATTGCCAACCCAGACAGTACGCTGTGTTTCATGCGCAACTTATCTCGAAATCTAATGCCTGTCCTACACTGCGCGACCGTAACAAGTTTTATTATACAAAACACAAACTAATGTAATAAATAAAAATGCAAGAAATTGAATACAAACCACACTCATTATTTTGAAATGTATCTGTTTTCACTACCCTCAAAGCTGGTGATATGAATATCGCAAGAAATAACGAAAACCAAAATTCACCACACTTACAGAAACGCTACCTTGCGATAAATATGAAAAAGGGTTGTATTTTGCGTTATAATTCATATCGCAAGGTTACAGAAACGGGCTACAGACCAAAAAAAATTTGGAGCTAAGAGCGTAGCGAGAGCAACTAAATCTGTTGCTCCGATGCAGCGTTGCGTGATTCGAATCAATTTTGATTTCAAATCAACTTTCAAATAAAGAATCAACTCGATTCGTGATTCAAACTATTTTCAAATCAAAGATAATTTTTATTTGTGATTCATTTCTCAAAAGAATCACAAATACCCTTTGATTCGTGATTCAAACCATTTTCAAATCAAAGATAAATTTGATTTGTGATTCATTTCTCATTTTTTTAATTTGATTCGAATCAAAAGTTTATTTAGAATAAAAAATACTGTAGCATATCAGAAATATTCAAGTACATTCTCGGTAATTTAAATCACAAAAATGTATAAAATGCACCAAAAGTGCAACAACAGCCAAATTGTATGCTGACCAGGGTTAAGAAAATATTTGAAATATAATTTGTATTCACAAATTATTCTTTGCCGAAAATGTTTGTTTTGAATTTTATCTATCTTACCATCTAAAAAATATTATACATTTTCGAATTATTTGAACACCTGGAATATAATTTTTGGGAAAGATCTTATTTTCAAATATTTGAAATTCATTTGTTTTTCGTTTCATTCGCAATACGGGTATATTCAAAAACAAAAGTTCTTTTTCATTCCAAGAATATTTTTTTGAATCTAGATAGTACATATTGTGCTTATAACACTTCTTTGTTTTTGTGAATTTGCGAAAAGTGTTCAAAATGGGTAGGGTCTCAAGTATCGACAAAACAAAATATGTATGTTGAATATAATAAAGAACTAAATTTGTCGAAGTGTCTTCGTTGCCAAAATCCTTTAAAAGGGAATTTGCTAGGAAACATAAAACGGTATTACGCTGCAGTTCATAAGGTGAATTTTGGCATTGAGTTGGCAGAATTTGCCTAAAGTTCCTTTAAAACTAAGCAAGCACATTCATTTGAGATCGCCGTCCTTGTTGGTGGGCAGATTAAGCTAACTTTAGGCGAATATTTTGGAGCGTATCTCCTACCCTATTTTTCTTCTCTAACCAAAAGCTGATCAAAAGTAGGTTATCGCATTTTAAAAATGAGTTTTCTCGTGGCACGAATTAAGAAAAAAATATAGGATTGTAACCGCTTAGTTAAATGTATACCTATATAAGCGCATTTGTATAAACACAGATAAACAATAACACTGCTCTACAGCCAAAAAATACTGTAAACGCGATCATCCTATCTATATGTAAAATCGGTCGCCGATTCCGAAAATCGGGTTCATTTTTAATTCTATCGGAAGGTTTTTGAGATATCGGAAATTTACCTTTATTTGTCCAATGGCTCCACTTAATCCTTTATATCTCTTAAAAGCAGTGAGCTATCTTCTTCTCTAACTCTTATAGTTTCTGAAATATTGACGATTCAATTTGAATTTTTTCGATTTTTTGCGAATTTTTTAAGAAAATATTGACTTTGTCAGGCAATATCTTTAAAACCAATGTTTTCACCTTCGGTTTTACTCCTCTGCGTGAAGCTCGATTCCATTACCAAAAAAATAAGCTATCAAGGAAGAAAATCCATGGTAAAATGGAAAAGTTATAGGCGATCAAGTAAATACAGCCAAGTCGCGCAATGCCTCAATATTTCAGAAACTATAAGAGTTAGAGAAAAATGTTATAGGAGTCATGAAAAGGAAATTTAATTTTCTTTTGTTTGGGGTCACCCCAAGGAAGATAGCTCACCCCAAAGAGATAAAGAGATATAAAGGATTAAGTAACGGTAAATTGCCGATATCTCAAAAACTTTCCCATAGAATTAAAAATTAATCAACGACCGATTTTACATATAGATAGGATAGTCACGTCCAAAGTACAGACAACAAATTTCATTTTGTGATCCAGTGTAATTGATTGCGAATGTTTGATTTGGAAAACGATTCAAAAAATTTATTCTTCTATACTCAACAAAAGAAAGAAAAATATTTAAAAAACTTAAAATTTGTTTCCCGAATATTTACAATTTTCAATAATTCGTAGCCATGAAAAGAATTTTTCGGTTAAAATTCTTTTCAAAGTGAAAAGAATTATTTGTTTTAAAATTTTTTCGCAGCCAGTATAAACAAATGAAATTCATGAATTTTAAATATCTGAAAACGAATTTTTCTGAAGCCTGATGCTGACGCCATATGTGTACATGAGTATGTATGTATGTACATACATATATACATATTTCTGATTGTCGTATTTACGTTTGTGCTACGCCGTACGTACATACATACATACGTATGTATGTGCATAGCCACTTATTTGAAATAAAGTTTTGATTCAAAATAATTTTTTGATTCGAATCAAAAATTTTATTCGAATCAAAAATTTTATTCGAATTAAAAATTTATTAAGAATCTTGATTCGAAATCAAGCTTGAATCAAAAATGATTTTTGATTCTTTTGAGAAATGAATCACAAATCAAATTTATCTTTGATTTGAAAATAGTTTGAATCACGAATCAAAGGGTATTTATGATTCTTTTTTTGAAAGGAATCACAAATAAAAATTATCTTTGATTTGAAAATATTTTAAATCAAGAATCAGAAAATATTTTTGATTAGTGATTCAGTCAAATCAAAATCACGCAACCCTGCTCCGATGCCCTGATTAAAAGTATCGTGTTATTCGAATGATAACGGCGATCTGGTAACTGATGTCCAGAGCATACTTAAGTTGTGGAGGGATCACTTCTCCTCCTTGCTAGATAATGGCAACAGTGAAATTGCTGAAGGAGAAGATGTACGACCCGAATCCCCAATAGCAGATGATGGTAGGCATGTTCCACCACCCGACCATGACGAAGTGCGAATAGCAGTATCTCGGCTTAAGAATAATAAAGCGCCGGGCACTGACGGCTTGCCAACCGAGCTATTCAAACATGGTGGCGAAGAGTTGATAAGGAGCATGCAACAACTCCTATGCACAATATGGTCGGACGAGCGCATGTCCGACGATTGGAACTTAAGTGTGCTCTGCCCATTCCACAAAAAAGGAGACTCCACAGTACGCGCCAATTATCGTGGGATAAGCCTCCTGAATATCGCATATAAGGTCTTAGCAAGTGTATTGTGCGAAAGGCTGAAGCCCATCGTCAACAATCTGATTGGACCTTATCAGTGTGGCTTCAGACCTAGTAAATCTACCATAGACCAGATCTTCACAATACGCCAAATACTTGAAAAAACCCATGAAAAAGGAACCGACACACACCATCTCTTCGTTGATTTTAAAGCCGCTTTTGATAGCACGAATAGGAATTGCCTATATGCCGCAATGTCTGAATTTGGTTTCCCTGCAAAACTTATACGGCTATGCCAAATGACGTTGAATAACACCACCAGCTCCGTCAGAATTGGGAAGGACCTCTCCGAACCGTTCGAGACCAAACGAGGTTTCAGGCAAGGTGACTCCCTTTCATGTGACTTTTTCAATTTGATGCTGGAAAAGATAATACGAGCTGCAGAACTTAACTGCTGGCGTACGCCGATGATATCGACATCATTGGCACTAACACTCGCGCCGTATGTTCTGCCTTCTCAAAGCTGGATAAAGAGGCTAAGAAAATGGGTTTGGCGGTTAACGAGGACAAGACGAAGTACCTCCTGTCATCACACAAAGAAAGAGCACGCCTTGGCAGCCTCGTCAATGTTGATAGCTACAAATTCGAAACTGTTAAGGACTTCGTCTATTTGGGAACCAGCATTAACACCAAGAATGATGTCAGCACGGAGATTCAACGAAGAATCACGCTTGCCAATAAATGCTACTTCGGACTAAGTAGGCAACTGAAAAGTAAAGTCCACTCTCGACAAAAAAAAATCACACTCTACAGGACGCTCATCGTTCCAGTCCTCATGTACGGCGCAGAAGCATGGACAATTTCAAAATCAGATGAGATGGAACTTGGAGTATTCGAGAGAAAAGTTCTTCGTAAGATTTATGGACTTTTGCGCGTTGGCGTGGGCGAGTATCGACGGAGATTTAACGAGCTGTACGAGATTTACACAGACATCGACATTGTTCAGCGAATAAAGATCCAGCGGCTGCGTTGGGCAGGTCATGTCGTGAGAATGGACGAAGGCGCTCCGGCCAAGAAAGCATTTCTATCGAAACCCGCTGAACGCAAAAGAAAAGGGAGACCTCCACTGCGTTGGGAAAATCAGGTGGACAGCGATGCTGCCTCCCTAGGTGTTCCCAAGTGGCGCCATGCTGCACGAAACAGAAGCAATTGGCGCGCTTTGTTGGACTCGGTCAGAATCGTCTAGACGGTTAAGCGCCAATCAAGAAGAAGAAGAAGAAGTTATTCGATAGTTCAATAAAAGGTTTTAAGGGTTGTTTTTACTATACGGTATTCCCTCTCCAATTACGTAATTGAAGGGTTCGCGATCAGTGTTGCCAGAACTTTTCCAGAGTTCCAGCTAGATTCTCAAAAAAAAAAAGCTAGAAAAAGCTAAAAAAAAATTGTTTCACACATAAAAAAAAACATTTAAAGCTAAAAAAAGAAGCTAAAAAAAAATACGAAATTACCCAGTAGAACTTGGAGCGAGATCTCCCCAAGCGAGAGCAGAAGAGTAGTCTATTTGATATCTTTCCGAGCAATATCAAAATTGTTTCAGTTTTGTTTTATTTTGTTTGTGTTTATTACTTCTCTTCCTAGTACATAGTTACAATGTAAAAGCGAGTATAAAAAATTGTATGGTTATACACGAAGTATAGGGAGTAATGGAGTATCTATTGACAAGTACTCCCGGATTAATAAAACGATGATCCCAAGTCCTACTGCGTATTTTAATGCTTTATTAATAGGTGATTTCCCGTGGCAGTGATCCCGACAAAAAATTTGCAAGCCACTGCAACAACAATTTTTTGATCCTGATGTTTATCTGGATCAAAAAATCTATTACAATCTATACGGACCCGAAATTGATCTAGATAAACATCAGTATCACAAAATTGTTGTTCAATTTGCACGCAAAATTTTTATGCGGATCTGGAGGGGAACTCGCCTAATGTGTTTTCAAAACACACATAAATTCAAGGCCAATTTAACAGGTCGGTTCAAGATACATACACACATACACGCCGTGACCTTAATGTCGAACTCTCGTGACCGAGATGTCAAAACTATAAGGAAGACGAAATAATTTGACATTCAGCTCACGAGCGAATGATGGATAAACTCAGAGAATGAAGAATTTGACGAATTGTAAACACGAATGCATGTAAAGAATATGCAGAAGTAAACAAATTGGATAGGTGTTGAAGAAGAACAAGAAGTCAGCCGATCTGAAGAACCGACCTGTTTAGTGGAGCCTGCATAAGTTATTTATTTTCATATACTACATATATGTAAATTTGTACTTCAAAGTCAATAAAAATAACGAAATGTTAAAAAAAAAATGTTTTATATTCAAATAATGGTAACTATAATGACTATATGAATGTATATGAGCAGTGAGCAGCGCTCATTTTTTTGGGGAGTTTTAGAAAATAAAAAAGCTAGAAAAAAAGCCAAAGCTAAATCAGAATTTTTCCAGCTAAAAGACAAGAAAAAAGGCTAAATCTAGCTTGAAAAAAGCTAGAATGGCAACGCTGTTCGCGATTTAACTCATCGTATTTTCATTATTCAGATCGACAGTCAGTGTTGATGTGAAAAAAGTTGAATAGAAATTTTGATTTCACTGCCAAAAAATCCCTACATTTAGCTACCCAGCTAGAGCACTATGCCTTAAATGATCCATTTGTTAAGGCATAGTACTATGCCTTAGGAATTTAAATTTTCTCTATTAGTTTCTTAAAGCGTTTGGGAAAAAGCTGAGGTATACGCAGAAATGTGTGAAGGTTCTATCTCTTTCTTTCACATTGCATTTCTCATATATATGCAGGATATAGCGCTCTCGCGCGAATACTTTAGCCCTAAGGTATAAATAGGAACAAACTAATGCTTAATATATCAATATTTCATCCATTAAATGAGGTACATATATGGCAAAACTAATGGATTATATAAGGCACTAATGGGGGATTATTTTTGGATTTTTCTAAGGTATTATACATTACCGTCCTCGTCGTAAAGAAAATAATATTTTAAACGATTATATTTATTTAAAAACATTAGTTTTATCATAACTTAATTGCAGCCTCACATTTGTTAGTCTTAACATACATATGTATTTAAAAAATCCAATGTTATGATGGTATATGGTGCCGGGTACACTTCGCAATACGGTTCCACGCCAAATGCATCGATTAGCGCTTGAAATGCTTTGGTGAATTGAAAAGATTCAATGTATAATAAATTACTTTGATATTCCGCACTTTAACCAATTTTATATGTAAATTCCTGGCAGCGGCCACCAACAGGCAGTCGTAATATCTTGTGTTTGACCAAGTATAGTTTTGAAACCTTCGATGCGTCCCATAACGCCAATCGACTGGTGCATCCGGGCATGGATAGTGTGGCACGAAGCCTTCATAAATCTCTTTCGCGTTTCGTCAACTGGTCGCCTTGGAAGAATACGATGAAATACAGACTTGTACACCCGCCCGATTTCCCTGTTGAAATATGATTGATGTATAAACAAAAAATTTAAATAAGTATATTGGTTTTCCATATAATAAATTCTTACATTTGAGGGATCCTCCGGCGGCGATTCAGTCATGGCTTGACGCAGGAAAACATTGCTTGGCAGGTACGCCACAGCCTACACTCAAATGCACCCAAACATTCGTACAGCTATACTAGCAACAAGTGTGCCGATCCGAATATCCATATAGAAGGGACATAACATAATAAAATATTAATTAATTAATTTTATTATTAAATTATTACAATATTAATAAATTAATATTTTCCTTCGCACTCACGTTGCCTAGTTTTTTTTTTACCATTAAGGTGATGGAAACGATGGGTACATTCGCGACGGCAATCAGAACCGCAGTGTTGCAAGTATCACGTTCTTCGCGTGTTTGTGGCAACACCTGCAAAAGTCAAACGTTCGTTTGACACATCAACCGTGCAGTTTGCTTGCATAACCGGCAACAGAAAATTTGTGTGCAATTTTTGCTTTAAAAAAAATGGAAAGAGAAGGGTAAGCATGATTGCTATATATTTAATGGAATATGCAATAATGTAATTTTAATAACAGAAATTAATTGTAAATACTTTTAATAATGCTGTTATAGCAATATATCAGCTGAGTATCAGCAGGCAAGTGCAAAATAAGGTTGCTGTACTTCTGCAATTATACATTTTCATGAACGTACCCGATATTGATATAATATCGATACATCGATGTTTTTGAGCTTATTCGATACTTCGATATTTTTTTCATATTTGTCAAAAAACGAAGCAAATTCATATTGATTGCCCACAAAAGTATTTTGCCTTTTCATAATTCAGTAAATAGATGTATTTATTAACCAATTTTTCCAGAAATCGAGATATTTTTGTGTGCAATAAGCGGTTAGCGAGTAGAAAGGTCGATATATCGATGGTTTTCTCAAAAGTATCGAAAATATCGATACCCGTAAACATCGATGTTGCTCCAGCACTACGTTTTGCATGTTAGAACGAAACGGCGCTAGTATGTTAAGCAAAACGAGCAGCGTTCCCGGTCTAACATTCAGTCAGTCGACAAAATGTATGCATTCACAATGGCGAATCCCTCAGCCCGTTCTAGCTGGGATATATCGCTAGCTTAGAGTGCATGCTGTGTAAGTCCACTTTTATGAAAAATTAAATACGCACGGCGCTAAACAACTATGTAATACTTGTCATATTTCTACTCGTTGTTATTCAGTGATACGCAAATTGGCTTAATCCAAAAAGCTAAGCAAATTTGTAAATCCAAAATATTTATAAATAACAGTTATTGAGGACTTTTATAATAAAAATTTAGTTAGTCTTTTCGTTTCGGTTTCTTTGCGAACATAACATTAATTGTTTATATATATTGAGCGGTACTCATAAAAACGAAAATAGGTTTGTAAAACTGTTAAAATAGAAAAATTGTATGAAAATGGCACTTTATACAATTGTTAAAACCTATTTTATATTTATGAATACCGATCTTCATCTTTTTTTTTATTTATTACACTATTTTGTTTGGTTTTAACTTTCTTTGCAAAAATAATTATTATTTTTTAATTTTTTCGATAAAAGTCTTCAACTAACTGTTATTTGCGGACTTTTATTATAAAAGTCGTAACAGGTACGGTCCCTGATTGATACATTCGTTATCTTAGGACCGGTTGAGCAATTTATTGACAGCTCGCCATACAATTTATGTCAAATTAACCACCGGCTAAATTAACCGGAGATGGTGAAAACGGCCCTTAGTTATTGTTAAAAAAAACAAAAAAAATTATTACACAACTGTCCGCCGTAAATACGTTCCAACGCTTCGCCCATAATATAGGCTGAACTATGCCAAAAACACTGCTTGCGCCTTCGGGTCATCGAATTTCAGTAGCTGTAAATTGCAATCTTCCTTAGTACAAGTACACGATCCAAATCCCATACAGCACCATTCACTTTAGCTACGACCGTGTTGTCGGCTAGACCCTGGCTAATACCTTTCGCAATGTCGTATGGTTTGGTCTGCCATGGGGTGGCTTCCACTTGTTTGCCATCGGGTAATGTTATTTCATAGTCCAACCACTGACCGACGGCGTCATATCTCTCAGTTACCTCACGTAATAGTTCAAAATCGACACCATTCACGCATGTAAACGCACGCATACCCAACGCAAGAATCAGTTGTTTTCCTTTGTTTACATTCTACATTGTTTTTGGTTTGTTTGGAATGAGTTGAATAACAGCGTTACCATTGTACAGCAAAGTATACATGCAGTTTTTGATTTCGTAGTAACTTGTGTTTGGTTTCGTAGTAATTTTTCTTGAAAATCGTATTATTCATAGAATTTATTAATAAATAAATTTTTAAATTGAAAATGTATCAGGATAATTTAAAACCAAATATTAATTGCAGTTTTGTTTACTTCTGACTCCGTGCTTCTACATTTTCTACTACTATTTCTTAAAAGCTTTTAAGAATATGTACATATGAATGTGCACTAAGAAACATAATTTTTTCAATTACTAAAATGCAGCAATTATATGCAAATACTATTTTTGTTTTAATTTTTAGTAATAATATTCACCGCGGTTATTTTTTAATTTATGTATTGCATATGTACGTATTTCGGTCTTTTTGTTGTTTATGCTTGTTGTCAAACTCACGAGTCTTGCCGGCTCACCAACTATTATTCACCTGACAGCTTTTAAAAATTTGCTATCCGGGGTAATTTTGCTAAATTGAACAGTCAAAAATATTCACAATAGTCAAATTTAGTAAAGAAAACACAGCAGAAAAAACTTAATTTTCTTCTATTTAAATTTTTATCTCCATATAAAAACAAATAAAAACGATTGATACAATATGTAGTAAAATTTAGTAAAAAAAAACGCCAAAAAAACTTCATTTTCTCTATTTACATTTTTATTTCCGTGTAAAAAAACGATTGCGCCAATAGTCAAATTTAGTATAAAAAAACGCAAGAAAAAACTTAAATTTTTTTATTACATTTTTATCTCTATAAAAAAAAAATACACTTATGTTAACATAATTTTATAATCGGCAACATTCGGAATAGTTATTGAGGAACTTTGGGAGCATATTGAAAGATTCGTACTAATTTACTACAAAATGATCGCTCCGGCAACCCTGTTGCAAAGTGAGCAATCATGAGAGCATCAGCTGACACGTTATTACGTGAAAAATCAAATTGAGCTAGGTTTCTACGATACGTGCGTCAAGAGAGCCGTCGTCATGCGTTGGTGAGTGGGCATTTACACTACAACTCCATAAGACAGGTTGTGTCAGCTGACACGGGCTACGTGCGTGCGTCGTTGACTGGTTGGACTACTATGGCGGCGCCGGCCGATTATGGAGGTAATCGGTGCGGCGGCAGCGGCGTATATGAGTTGAATTTTTTGAAGTGGGCCACCCAAAATTTTTTCGACGGTCATGTATTTTAATGAAAGTGGGTAGTATGGCTCACAACGCTTAAACAAAAATACGTATTTAACAATTTTTCGAAATTCGAATTATTTTCAAAGTTATAGCTATCAACACTTTTCGAAGTTCCTCAGTTTTTGCCGATTTTCTCACGATTGGTCAAACCGATTTTGCTAAATTTTGATATATATATAAAAGATGATATCTTCTAGCAAACTGCATTTCTTATTTTTGCAAATAATTTTTTTTGCAAACATTATTCGCAATTTTTATGTTCTGGACCGCGGTCGGATGTCGCTTTTGTATGATGTTGTTGGGCATTCCATTAGTAACTATTAGCAAAAAAAAAATTTTGGGGCACTTTAACGACGCGGGAATTACTTACATTTTTTACAGACTTATTTTTGTATGGAATTTTTTTTTACTTACTGAGTACTACGAATAATTAATTAAAGCATGCATAACTCCCGCTCCCTTAAAGTGCCCCAAAATTTTTTTTTTGCTAATAGTTACTAATGGAATGCCCAACAGGATCATACAAAAGCGACATCCGACCGCGGTCCAGAACATAAAAATTGCGAATAATGTTTGCAAAAAAAATTATTTGCAAAAATAAGAAATGCAGTTTGGTAGAAGATATAATCTTTTATATATATATCAAAATTTAGCAAAATCGGTTTGACCAATCGTGAGAAAATCCGCAAAAACTGAGGAACTTCGAAAAGTGTTGATAGCCATAACTTTGAAAATAATTCGAATTTCGAAAAACTGGGCCAAACGTATTTTTTTTTGTTGTTGTTAACTATACAAAAAAGTTTCAGAAAGATAGTACAACTTCGAAAAAAAGTGGCCCACTTCAGAAAATTCAACTCATATAGCTAGTACATGTATGTTATGTTATATAAAGGGCCATACCTTTACAATAAATAACTATGCAAGGTATACTAAATTTTCTAAATTAGTTCATTAGGTATGAATTCCAGTTCATTGTGAAAAGATCTGTAAAACATTAATTTTTTGTAAAAAAAAATTTAAGTGTTATTTTTATTTTTTTTATTATAAATGAATTTGATCTCAATGAAAGTATGTATGTGTTAACTATATTTTTTGGTTTATGGCTTATTTATTAATTTTTGTAATTAACGAAGCAAGTTTGGATAAATATTACAAATGATTTTGAACCGAATCGAACCGGTAGTTCAGAAGTATTCATAACCCGGTTCTTGTACCGGTACGGGTTTTTTACTAAATGTTTCGAACCACTGAACCGAACCGCATCGATTTGTGGAGTGGTTTGCTGCCCTGCATTCCACCGTTACGAAATCAAAATTATAATACTCTTCCAATAAACATTTTTCTTCATTTTCAATTTGAGGTCCATTTGAGAAGTAACCCTATTGTCAAATATCAAACGTTTGTTATCAAATGCACCTCAAAATTTCCCCTGATAGCGTTCTCAAACAAAACGGCTCATTTTTAGTTTCGGATTTTGAGCTCAATTTGATAAATTCCATTTTCTCAAACCCATTTCAAAGGTGGTACGAAATGGAATGCAATCAATAGATGTATGTATGTATTACATATATGTACTCTAGAGTGCAGAAAAATTGAGGGATAGTGAGAGTGAGAGAGTTTGTGGTGTCAGCGCAGAAATGGAATGGAATAAATAGATATACATACATATGT
The DNA here is from genome assembly GCA_960531455.1 of Urophora cardui. Classification (NCBI taxonomy): domain Eukaryota; kingdom Metazoa; phylum Arthropoda; class Insecta; order Diptera; family Tephritidae; genus Urophora; species Urophora cardui. Next base: position 63,454,309 of record OY482670.1, on the reverse strand, counting down.
ACGCTTATGTGATGTTTTTCATTTACGCGTGCGGGTGAATTTCGCCGGTGCCTTTTGTACAATTACATGAGTATATTAATATCTTTTTTAATATATCGTCGCTGCGCCAACAAATTCAGTTATATGTTTTTTTTTCAATTTTTTTTTATTACATATTTATTTAGCGCTATCCGCTAGCCACATTTCTGCATTTCCCGTTTTCTGATATCCTTCTTTGGTTAGAAGTTATCAAACACAGCTATATGCTCTCAGTAGTAGAAATGCTCTGTAAAATCAGTTATACATCTATTTTCGTATAATTGTTTTTTGATTTCAGTTTATTTTTGTGTAAAAAAATTATTTAAAAAAGCGTATGTGACCCATTTTCAAAATAGGAGGGGCACTGGTCAATTAAATAATGCATATCCAAGCTATCGCTAATTGCATCGGACCCTAGCGAAGAATTGTATACACATCTTTCACGATTTCTTACCCCCACTAGCAAATTTAAACAATTTGTAAAAAGAGCTATGTGCTGTAAAACGGCGCAAATGCTTCATGTGAAGTGGTTGGTCAAAAAAAGTAAAAAAAAAAATGAACAAGTCTATTACATATGTGTAGTATCATTAGTTAACAATTTAAACTAGAAAAAATATTCTCTAGGATCACCAGGATCCCACCAAACATTTTTTGTTGCCGGCAATAAAAAAACGAGTCGTTTTGAAAATAAATATATTGCAAGCAATATCGAAATCTTACCGATTTCTTAGTACTAGTCGGACTAAAACGTCCGCCGAAGGCAACTCGCACAGTCGACTCGCTTTCTGATTACCTCATTGATTCGTTTTCTTATTACCTGAACGATTCGTTTCAAGGCTTTCTGATATTTTCATTTCTCATCGCCAAGTAAAAACAAATAATTATTTCCAATTTATTATAAAGGCAACAAATTGGCAAGAAGAGAAGGGGAAACAAATGTTTCTGATTTTTTGTAATAAGAAATCGATACGTTGCTGCAATAAATTAGAAATTTTGCCGATTTCTCACAAAGGCAATAAATCGGCGAGTCGCCAATTTGTTGCCATAGACCAGTGATGGGCGAAAATTTGGCTCTTGCAGCAGCCTCGGAGCCAGCAAGAGGATGGAGAGGGGCTGATTTGTTTTTCGGTGATAAGGGGAATGTAAAACAATTAAAATCAGCGTATATTCCCTCGCTCGTCATGTTCATCGCAAGAAGCCTGCGGAAACACTAAAAATCAAAAACCAAAACCACGAACTCTCAAGGTTCAGACATTGGTGACTTATAAGTTATTCTGTATCCTTAACCTTATTGTAACTTTATCGCTATCCATGTGAGCTGTTAGTGGTGCCGTAATTCTGTAAACAGCTGACACTTGTCGAGGCAGATCTTGGAAGGCAGGCGCATAGGCGAATTAAGAAATTTCCCATGTATTTTGCTATTGTAATTGGTAGATTGTAATGTCAAAATAATATTTCTCCTTGCTAAAATCTGAGTTCGTTTGGGACTCGCCCATTACTATTGGTCATGATGTGAATTCGCTTTGATTTTTATATTATAATCTACCTTTGTAAATAAAAAAAGAAGTTTCTAAATTCGCATGTGGACCTACCTTCCTATAACTGCTTTCACAAGTGTCAGCTGTTTACGGATTTAGGGTTGCTAACCAAAATCCAATTGGTCTGTAAGTTAACGACACAGCTACAGAATTACGATAAGGCACCAATGACTAGTAACACAGCTTGTCGTAAAGTTGGTTGAATCAGCTGTTTTATAAGGTTACAGATAAGTCACCAATGTCTGCACTCTCAGCCACGATCAACAATTCTAAAACTGTATTGCCGTAGTACGGAAACAAAATAATACAATTTTTGCCAAGAATTACGAAAAAAGTAATTAATACTGAATTTTTCGACTTTTAGGTAGCAACGACTTTATAATATACATTTAGTTTGTGCGTATTTCATTTCTACATGCAAATCGATTTATTTACAAACTATATACATATTTTTAGTATTGATAGTAGCAAAGCATAAGTATTAGTTTTTAAGAGTAGTAGTTGTAGTAGTATTTGTTGTAGAAAACAGTACTAAAACACATTTATTATACAATCCTTAAACAATGACACCCTCCCTGTTGACAACGGCGCTCTTCCCCCAGAGTTGCCGCTCCTACAATACATATATTATTTTAGTGGAAATAATATTTGGTTTATGAAATTCACTCACATTCGATTCATAGAAGATAGATAATTTATTTTTATATTATTTTAGCAATGTCAAAATTCAAGAACTTACATTTATAAATTCTCTTATATTAAATAAAATCTGTTATACAAAAAAGAATGTGTGTCTGTCCTTTATAGACTCCCAAACTAATCAACCGATCTTTATGAAATTTTTGTAGTAGATCCATGTGGTATTAACGCACATGATAGGGTATATAGAATTTCAATAAGTGGGAACTTCTCGGGATACGGGCCTAAATGTGGACCCAGAGTGACCCAGATAGACTTTGAGCAATATTGGTACCAAATGAAAGGCGCTAAGCTGGCCTTCCATTTAATTAATTTTTTTTCAATAATTTTTAGGTGATACGAGGAAAACCCCATGAAAGTACCAATTTGTGATACCAAAATGTTTGACGCTGCGGCAACACTGCTGCACACTGCCTCTCAGGCATGAACCAGTGATGGAAAATGACTCGTGCCTATGCAGTTTTCGGTTATTTGGGAAGTAGCAAGGCACTTATATATAATCAATTGATTTTCGCACTATTCTGCAAAACTCAATTCAGGTTATAAATATTTTTCGATTACAATGCCAATTTGTTTGCTTCATAGTAAACAGACGGTTGTTTTTTTTATTATGAAGGCATATAAACTTTATTATAAAGTAATCTTCATAAAAGTAGGACGCACAAATATGCGTAAGAAAGGTTTTGTATGAGATCCTTATTATACAATATGTGCTGTAAACTTATTTTATCAAGGTAATGGTACCAACTGACGATTTTCAAATTGATTGCACAATGAAATTCAAAAATTCACCACTTTTTGTATAAATTTGACACAATTGGAAACTTTCATTTTCCATCACTGCCACGAATACAGGCGGCGACATACTCTCTCGTTCTCAATCTTGCTTATGTGTTAGTGAGTTCTTCTCCCCTTATGCAGCACTTGGTTGCGTCCCTCACCCTCACCCAAATGTGCAAAGTCGGCTCCTAAGTGCAAAATGCTACCAGGAGCTACTTTGCCCAACGCTGCCATAGACGATTATTGCCTATTTCTCGAGCTTTGCATGGTGGGGTGGGTAGTTAGCTATCTCCTAGTTGATCAACCGCTTTTAAAAAGACAAAATCATACTAGTTGGTATTCTACTAGTAATATACCAATTTATTTATTAACTGAATACACTTTGTGCAATTATATCCCAAACTAAGCTTTATTGGCGATTTTTAAGTAAATTTACGTTATTATTTAACAAAAGGGTCAGAATAGTTATTGGGTATGTTCAGAAACGCAGCAAGAAACGCAACAGCGGCAGCATTTATTTTTTTGATGATTGTGATCAGCGACGCTTCATGCAAAATTTACGTTTATGAACGTTCTGCTTGTACTACAAAATCAGGTTGCGCTTCAAACTGAGTTTCTTAACGAAGCCATTACCAATTTGCCATTTCTCACAAAATAAATAGTTTTAAGGCTTTTCATTTATTTTTGTGCGAGGGTACACATATATGTTTGCAGCAGGTGGCAAGAAGAGTTTAAGAGAGTTTAGTTAGCTGATTTTGTTTCATCCAAATTGGCGATTTTAGGCGCATTTCTGTCGTACCCAAGCATGAAAAGAATACTCGCTTATGCATCAAATTACCTTCAAGGCAACAACACCAACTCGACTATTTTAAAAATAGTCGAGTTGGTGTTGTTGCTTTGAAGGTAATTTTATGAATAAGCGAGTATTCTTTTCATGCTTGGGTACGACAGAAATGCGCCTTTTATTATCCAACTGCCGCAGTAACACGTACCCATTATTCTACCTTACTATACATCTTTGCGTGTACTGTATGTAATATGCACTAAAAAGTACTGAGCTAATTAAAGTGAGCTTTATTAAATGAACTAAAATGCTATTTTTTCACCTAGATGAACTGGCATTTTTCTAGTATTATTCTGACTGGTATTCTTCTAGTATACCCTTAACTGGTATTTTTCTAGTATGAAGCTGATGTGTTGTCTACTGGTATGAAAATGAGTGGTATTTTTCTAGTATGAAGCTTATGCAAGGGAAGACAATTGCCATCTCGTAGCCCCTCGCCACGTTAAAACTACCAGTTGCTTTCAAGTAAAATGGATAGTTGGGCAACTAGATGCCGACATTTTCAAACTGGTAGAATTGTAGTATGCAACTAGTTGTTTTGCCTGCAGGGTTTTTATGCATATACACATCTACATATTCATACACTATGTGTGTAAAGCAGGGATTAGGTCTGTTTGGTGAGATTTTGGGTAGAATGCTATTTTATGTCAAACAGAAGATGAAGGCTAAAGTTCAACAAACGCATTTGTGCGAAATGCTATTTAGTGTCAAAAATGACGCTTAGGAACAGTGTTGCCACAGCCTCAAAAATTATGGTATCACAAATTGATGCCTTCATGGTTTTTTTTTCGTGGTCACGCTTTCCTTTACCGATCGTAAAAACCGTTTAAAAAAGGGGCGTTGCACCGTCCTCCGATCCTATATCTGAAGTCGGAACAGTCCGGAGGCCGATAGTTTTCGAAATATAAATATTTGTTTTTTCAAAATACCTTTATTTTGGTGATAACGGGTTGAAAGGACCACATAATCCTCTTTCTGGGGCAAAATCTACGTACCCATCCACAGTAATCCTGCGTGGAATACCTTCATCGCCTTCATGAGGGAGTACTTAAATTTATAAAAAAAAAAAAAACACCTAAGCACAATTACATATGAATGTTACGTAGATAATTTTTATTTTGGCTTAGAACAAATTTTATTTTTATCAAACTTTTGGTTGGACCAAATCAATTCCAGAATCAGCTCTGGCAACTAGATCACTCAGCTCGTTTGACCCATTGCATTTTATAGAACTTTTATATTACTCGGTACAGTACCAAAGTATTCATATTTATTTGCATGTGAAATTTAAGTATTATCTTTATATTTTTATATTATAAAAAAAAAACGATATCGTTAAAACCACGAAAGTAGCTTACTTTATTAATTTTAATTTTTTTCTCAAAAATTTTTGTGTTAGAACACCAAAAGCAGCATATTTTATTAATTTTAATTTTTTTTTTCAAACAGTTTTCGGTGATACCAAAAAAACCATAAATGTATCAATTTTTGATACCAAATTTTTTGAGGCTGTGGCAACACTGTTTACAATTTCTTCCTCTTCTTCAGAGATTTTGACACATTTTAGGAAAGTACCCACACAAATTCTGTGTGCGGATTCCTACAAATAGCTAGTCTTCTTTCTCGCTCACATCCTCTGATCCTCTCGCTCTTTTGTGGTAAAATACCTGCAAATCATACGCTTTCCTACACTCAACAAACGCTATTATTATCACACTAATACTTTCAAACAGGTCTGAAATTTATTGATATTTTTAACGATAAACAAAAAATATTGAATTAAAATAAATTTGGTCACTGTCTCTTTTTTTGTTAGTGCTAATTCAGTGACTCAAATTAAAGAAATTAAGTGTGGTAAAGTAAAATGACCTTCGAATATAAAAAATTAAAGTAATCGAAGTGAAAAAAATCTTAACACACAAATATAAGTACATAAATATATAAATACATAAACACCAAAATATAAGAGAAAAACAACGGAAAACTAATAACAAAACTGTATAGACAAGAGACAGTGAAACATACATACGTACATACGTACATACATACCAATTTCTCTACAGTGACACGGTATATATATTGAGACGGTAATGCCAGTAGGCGGAAATGTCAAATACTGCTTACGTCACAGGACCAATAAAGCCGCGAACAACCAAACAAACAGCTGTGCCAATTGCAAAAGGAAATGACGTATGAGGACCTGAAACTTTTTTCTAAAACCGCCCATTAAACACTGAAAAAGAAATTATCAAACGTTCGAGAAAATATTGTTTCTAAAGTTGAGAATCATCATATATATCATTTGAAAATAAACATATATGCAATTGTTCATCAAACATTGTTTATCAATTTTAGATTAACTTACAACACATTTGAAAAAAAAAAAACTTGTTTCGTATTTTGTACCATTTCACGAATTTCAACATGTGAATGTTTGAAAGAACGAAGAAATTTTGTGTGCTTGCAAATTTCAGTCAACGTTCGTTGTTCTACTCGAGCAGCCCTTAACGGTTAAAAATTATTGTGTGTAATAATGATTCTGTATTTCTTATGGTTCCAACAGTCATCAACGCCCGCACATACCCGTGTCAGCTGACACGATCTATCTTATGGGAGTTGCATGTAAACGAAATCTCACCGACGCTGACATAAACGCCCATAGCCGCCCGTATCGAAGAAATCAAACGAGTTTTGATTTTTCCCATAACAAGGTGTCAGCTGATTGCTTTTGCTCAACGCGGTGTTGCCGAACGAACTTTTTTAGCCACTAAAACATTTGAACGGTATTTTTTATTGCATTATTAAACGAAATCAATGCGAGTGTAAAATGTAATAGAATATATCTTTGTTCATAGGAAAAAGCGCTTAAGTTTACTTAAGCGAAATATGAGTTATTAGATAATTGTTTAGCTCATTTATTGAAAATAATTATCATTTCTTTATATGTTATTAATTCACATGTAACCATTTTTAATGCCATTATTTTAGTTTCAAATAAACTTAAAATCGATATTATCCAGTTATAACTTTTATGTTTTTCGGATCATAACTTTTCGCACAGGATGAAATAAAAAAGTTGCATAAATGATGTTATAGTTGAAAAATGTACATGTTTGCATGAAATAATAGTTATTTTATATCCCTGCTACATAGGAAATGGATAGCGTATTTTTCAAATAAATGAGAAATTAGGCAATGAAAAGAAAAGAGTAATTTACGATAAATAAAAGTAATTTTTATTTCAAAATTATCCCTTTTACCATTTTTGAACGGATCAACGGATAGCGGGCCAGCGGATAGTGAACAACTGATATTTTCCGTCATAAAATCCACACAGGCAAACAAAAGTGCGACGAAGGCAGATTTTAGAAAATTGTTTGTGTAAGCACGAAATAAAAAATGCTTATGGTTATTCCTTTATTTATTGCCAAAAAAGTGTATTTTCTTTTACTTATTTTTCACGGCTGTTCAAGATAGAAAACAGCTGATTTTTGTGTTGTCATGCGGGCATGAAATTCGTTCAACTCGTTATGTTTACGGGTACTCGATTCGTTCGGTCGACTCGTTGATGACTGTCGGCACCCTTAGCCTTATTTTATTTGCTTGTGGCTTTTTCTGAAGTTACCCAAAATTTAATAAAAACATATTTAAAGCCTCATTCCCTTTGACGATATCGTGTCCAAAACGTTGTCGTTCGTGTGTTGGTATTATGAATGACAATACGACACACAAAACGAAAGCCAAGACGTTAACAGCTGATTGTTACGTTAAAAACGTAAGAAATTGGTATTCCCAATGACGAACAGAAGTTGTCAATGCGAAAACCAAATGTCAAAATCAAACGAAAGGCTGGAGGTATCGTTTTGCGGAAAATGGCAAACACACAACAAAAAAGTAAGTAAATTTTTAATATTATGCATAACATTTCATTAATTTGTATTTTATTGTAATTAAGTATAGATTGCAAAAAAACAACGACCACACAATTTATGGTGCTAGTCCAAGAAATGGAAGCAAACATAGAGTTGGCAAGGGGAGCACCCGTATTTGGTGCCAGCAAAGCCGCATTTGACGAACAATGGCGGCAAATTGCTGACCGGATAAATTGCTACGGTCCACCCCAAAGAAGTGGCAGTGAGTGGAGAAAAGTAAAGGCATACATAAATATTTGTTCCTTAGTTACAAGTATTGTTACTTTCAAATTGTGTTACAGGTGTTTTCTGATCTCAAATGCCGCACGAAAAAAAAAATTGTCGATAATGCTGAATATCTGAATGCCACGGGCGGCGGGCCATTTAATCAATCTCCACTCACTGAGGTAGAGCAGGTAATTGACCGGATACTACAGGTAAGCAAGGGAGCAGCTCCATCCGGTGTTACACTTGGAGTGCCAAAAACCCCCTCTACATCCAGTGCAGCGTCAAATCGCACCATTCAATATGACAATGAGAGTATGATTACTGAGGATAACACATCCGAACCTGGGTTATTAGATGCATTGCCATCTCAATGGGTAAGTGTCACGCTGGGAGAGCAACGGCAATCAGCAACGGGCGGTACTGAGGATAATACAACCGAACCTGGGTTGTCAGATGTATTGGCATCTAAATGTTCAAGTGTCACACCGGGAAAGAAACGGCAATCAGCAACGGGTGGTACTTTCCATAGCCGCATTGAGGAGTCAGCAAAAATTCAGGCCAGCGCCACTGAAATGCAGGCACAGCCCACCCAAATGTTGGCGGAGGCAACCGAAACAATTGCCGAAGTTTTAAACCAACTACTTGTGGTTTCAACACGCCAGACTGTTGCGTTAGAAGCCATAGCTAAAACTTTAAGCAAATAATTTGTTGTAGTGTTTTTTAGTTTCAATGTGCTAATTTGTTTTATAATAGTTGTAAGATTTTATACACTGTGGATTCCAGCATATATTTTTTTTTTTTTTGAATACATTACAGCAGGGACTGTAACGGTTATGAGTTATATCCAAAAAGTTGATTTTTAATCATTATTTTCTGAGTTTTATTTTCTGCTCAGAAAATAAGAATTAGTTGTTGAGTTTTATTTTTCCTTCAGAAAATAAGTTTTTTTTTTTAGTTTTATTTTTCCCTCAGAAAATAAGTTATTTTTTGAGTTTTTTTTTTCTGCTCAGAGAATAAAAGTTTTTCAGTTTAATTTTGGCTGCAATTGTAGATTTCGACATATAAATAGGTAAAGTACATACATATATAAATAAAATTTTAATTTTTTTTATTTAGCAACTTTACCTACGTATCAATGTGGCAAAATCGACAGCTGTAGCTAAAATTAGACAGAAGAAACTTTCATTCTCTGAGCAAAGAGATAAAACTCAGAAAATAACTTTTATTTTCTGATCGAAAAATAAAACTCAAAAAATAACTTTTACTTTCTGAGGGAAAAATAAAGCTCGAAAAATAACTTTTGTTTTCTGAGTTTAAAATTAAAACTCAAAAAAATAACTTTTATTTTCTTATCGAAAAATAAAACCCAGAAAAAAATGATTAAAAATCAATTTTTTTATAAAAATCGAAAAATCTGCACGACATGAGTAAAAATGAAAGGCTTGGCCGCAGATAGTCGCGTCCTTACTTGTTTTTTTTTTTTACTCTTACTAATGTTAATGCTGACTGCATATCACCAAGAAGTACAAGTACAACTAGTAGACTTATCTATGTACATATTTTATTTTATGAATCAAATTCAGAAATTCGTGCCATAAATGTAGAAATTAATCTATTATATAAAATTATTATATAAAACCGAAATTATATATCTATTATATAAAATTTTATGTAATATAAATGAAAATTATATAAAAAATGAATGAATTATATAAAAATAAAATTGTTTTTGTTCTTCCAAAATAAAATCAGCACTTTATGAGGTTGCTGGTGCCTCTTTCGCTTGTTGTGGTTGTGGTTTCTGTTGCGGTTGTGTACCTATGATTGATGTCTTGGCGTCGAGGTGGCAGACGACGAGGCTCACGAAGTATGCAATTAAATTAAATTTTTTGGGGCTTCAGACTTTTCAGAACTTTGACCCCTGTGCGACGCCCCTTAATCGTCTCCGATCGGGACAAAAATTATATGTGGTATCTTCGACTATATTAGCATCAAAATAAAAAAATATGATATATAAAATTTGACTCCATACATTTCGGGACCAACCTACTGTGCACAATATACATATCGCTAGCTTAGAGCAGTTTGGCAAAATTTATTCGAATAACGAATAATAGATGAATAAATTTTTTTATCTTTATTTGAATAATAAATAATTTCGTTTATTCAAAAACCGAATTATTCGAATAATAGGTAATTCTCATTTACACATGTAAAAAAAAAAAAATCTGCAATATCTATGGTTCTTAAAAAATCCAAACCCCAATGCACCGGCTCCAATTAATAAAGACAGCGGGTCAAGTAAGCAAAATGCATTCATCAGCAGCAGATATGAATGATGTACCTGAGAATGAAATATTTTAAATAATCTATCGTACAAATAGCATGTGCATAAAAATATACCAATATAGTACCTATCTAACTTTGTTTACAGCAAACTTTCAGCTATTTGTCTCCTTATATTTGAAGCAGCAGTCGATGTTTCATTGTTGGGTAGATCATTATCATAACTTTCCACGAAATTGCAATTATTCAAGCTTTGAGGTAGTTCATGATTGAAGGAAATGCATACATTGTGTATGGCGCTGCACACATTTATAATTTGTATAGCCTTTTCTGGCGAATAATGAAGTCCTCTCGAACCTATGATGCAACGAAATCGGTTTTTAAGTACTCCAAAGCAGCGTTCAATGATATTCCGTGCTTTGCAATGTACTGCATTGTATCTAATTTCATGCGCACTAGTTGCAGTCCTGAACGGCGTCATCAAATACGGTTCTAGGGGATATCCTGAGTCCCCTAAGAATATAATAATTTCCAAGTGACTTCTGATAAGTTCCTGTTGCAAGGAAACGCAGAAACGTGGACAGTTTTAGTTGAATTGGCAAATGAGTATTATGGTGTGATTCCTTCATGTATATTTTTACTTCCTCAAAAATATACTGGAAAATTTCCTTGCTCACTCGGAAATTTTGAACGAATCTGCAAACAAAAGTTTTTTTATGAAATATTTTCCATGAAAGATTTCCAACTGTCTACCAAAGGGGTCGGCTTTACATTAAGGAACCACGGTCCGAGGAAAATTACTTTTTCAACGTGGTAGAGGGCCTTTCACAGATCTCAAAACTGAAATCAAAACCTACCGGAGGCTTATAGTTCACGAGATATTTGTTCGTAATTTGTTGGTAATTGGATGGGTCCATAGATATTACCGCAGAAAGAGAATTCTTCCGGCTGAGGGTTCTTTTTTAAAGCGCGGCCGAAGGCCGCCAACGCAAAAAGGTGTTCTACACATACATTACTTTAACAAGGAATATCTCCTGAACAATAAGCGTCCGGCGGGTGGGACTTTGTTTTTTGTGATCTGTGAGACCACCCCTACCCTCCGGAAAAAGTAATTTTTATCGGATCGTGGTTCATTATATATAAATTTTCCCGGTTAATTTTACAAGAAAGAAGATAACCTCCTACAACCCCCAATAATTTTTTTTTTCAACGCGCAGTAGACTGTTGGAAAATTTTCCCGGTCGCATGATTTCGTTTGCATTTTAGTGATCTATTATATCAAAATTTCCCCCAAATTTTTACTTACTCCGAGTCTGGTAATTCAAGAACATTCGTTCTATCCCGCAGTCTCCGCCTCTGTATATTCAAAGCAGCTTTTTCTGTCGATAACAGAGCAATAACTTGATACATTTTCAAGCGCGATGTGAAATTGAATAATATGTCAGAAGAGTTTTTGTTACTGTTAAATTATCTTCTATTTAGTTTTTTAAATATTTAATTTTGTATAGTTTGTAAGATTTTATATCATAGACTGAATAAATAAATAAATAAATATGAGCACAGCCAAGGCAGATATAGTAAGGTAGGCGCATAGGCGAAATCAGAAATTTGTCATGTAATTTGTTATTATAATTGGTATAGTTTAATGTCAAAATAATATTTTGCCATGCTTAAAATCTGAATTCGCTTGGGACTCGTCCATTCCTATTGAGATAAGATATGATTTCGCTTTGATTTTGATATTACACTATACCTTTTTAAATAAAATAATTAGTTTCTGAATTTCCCTATGCGCCTACCTTACTATATCTGCTTTGAGCACAGCGTTGCAAATTTGACATTTCTTTTCGTGTTGCTGGCGATCAACGTAACGCTAGACGATATCGGCAACGTAAGTTTCATAATACCAAAATCAGACGATATCGTCTTCACGGCTATCGTTCGCCAAGGCTATCGTTCGTGAAAGGGAATGAGGCTGTTAGTTAGTTTCCGATACGTGTGTATGTACATATATTGAAAAAGATATTAATATACTAATGTAATTGTACAAAAGGCACCGGCGAAATTCACCCGCACGGGTAAATGAAAAACATCACATAAGCGTACAAATATGTAATACATATGTACATATGTATGTACATCTGTTTATTCCATTCCATTTCTGCGCTTACATCACAAATTCGCTCTCACTATCCCTAAATTTTTCTGCACTCTAGAGTACATATATGTAATACACACATATGTACATCTATTGATTGCATTCCATTTCGTACCACCTTTGAAATAGGTTTGAGAAAATGGAATTTATCAAATTGAGAATCAGCCCAAAATCCCATACTAAAAATGAGCCTTTTTGTTTGAGAACGCTATCAGGGGAAATTTGAGGTGCATTTGATAACAAATGTTTGATATTTGACAATAGGGTTACTTCTCAAATTAACCTCAAATTGGAAATGAAGAAAAATGTTTATTGGACGAAAGAAATATGGCGGCCAGCGAACTGACATGACCTTTTAAGGTTCAGACATTGGTGACTTGTAAGTAATTCAGTATCGTTAACCTTATTGTAACTTTATCGCTATCCATGTGAGCTGTTAGTGGTGCCGTAAATCTGTAAACAGCTGACACTTGTCGAGGCAGATCTTGGAAGGTAGGCGCATAGGCGAATTTAGAAATTTCCCATGTATTTTGTTATTGAAATTAGTAGATTGTAATGTCAAAATAATATTTATCCTTATTAAAATCTGAATTCGCTTGGGACTCGCCGATTACTATTGGCCATGATGTGAATTCGCTTTGATTTTGATATTATAATCTACCTTTGTAAATAAAAAAAGAAGTTTCTGCATTCGCCAATGCGCCTACCTTCCTATATCTGCTTTCACCAGTGTCAGCTGTTTACGGATTTAGGGTTGCTAACCAAAATCCAATTGGTCTGTAAGTTAAGGATACAGCTACAGAATTACGATAAGGCACCAATGACTAGTAACAAAGCTTGTCGTAAGGTTGGTTGAATCAGCTGTTTTATAAGGTTACAGATAAGTCACCAATGGCTGCACTTTTAATCGGATCATGCTACAGTGAGTGGACTACGACCCTGCAGGAAAACTGAAACAAATACCCTGCAGAAAAGCTGTAACCAAAGGCGTTACAAATGAGTGTGTGCGCAAAATATAATTCCTCTATAAGGGGAGAAAGTGGCATTAGGTGTAAAGGAGTTTGTGGCAAAATATTTCACGAGAGAGAGGCATGCTCAGGTGTGGATAAGTATAGCATTAAGATACTTGATCAAAAAAATATGATAAGGTTGATGTGTGATGGGTGCATAACCTATATCCAAAATGTTGATATGGTGCTGCAGGACATGCAAGTCAATGTGATCAAAAATAACCCAATACTAATGGAATATAAAAATGAATTTGAGGAAATAATGAAAAAAAGCCAAAACGAAATCAAAGCATTGTTAGAGGCAGTTGAAACTCGTTATACCCAGCGTGTTGCTATAATGGAAAAATCACAAAAAACGTTTGAAAAAAAGATCGGTGAAATAAAAAGTTTATATGATATGGTTAGGCTGACCATCCGTTCTGTTTTTTGAGGGACTGTTCTGTTTTTCAGACGTCTGTCCCTCGTATTTTTTTTTTTTTCGGAAAACCTCAAAATGTTCTGTTTTTTTTCCTAGTGTCCCTCATTTGTCCCTCATTTATTTATTTTGGGGCATATTCATAGTCTTGATAAAAGCTGATTTTAAGTTAGTTAAAATCAATATTTTATTTTGACTATGAATATTCCCCTTTTTGTTTAAAATCTGTTTTATATTAAAAAGGTTGAGGTGGCAGCCCTTTTTCTCATCAGAATTTAAGTAGTTATCGATAATAACTAGCATCCTCATTGACTATATGTTTGTTGGAATGTAATTTTTGTGGCTGCTGTGTAGCAAATTAATTTGAAAGAAATTGGTAAATCGTATTAAAATTGATTTGTGGATATTAAACTAAGTTACCAAATTCTTTATTATCGTAGCATTATACTTGCTTGATTGTGGATACCTATAATTAAACTTACAAATTTGTTTATTTTTGTTAAAACAAAAAGTCTGAAGAGAATGTGAATTACATATGTTTGTAATGTTATGTTCAGACACAACCTTAATTGAACATTAAGAGCCTTCATTCAATTTTCAAGCCCAATGATTCTCAATTTACCATACAAAAATTGACCAAGTTAATGCTTCATTAGAAATTAATGAGTTGTTAATGAAGAACAATTCTGCATGCAACCCTGTTAAAAGGCTTGTTTCATAAGTAAAATGAAATGTCATGAAAAGAGAAATGTGATTAGCGTCAGTGTCCACTAAACAGGTTGGTTCGTCAGATCAGCTGCATTCTTCTTCTTCTTCATCACCTACCAAATTTGTTCTTATTTCTGCTTATTTTATACATGCATTCGTGTTTACGATTGGTAAAAATTGTGAGATGAATGTCAAATTATTTCGTCCTCCTTGCAATTTTGACATTTAGGTCACGAGAGTTTGATATTCAGCTCACGGCGTGTATGTGTGTATGTATCTTGAGCCGACCTGTTAAATGGGCCAAGTAAATTAAATATGTCTGAACACCAAATCTAAAGATGTTCAATCAACCCCAATTGACTTAATTAATTTTTATGTCTGAACATGATATAAGCCTATTATTTGATGAATAAATATTTTTTACGATTTCAAGTTTCATAAATATATGTTCGTACTTATATCATTTGAAATTTTGTCCCTCATTTTCGATTCATATTTATGGTCAGCCTAGATATGGTAGAAGAAGTGAAAGAAAAAACAGAGTCAATAAAATAATAATGCAATGATACCATACAGAATGAAATTAAAAAAGTAAACAACAACACAAACGAGATTCAGTTGTCATACTCTGATGCTATTAAAACCGGCAAGAAAAAAAAATACATTTCCTGAACTTAAAAAAGATGTGGCAATAATCCTAAAACCTAAAGAAAAGCAGAAAATTGAAAAAAACAAAGCAGGACCTGAATACCAAAGTGGACCCAAAAAATTTGCAGATTTCAAATATTACGGCAAGAAACAATGGAGTAGTTGTAATACATAGCGAAAATGATAATGAACGCGATAAAATTAAGGATGCAATTGAAAAAAATATTGGCAAAGAATATGAAATAAAAATACCAGAACCAATTCGTAAGTTTCGTAATAACGGACATGAGCTTTAAGCATGACCAAAATGCACTGATTGAATTAATACGGAAACAAAACCCTAACATATGCCAAAATACATTATAGGTAGTGAAACAGTATGAAAGAAAAAGGGGAAATTTGTTATGGTTTGCTATCGATATCAATACTGATATCGATCATAAAGGGGTTAATTTCGGTTGCTCAATTTTGGCTGTGTGGCAGCACCACTATTTCAGTAGCTTCTTTCTTAGTAGTTTCCAATAACTTCCAATCAATAATGGCCGACGTGCTGACATGGTGAAGAAGAATGGTTGACGCGTGGCCAAACTAAACAGGTCGTCGCATGTGAGGCAGAATATGCGATTGGCGTTAGGCGGCTTGTTTCGAATGTCAAAAGCAGGGAAAAAGATGTGAACACACAACTTAGCAAGGATTGTCTAAAGAAGGATTTCGCGGCAGATAAGCTGATTGCAATTGGGTATGTGTGCAAAAAAAAAAAAAAAAAAAAAAAAAAAAGTGCGAACGTCAGATAGAACCGATTGGGGAAAAATTTTACTTTGAAAATAATTTCTCTCCTCTTTCACGTTGACATTTTTTTTTAAAGGGAACACACACATCAAAACGTAACTAATATAACCTTCTTTGGATAAACCTTGAGCTTAGCATTCTACTTCTACGAACAACGCATGCAAGATTGTAGAATCAAAGCGACAGACAATAAGTTGACATATGCCAAGAAGAAGAAGAGCGATTCTCCCTCGCATCGACCTTTTATGTTGGGCTGTGGGCTAGTGTAACAGGTGGCCGCACTGCGAAACGAGGGTGATTTATGAGGTTGTCTCGATGGCAACAGCTGACAATTTTTTTTTTGACAGGAGTCATTTCCTTGTTCGAGTAAAAATTGCATGCACCACTGGTGGTGTTCTGGCAATAATTAAAATTTGTATTTTCTTATTCAGTTACTAGATATCTTAAATGTAACATTTTTTTTTATTCAAAATCCTGTAGTTAATTCTTTTCTTGCTCCACTAAGAGTCTAAACAAATTTTAAATAAGTAATTGCATCCGAGATTTACACTGATTTTTTTTATTCTTATAAATGGTTATGTGGTTTTGATTCATTCTTCAGATTTCAATCCTTATAGATTGCATGAAAATTTTTTTTTGCAAATAGGCAAGCTATCGAGCCAACCTCTATAAGTAGGCCTTGCATGGGGAAAGCTTAACTGAAATTTCCCATCTCAACCTTGACAATCGTTCCAATGGCGGGATATGCACATGTATTGGTGATGGACAAACTGGTTCTTCCAGGGTTGCCATGAACACTTCTTATTGTGAAAATGCGTAACACATGGTTATTCGGATACTTAGTACTTTCAAATGCACATATTATAAAATGTTCTTATTCGCCCTATACAACTTTAAACTTTTTTTTTATTCGCAGAACATTAAATAATTAATTACCACACATTTGTACTGTTGTTTCATTAATCAGATTTTCCTGTCTCTTACCATTTTTATACTTTGAGCGTAAGACAACAATGTTAACTGATATTCCCAATGTACACTAATAGAATTTTACAGTAGCAAATTTACTAGGGCACGAATATAATCGATTATTTTGAGATAGTTTCATGGGAAAAATGATTGAGGCATTTTATTCCGAAAGTTTTAGTAATTTTTTTTTTGTGTAACATGGCAATCGCATTCCATATCGCTTGTGTCATTGCTAGCGTCATACCATGATATAGACATTCGGGTAACCGTAAAGTCACGCCACTATTATGCACACGTCACTACACCACTACAGGCTATACGAAAAAGAAACGGGACTCTTCCAAAACGAATACAGAAGAAAAAGTGGAAGGCACGCGCTAATAAGAATTTTTTTAGTACAGCGGGAGAGAGTTTTCGAAAAGTCAATTGGGTGGTAGAGTCAAAACGAGACGGTTCCTTTTCGTGGTGTAAAACTATTTTTTTTATATTGCATATAAATAACTTCTTAAATAATAAAAATAGATGCGAAAACACAAAATCAGTGTTCAGTATATTTTGCAAAACATGTACATTATGTTAAATTAGTTTAAATGGCTAGTTCTACGTAGACACTCGATTGTAAAGTGAAATATGTACATACGTATACGTACACACACACACCTGTGCACACAAGAATCTGTTTTTTCGTCGTTCAAATTCGTTTGTCATATCGTATTCGTGTCGGTTTGTCGCTGCATTTCCTGATAAACAATAGAATTTCATGAATTAAATGATAACCGCAGTGAACGTTTACGCACCAAAAACCATAAATATCGAATAACAACAACAGCAGCAAATAGCGAAAAATTTGGCTCAACAACAACAACAACAAATTGGGCTTGGCACAACAACAACAACAGCGTCTCAGATAGTGACTCAACAACACCGATAGCGGCACAGCCGAAGCAACAACAGCAAACAGCCGAAAAATTTTGCACTAGAACAACAACAACAAATTGGGTTTGGCACAACAACAACAACAGCGTCTCAGGTAGTGAATCAACAACATCAACAGCCATAAGCAAAAAAAATTCTGTCGCTGCAACAACAGCAACCAGCAGAAACTACAACAACAACTACAGCAGCAGCAGCACCACCAACACAGCACCAACAATCATAACAACGTCAACACCAGTCGCCGGAGCCTAGGTCGTAAGCTATTTTTATTATGTTGTATATTTCAATTTTTTTTTCTTTTAAATTTTCATCATTTGAATTGACGCACGTATGTGCATACTTATGTAGATTCCCAGCAGGACAGGGAGTAAGCGAAATGTAATAGGACTTCAGAACAATTGTATATTGTAAGCTTATTGC
Source organism: Urophora cardui (assembly GCA_960531455.1). Lineage (NCBI taxonomy): Eukaryota > Metazoa > Arthropoda > Insecta > Diptera > Tephritidae > Urophora > Urophora cardui. Next base: position 63,435,952 of record OY482670.1, on the reverse strand, counting down.
AATAACACCTTTTATAGTTCATTTATAGGCTTACACAAGGGCCGGTGTTTTGAGTCCCCTACAATTGTTCTTTAGTTTCCTTTCCTTTTATTTGATGGTTTAATCGAGTATTATCAAGCTTGCCACAATATTGTTATTTAATACTAGTTTGTTAGAAAGGGCGCCCTAATATGCTAAACGCAGAGAAAAAATAGACGTAGGCTATAAGAAAAGGGGAAATGAATTCCAAACAAATTGTCAAAAATTTAAAATGGGAATGCTGATTACCCTTATTTAAAAGGCATAGGGTTTTCAGGAACGGGGTCATCGAAATATAGGTGCACCGATGGCCAAGGATGAGGGTGGGCTAGTAAAGCACCAGCGCTGCAACAACACCAGCGGCGTAACACAGGTAAGGGGTCACTGATACCCGGGTGCGACAGTGACCATGGATTAGGGTGGGACAAAACGCACCAGCGCTGCAACAACATCAGCAGTGCCACCCCCTTGTGAGTTCGGCCTTTAATTTTTTTTTGATTGTTCATATATTTTAAATTTCAGCTTTTTTATGTATTTTCAGGTGCCCGTTAATAACCGGTCGTTCCGGTTGATTCAAATTTAAAATCAAAGTTAACGATTTTTTTTTCTCTCGCGATATATATATTCAAATTTAAATTAACTGACAGTTTCTTTTGATAATGTTTATTCAACTCTAATGCACATCGACTTCAACGTACGTTCAAATTTAAATTTTTCAATCTTTTCTCTTCCGTCCGCGATTATTTAAATTTAACGCCCGCTTATCTATTTTAAAATTTTTCCGTTGATGTCAGTATTTCCGTCCGACTTAAATTTTGGTTTAATTGCTTTGCCAACGTTCGTCTGACTTTAACGTACATTCAAAATTCCTATTCAAAGTTTAACGACATTTTCCCTCGGTTCGTATTTATTTAAATTTAACTGACGTCTGGCCTTTTGAATTTGATTTTTCCGGGTTATCTTTTGAATTTTTGAATTTTTCAACGGTCCGTCCGTGGCATCCGGCATGATATGAATTTTTTCTGTTTATGGCGCAGGACAGCAATGTAGGCAAGAACCCCGCCCAGCCGACAATGACTAGCCACAATGCAACCCTAGATCATGCCGACCGCCATGCATTGCTGCTCCACTCGTATAGAATGCGAATCCATAACAGATGGCGCCCAACGCGGTGTCTTGGGTGCTGGCTTCAGTGGTTTTCTGGTCGGTCAGTGAAGTTTCATCTTCACGCAAGTCCCAGATTGGCAGCCTCCGTAGCCGCCACTGCGTTGCGGCGGGATGATGGAATTGATCAGGCTGATTGGAGAGGCATTGTTGTTAGTGGCTCAGGGCTCCACGAGACTTAACGTCATTTTGTCTGTTTTTTTTTTGCATTTCACCCGGAGAGGCAGTGTTGAACGCACTTATTTTTTTGTAATATAAATTTGTTTCATTGTCGTCCGAGGGGCATGTCCGCTAGATTCAGTATTTATTTTTATAAACTTTTGCCGAATATGTCTTTTGTGCAGTTTTGTGTATAGGATTTTTTTTCTTTTGGGGCCTAGCTCATCTCGCGTCTGGGGTGGAGATTCGAACACCGCCTTCATTGCGATGAGTTGAGTTGGATCCTAAGCTAGCAAATCCTTCTTCGCAAGTCTGGGGTAGCGGCTTCAAACCGTGCCTTTCATTGCGGCGGAGCCTAGGATGGTGGTCAGAAGGAAAATTTGTCTTTTTATTTTTTTTTGTTTTCGTTATTTTTTTTTGCAATTTAGGACTCAGCATTCCGCGTCTGAGTTGGTAGCACCTAGCGCCACTTTCATTGCGATGGGTTGGTCTGAGACCTGAGTAAGTACTTTTCATCTCCGCAAGTCTGGGGAAAGCGGCCTCTAGCTGTTCCTTTCATTGCGGCGGAGACTAGGAGGGTAGTTTGCAAATTTATTTTGTTCTGTCTTTTTCTTTTGTTATGCGATGCAGGCCTCAGTTCATCTCATGCCTGAGTTGGGTGCCTTGGAACATTTAGCACCACTTCATGGCGATGGGCTGAGCTGAGACCGAAGGATGTATTGCCTATCTCCGCAAGTCTGGGGATAGCGGATTGAAACCGTTCCTTTCATTGCGGCGGAGATAGGTTGGTATTTCGCAAAATTTTAATTTTTTTTGTTATTGCTAACTATCTTTTAGTTAGCCAGCCTGTCTCAGGGATTTAGCTTCCGAGCAACCCTGCATTGCGGTTGGTGCGCTGGAGACCAGTTGGCACACACCGTCCTAATTTTTTTTTGTGGCTTTATTTTTCAAGGGGTTTATATTTTTTTTTATTCTGTAGCCTGTGCCTTTTATAATGGGAGATGAGCATTCCCATTGAACAACGAACATATATATATATTTTGCATTGTATATCTTTTTACATTTACATATACACGTATATGAACACGTTTATTTATACAAATATTTTTTTTATAAGCGAAGTTATTTTGAATCGATATTGTTAGCAAAACCTAAGATAATTTTTACAATCGAAGATAATTGTTACAAACATTTGCTTGATTTTTTTCACCAAACGCGACAACGTATTATATTTTCTCGGATGTGACATAATTTTGTACCGGCATAGAGATTTAAATAGCAAATAATCATTATTAATATTCGCTGAAAACTTGATCGAACACAAAACCAAAGTTTTATTAATTTCTTTTCGATGCGATCTAATTTTGAATCGAGATAAAGATTTAAATTTCAGTAATTGTACAAATAATTGCATTTGAGCTTTGACACCAAACGTGACTTATTCAAAAAGTAATTGCTTTAGATTTCATACAACCGTTCAAGCGTGCCTTGTTTTTTTTTTTTGAAGCGCTCAAACGTTCGATTTTTTTTTGAAAATGTCTCAGAACACTCAGCAGTCGACTGAAGGGATGCAAACTAGGAGTTCGACTAGAGGTAGTGGTTCTAAAAACAGAGGTAGCGGGGTATATTATAGAGGAGGAGGAAGTAGAGGTGCGACTCCGAAACCCCCAGCGAGCCGACCTTTAGTAATGCACTCCCCAATAGTCGGCCGGACAACAGTAGATCCATTCAGGGATGTCCCAAATAATGGCCCTTCGGGAAAATATGATGGACCGGCTAGTGCAAATATCCTCGATCTAGACAGTCTTATTAGGAATATGCCGGATCCGCCTGAGCAATGCGCGACAAATACTGTAGACGAGGCTAGCGCTTTACCACAAGTTCGGTTACAACCAAACGTTTACAATGATAGGGCTTCCGACCAAGAGACCCATCCCGAAGTGTCTCCCTTGAATTCGTGGGTACACGTTCTACACCAATTATTCCAAACGTCACAAGAAGAGCTGCGCCATGAGATGAGAGCTATTAGGGAAAATGTGAATACCCTGAACGCTGCAGTTGCAGCCTCTCGAACAGCGGCGGATTTTGTTGGGAGTGATGCTAGACATGATACTAGGGATGATGTTAGACAGCAACCGAACCAAGCGCAGACTTTTGTTAACAACTCAATTGTTCCCACACCCAGTAATACGGTTGTGAAACCACAAGACTGGAAGATTTCTTATGACGGTACTGGTAGTGTCTCAGATTTTTTGTTTAAATTGGACACCTTGCGTGAGCGCACGCAGTGTACGGAAGATCAGCTTATGGCCAGTTTTCACCTTTTTTTGTCAGGCCGCACAGTGGTTCGGCCCCATACATTTTGCGGAAAAAAATAGAAGGCGTGGTCCTAGGCCATTGAAATTTTGCACAGAGGTTATATGTGAGCTAATTAAGAAATTTTCAGAAAATGGTTGAAATCGGTCAACCCCTAGGGGTACCTCCCTTGAACCTATAAAAAAATGATTGAAATTTTAGTTTCAGCTAAAAAAAAATTAAGATATCTTCACGAAACTTGGTACATGAGTTACCCTCATTAAAGGCATTGACAGCACCAAAAATTGTTGAAATCGGCCACTCCGTAGGGGTACCTCCCCTGGACCTATAGTAAAAATTTTTAAAGAAAAATTTTAATTTCAGCTCAAAAAATTAAGATATCTTCACGAAACTTGGCGCATAAGATACTGTCATGAAAGATATCGACAATACCAAATATAGGCGTGATTGACAAACAACCACGCCCACTTTTCCTACACCTTTTATTCAAAAACAAATGAAGATATAAATTTTCAGTAACTGAAAAGAGCCCTTGTAAAAATTTGATGTACTTAATGATTATATTTATAATACATATTAGCTTTGTTCGCGTACTTTCTCCAACAGCATTTACTCAGCAGCCTCCAACAGCCAGGTGTTGGAGAAAAATGTCACCTATCCTCTCACAAGAGAAAAATATCGTAAGAGGTAAACGAACACAAAATATGCAGAGTTCAACAGCTTTGGCAAACAGCTGATTTTTATTTACATTCACAAGCCCCAAAATCAAAGGATAAAAAGGATTAAAATTAAAATGATATTAAAATTGGTGGAAATTATTGCTGTTAATTATGTATATATGTACATATAACATAAAAATAATAAAATAAAACATAGTTTTTTTCTTATTTAATTTCTTTTGATTCGTTTTGGGTTTGGCTCAGATTTCCATCTGTCTACCAAGAGGGTAGATTAAGGAACCACGGTCCGAGAAAAATGACTTTTTCAGGGAGGTAGAGGGCCTCTCACAGATCTCAAAACTAAAATCAAAACCTGCCGGAGGCTTATAGTTCACGAGATATTTGTTGGTAGTTTATTGGTAGTGTGATGGGTCCATAGATGTTACCCCAGAAAGAGAATTCTGCCGGCTGAGGGTTATTTTTTTGAAGCGCGGCCGAAGGCCGCCAACGCAAAAAGGTGTTCTACACACAAATATACATAGTGCGTGTTTTTATAAGCGCCTTCATACGGTAATACTGTACAGTTTTGGGGTTTTGTCTTGTAAATTTTACAACTGACAAATATCTCCGGTCGACGGGACTTTTGGATTTTGAATAAGCAGGACCTCCTCTACAACGCCCGACAAGTCCTTTTTTTTCAACGCGTGGTAGACTGTTGGAAAATTTTCCCTTGGGTTTCGTTTTGGTCAGTCTTTTGTCACCTCGCGATAACCTCCTCAATCTAAAAATCGTTCGCATAGGCTCGCAAAAAGGTTTTTTGAAGTTCGGAAATGCATCCGGAACTCTCTTTTACAATAAATCGGCACTGTTTGTTCTATATAAATGCTAATGGAGTTACAATTCTGCCTGAAAACAGTGGGGATATATGCACATATGTATGTATCTGCAATACAATTAACTTCATGTTGTTGTTGTTGTAGCCACCAAGACACTCCCCGAAGGTTTTGGGGAGTGTAGGGGATGTGACAGTCCTTTGCCGGATAAATCCGGTACGCTCGGGTACTAGTCCCTTCTGACACTAGCCCGACTGTCGTGAACCGATTTCTAGGCCGGTGGATTTTAGTCGCGTCTTACGACAGGCATTCCTTACAACGGGTATATTCTAGACCCCCTAACCCGCTGGGGTTCGCTGTGTGAGGACCCCAATCCTGAGGAGTTGGAGTCCCCCACAAGAACGTACATACTTGCATACATGAAGTCCGACCCAGCCTAATGTGATCATCATACAAATAGAAATTGGCATACATACATACATATAAATATATAACGTGAATTTACATACGAATATATATGTACATACAATTGGGATTTTTATACATCCATGCATACAGGAAATCTGACCCAGCCTAATGTAATCATCATACGAACAGGAACTGGCATACATACATACATACATATATATATATATAACTTGAATTTACATACGTATATATATGTACACACAAATGGGATTTTTGTACATTCATGAAATCTGACCCAGCCTAATGTACAAATAGGAATTAGCATACATACATACATATGTATATATATCCTTATATAACTTGAATTCACATACGTATATATATACATATGCACATATATACAATTTGGATTACATACATATATATTATTTGTACATACATATGTACATACCAGGATACATACATATACATATATATGTATATCAACATTGAAATCATACATATATATATATATTATTAATATATACATATATATACCTACATACATATCTACAGCCGAATTATATACATAAGCAGTATATACATAATCATACATAATTTAAATATAGTACATACATATATACATATTAAGGTACATATGCATATACATATATACACAGTCTAATAATTAAAATTAAAGTCTTTCACCCCAAAATTAAGGTTACTAAACTTTAAAAGTTTAACATATGTACACACAAACAAACATGTATATTTTACATTGTAAAATATAAGCATATGTATGTACACTCAACTGCACACGCATTGAACCATAGGCAGCCGGCCAGTAAGCGAAGGTCGCACAAAGAGGAATACGGTAAAATGCAAGTGCACAGCGATATACATACATACGTTAATATTAGAAATCAGTTAAGTTAAGAATACATATTTATATTAGAATTAGCAACAAATGTAAAAGCTACGGGAATTTAGTGCAGCGATAACTGTCCGCCGCTGTCAGGATTTTTGTATAAAAGGGCGACAGCATCCTGTGGAAAATCAGTAGGAGTTAGGCAAACGTTAGGTATACTTGTCGGTGGCATTAACACACCGACAAAGGAGTACACCTGGGGGTCTTAACACCCCATCTGTACTTAGAATTATATTATTATTATTTGGTAGCTTACGTTATACATTTAGCATAGGAATCAGAAGCAGGTATATTTGTCGGTGGCATTATCACACCCACAAACGGCGCACACCTGGAGGTCCTAACACTTCATTTGTGTGCAGTTATATTTGGCAGGCGGTTTCCACCTCTGTCAAAGGAAGATCAGCGGGCGGGTAATAACACCTCCGCTATCTTTACGCAATCGTAGGAATTTTGTAGGGAATAATTTATGTTTAAATAATATATTAATAAATGAATTTTATAACGTTTATGAAAATAACTAAAACACAGGGTTTTCTTTAATTTGGAAAACTAGGAATTCTTATAATTTCAGGAACCCTGGACGGACTGCGCTACCCCAGCAAACCCAAAGGAAAAGTCCGTCACAAATGGCGCCCGAGCAGGGACTCTAAAAGTATACGAGGACTTGAAGAGTACAAAACATCAAAGTTTGGAAAGTTAAACGAAGACAGCGATTTTAAGTGAGAAGCGTGCGAGTAGAATTTGGCCGTAAGTAACAAGCGTGAGTGGGATCGAGAAATCATCCAAGGAAGTGAACGTGCAATACACAGCCATGGTGAAGGTTTCATGGGTATACCACCTCAGCCGAGAGGAGCTATGTAAGTACGTCGGCGAATTTTGGCTAGAAGGCAGTGGAACGGTAGAAGAGCTTCGCAAACGTCTGGTAACATTTATCCAGGCACAAGGTAGCGACCCGAAATTCCAGACCCGCTTGGAAGAGTTGGAACTGCAACATAGTCGATCAACGATCTCGGTACAACCTCCAACACCAAAAGAAAATGTACCAATATCAGCCAGTGGCAGCAGAGCAACATCACCATTTTATCCGGCGATGGGATTTGATGAGCGCGCATACAGATTTGTAACACCTGGCGAAGCAATGCAGCATATGTACATGATGCCTCAACCAACGACATATGCCACAACGATGGACCGAATACGCAAGTGGGGATTCAGGTATGACGGCGGCAATGATCCACTCAGTTTTATCGAACGCGTCGAAGAATTGGCGGATGGGTATGAAATTAATCGCAATTCCATACCGCGAGCAATGCCTGAATTGCTGAAGGATAAAGCGTTAGTGTGGTATAGAAATAACAATCGACACTGGCAAGAATGGGATGCATTCAAGAGAGACTTCCTCAAATTTTTCCTGAACTCCAGATATTTTGAAAATTTGGATGATGAAATACGACAGCGAGTCCAACGTCCTGGTGAGAAGTTCAAGGATTACGTGTTAGCGCTGCAAGGACTCATGCGACATGCTGACTACACGGAGGAGCAAAGGTTGAGTAGAATTTACAGAAATTCCCGCAGAGAGTACCAGTTGTATGTGAAGCGTAGCGAGTTTAAGAGCCTGGAAGAACTGGTAAGTCTGGTTGAAGATTTTGAGAATATTACACCAGAAAAGGAAGCGTTAAAGGCGACAGCGAGACCATTTGTACCCCGGCGTCCAGAAGAGAGGTATCATTATTTGCGAGCCGATGAGGAGCCAAGGAAGGATGTGCCACAAGAACGCACAGGAAGGCCTCAGCAAGGGTATGTTGATATACGCGCCGCATGTAGAAGATGTGGCGAAAGTGGGCATTACGCACGAGGCTGTCGAAACGCTAGGAAGGATTTCTGCTGGACATGTGGTAAGATAGGTGTCCTTACACGCGAGTGCTGCCGTACGAGTCAGGGAAACGGCCAGGGGCCCCATTAGTATCGAGGGATGGGGTCTCCACAGCAACAACCTCGAACACAACGAACATTTTTAAGCAGGTGCAAGGTCGAGTTTTGGCGACAGTGACACTGGAGGGAGAAGAAGTAGTGGCGGCGATCGATACGGGAGCGACGAGGAGCTTTGTGAGCGACACGATGGCATCGAAGTTAAGCAAAGTCAAAGAGGTAGAAACAAGAGTGGTGATGGGCGATGGAAGACGCCGAACGATAGTAGAAGCAGTGGAAGCAGAGGTTAAGTTGGGTGATCAGGTTCAGAAGAGTGAGCTACTAGTGTTACCAGGGTTGGCAGACAACGTGGTCATTGGAACGGACTACTTGGCAAAGGCGAATGTGGAGTTAAGGTGCGGTAAACATGCTATAACGTTGCAGGCAGAGAATCATAGGGAAGACATAGCCATGTGTACCGCAATAATCGAGGAAGAGCACAAGAGTCCAGACGGGGGCGTAGAATACAAGGCAACCGCCCCGACAGCAGTTGGCAACACAGACACTAGGGTGAGTGAATTTCTAAAACGTGAATTACAGATGTTCGAGAAAATGTCAGGAGTATCCAACATAGCCACACATAAGATAGTGATGCGAGATGACCGTCCGATCAAGCAAAGGTACTTCCCGAAGAATCCAAAGATGCAGGAGATTATGAACAAGGAGATCGATGAGCTTATCGAGATGGATTGTATCGAGCCATCACATAGCCCACACAGCGCGCCCATAGTTCTGGTAAGAAAGAAGAACGGCAAATGGCGACTCTGCGTCGACTACCGACAGCTCAACGCCAGGTCAGTCCCAGATGCGTACCCGTTGCCACGTATCCAACACATTCTTGATCGGCTAAGAAGTGCACACTTTATCAGCAGCCTAGACCTCAAAAGCGGATATTGGCAGATCCCTATGGAGGTAAATAGTAAGCAATATACAGCATTCACCGTACCGGGGCGAGGATTATTTCAGTGGAAGGTAATGCCGTTTGGGCTACACTCCGCTCCAGCAACTTTCCAAAGAGCACTCGATAGTGTTATCGGCCCAGAGCTAGAACCTCACGCATTCGCGTACCTAGACGACATCATAATTACAAGTAAGACATTGGAAGATCATATACAACATTTATCAGAAGTTTTCAGACGACTAAGGCAAGCAAATTTGAGGATAAACCCAGAGAAGTGCGAGTTCTTTAAGAAGAAGTTGAAGTACTTAGGGCATGTGGTAAGCGAAGATGGCATTCATACGGATCCAGAGAAGATCGCGGCGATTAAAGAACTCAAACCACCACACAATCTACGAGAGCTACGACGATTTTTAGGGGTAGTATCATGGTATAGGAGGTTCGTCCCAGATTTTTCACGCATCTCACACCCCCTAACGTCAATGTTAAGAAAAGGCAACAAATGGAAATGGACAGAGGAGCAGCAGGTAGCGTTTGAAACGTTGAAGAGCGCGCTCACACAGGCACCCATTTTAGCGTGCCCAGATTTTACGAAGAGATTTTGCCTACAAACGGACGCAAGCGATTTTGGTATTGGCGCAGTACTCACGCAAGGAACAGGAGATGAAGAACGAGTAGTAGCGTATGCAAGCCGCCGATTGAATAAGGCGGAAACAAACTACTCAGCGACGGAAAAGGAGTGTCTGGCCATAGTATGGGCAATAAGGAAGATGAGGCAATACGTAGAGGGATACACGTTCACGGTGATCACCGATCACCTAGCATTGAAATGGCTTAACGCTATTGAAAATCCAACAGGTCGAATCGCGAGATGGGCGCTGGAATTACAGCAGTATTCATTCGACATACAGTACCGAAAAGGGAAACTTAACGTTGTCGCAGACGCACTTTCACGCCAACCACTCGAGGAAAAGATGGGTACAATAACGTTACAACAGGAGGAGAACAAATGTAAGTGGATTGAAGCAAAGGTGGCGGAAATAAAGAAGGCACCAGACAAATTCCCGGATTACGTAATAGAGAAAGGAGCGCTGTATAGGCGAATCAGTAATCAAATGGACGGAGAAGACGCAATTCCGTGGAAACTGTGTGTACCACCATCACAAAGACAGAGAGTGTTAAGAGAGATTCATGATACACCAAGCGCAGGTCATATGGGCATAAAGAAGTCGATTTCACGCGCAATGACACGATACTATTGGCCTGGAATGTTCAGAGACGTGAAAAGGTACGTACAACAATGCCACACATGCCAAATATATAAACCAAACCAACAGCAAGCCGCGGGAAAGATGCTCACGCAAGTTGCAGAGGAACCTTGGGCAACAGTGTGTGCAGATTTCGTTGGGCCACTACCACGTTCGAAACATGGCAACACGATGGCGTTAGTATTCTTCGACAAATTTTCAAAGTGGGTGGAGATCGTAGCAATACGCAAGGCAACAACCGAAAACTTGGTAAAGGGATTTAGAGAGCGAATTTTATCACGATTTGGCGTACCAAAGGTTCTAATAACGGACAACGGAGCACAATTTATAAGCACGAAATTTAAGAAATACTTACAAGAGTTGGGAGTAAAACACCAACTGACGGCACCATACACACCGCAAGAAAATCCGACCGAAAGAGCAAACCGCAACATTAAAAGGATGATAGCACAGTTCACCGGCAAGGAACAGCGAAATTGGGACGAGTTGTTACCAGAGATAACACTGGCACTGAATACAAGTGTATGCGAATCAACAGGCTACAGTCCAGCATACATAATCCAGGGCAGAGAACCACGGATTCCAAACGCACTGTACGACGAACGAACATTCGGCACTGGTCAGGAGGAGGTCAATTTGAGCGGCAAACAATCGAAGATGAAAGAGATTTTTGAAATGGCACGACGCAAACAGGAGCACGCATCCGCGGAACAGGCACGTTACTACAACTTGCGAAGAAGACAATGGCGACCGGCCGTCGGCGATTTAGTTTTGGTAAAGGAGCACCAATTGTCTAAGGCAGTTGACAATTTTGCGGCCAAACTAGCGCCTAAATACAATGGGCCACACCGAGTAGTGAACTTCATTTCACCAGTCATCGTAGAGTTGGACAAAACACGTAACGGCAAGAGGATAAGGGCACACATAAGCGAGCTAAAGACGTATCATGCAGCGGCAGCAGAACACGATGACGAACCCACAGTATCAAACGCGGCGCAACGTAAAGACGAGAACGTAAGGTTGCAGGAATCCCGAAATGAGCAACGCATAAAGGTACAGAAGGAAAACAGCACGCAACCAATAATAACACCACAGTCAACAACAACACCCAAGAACACGGCGAAGAATACACCAGCACTGAGTAATAACACACCAACGGAGCAACCGACAACATCACGTGCTATTATACCAAGGTCCACAAACGTTAATACGAACACAGAACGCCAGCCTGGTATTGTCGCACACTACGGCGCTATAGCAATGGAAAACAACACAGCGAGTTATGCACAGGTTGTACGCCAAGATGTGCGAATATGTAGAGCTCCAAACCCAAGCAGAGCAGAGAGGAACCATGGTCACAGTATCACCAGAGCGAACGGGATCGGTTCAGCCATCGAAAACGCATACAATTTTGCAAATGAATACGGTTATGAGGTGAGTCACTATACAGTCACGTTCGATTTTCTCCCTAGAACAGATTGCCAACACGCATATGGTAATAATGGCGGCATACGAAATTTTCGGGACCACAGCGCGACATATTGTTTTCGGGATCAGCACGTGACGAATCGACACCTCCAATATGAGGCTACGACACGCCAAGCCATAACGCCACAGCAGTAATGAACGCTATACATAGATCGATGACGAGAAACAGTGAGAAAAATTTCGGGATCAGCATCCAATTTACACATCACCATATCATGAACGCGGCTGGTGACGGTGAGTCACCGTCTGGAAGGTGAGGGGGGAGTGTGAGGACCCCAATCCTGAGGAGTTGGAGTCCCCCACAAGAACGTACATACTTGCATACATGAAGTCCGACCCAGCCTAATGTGATCATCATACAAATAGAAATTGGCATACATACATACATATAAATATATAACGTGAATTTACATACGAATATATATGTACACACAAATGGGATTTTTGTACATTCATGAAATCTGACCCAGCCTAATGTACAAATAGGAATTAGCATACATACATACATATGTATATATATCCTTATATAACTTGAATTCACATACGTATATATATACATATGCACATATATACAATTTGGATTACATACATATATATTATTTGTACATACATATGTACATACCAGGATACATACATATACATATATATGTATATCAACATTGAAATCATACATATATATATATATTATTAATATATACATATATATACCTACATACATATCTACAGCCGAATTATATACATAAGCAGTATATACATAATCATACATAATTTAAATATAGTACATACATATATACATATTAAGGTACATATGCATATACATATATACACAGTCTAATAATTAAAATTAAAGTCTTTCACCCCAAAATTAAGGTTACTAAACTTTAAAAGTTTAACATATGTACACACAAACAAACATGTATATTTTACATTGTAAAATATAAGCATATGTATGTACACTCAACTGCACACGCATTGAACCATAGGCAGCCGGCCAGTAAGCGAAGGTCGCACAAAGAGGAATACGGTAAAATGCAAGTGCACAGCGACATACATACATACGTTAATATTAGAAATCAGTTAAGTTAAGAATACATATTTATATTAGAATTAGCAACAAATGTAAAAGCTACGGGAATTTAGTGCAGCGATAACTGTCCGCCGCTGTCAGGATTTTTGTATAAAAGGGCGACAGCATCCTGTGGAAAATCAGTAGGAGTTAGGCAAGCGTTAGGTATACTTGTCGGTGGCATTAACACACCGACAAAGGAGTACACCTGGGGGTCTTAACACCCCATCTGTACTTAGAATTATATTATTATTATTTGGTAGCTTACGTTATACATTTAGCACAGGAATCAGAAGCAGGTATATTTGTCGGTGGAATTAACACACCCACAAACGGCGCACACCTGGAGGTCCTAACACTTCATTTGTGTGCAGTTATATTTGGCAGGCGGTTTCCACCTCTGTCAACGGAAGGTCAGCGGGCGGGTAAGAACACCTCCGCTACCTTTATACAGTCGTAGGAATTTTTGTAGGGAATAATTTATGTTTAAAGAATATATTAATAAATGAATTTTATAACGATTTATGAAAATAACTAAAATACAGGGTTTTCTTTAATTGGGAAAACTAGGAATTCTTATAATTTCAGGAACCCTGGACGGACTGCGCTACCCCAGCAAACCCAAGGAAAAGTCCGTCACAGCTGTTACTATCTAATAAATATGATTTCATTGTAATAATTATCACACTAACAATTGCTTTTCTTTGTACCCATGTCCATACTGTTTTCCACCGCAGTATGTCTGCGCGTCTGCTGCCCCGCAGAAGAGATTTCAATTTAATGCACCCGGCCCTGGCCATGCTTTAAAAAAATAACCCTCTATGGACCGATCCACAGTACTCTTGAGTAGAACAAACTTTTGCGTTGGCGGCATTTGGCCGCGCTTTAAAAAAAATAGCCCCAGCCAGCAAAATTTCCTTTCTCGAATTATATCTGCGGAGTGATCGGGAGTGTTATAATTAGTAAAATTAACATCCTTAGAAGATTTCCCGAAAGTTCCAGTGGTTTGAAAATAAATACGGCGGGCGCATTATACTGAAGCTGACCCACTGCAGAACTACTCTCGGAGGGTGTGCCACCCACTGCCTAGAGTGGCTGCTATTTTTAAAATCCGGATAATTGGGTTTTAGTTAGAATTTGTTGTCTATACAGGCTCAGTGAAACTTTCAGGAAATATTCTATAGATGATAATTCATCTTATCTTAACACTTTCAACTATTATTAAATTATAATATTAAAGTTCTCCAGAAATAGAATTCTCCCGGCTGAGGGTTATTTTTGTAAAGCGCGGCTGAAGGTAAAAGGTGTTCTATACAAAACAACTGTGGATTGCTCCATGGATATTAATCCAGAAGGAGAATTCTGCCGGCTGAGGGTAATTTTATTGAAGCGCGGCCAATAGCCGCCAACGCAGAAAGATGTTCTACACATACATACATTAATTTAACAAGGAATGTCTCCTGAACTATAAGCGTCCGGAGGGTAGTACTTTGTTTTTTTTGTGATCTGTGAAACCACCCCTACCCTCTGGAAAATTAATTGTTATCGGATCGTGGATCATTATATACAAATTTTCCCTCTATCCAGGCTGGGAATCCAACCCATGACCTCTGGTATGGCAGACTAGCCACTGTCCGCCACACCACAGTGGCCATAACACTCCCCACTGCACCACAGCGGCCCGTTAATATATATTCCCGCAAAGGAGATTTACTAAGGTACATAATATGCATATAAATACTTCGCAAAAAGTATGTAACTTATTTTGCATATTTAATTTATCCATATTTGTTGCCAATTTAGTGTATTTTTCCAATTTTATAATTGATTTGTATATTTTGCAAATCTTGTTACTTGCAAAAATTCAAGTCAGCTGTTGTTTGATCAGCTGTTTTCCTGTTGGAAAATTGCTGTTGGCAAAAATTTGTCCAACAGAATTCAACAGCTTCTCACAAAATGAAATGTCAGTTTTCTCTCTCAGTTGGTTCTCTTCTGTTGGAGATTTGGCGTAAAAAAACGGCGACAAAGTGTTTGTTTTTAAAAGTTTTCGAAAAACATCAAAAAATATCCGTAAACGAACAAAGCTATTATTGAAAATATAACTATGTATCTATATATGGAAAGAAAACAAAACAAATATAAGACAAATGTTTAATGATTTAGCATATCCTTGACAACAGGATCCAATTCCACACACTTTTGGTTGGGTTGTCGTCGTATGAACTTTATATAATGATCAGAACTTGCCAGTAATCGATTAATAACATCTGTATTGGTAAAATTTTTATCACTTTTCCTAGAAAACATAAGCCTAGAAATCATAAGCCCCATTTACTAGTAAGGGTTAACTCAGAATATGATAAAGAGTTCAAATTTTCTGCTGAGAAAGTATCAATAATCCTTCTTGTTGTGTGATCAAGTAAACTTTGCAAAATAACAGCAGCATATATTTCTGTTACTAAAATTTCGTCGGGATAACATTTTTTTTTTCATCTAATAACTTAAATTAAGCTGGTAAGATGTTAAAACCTATGCTCTCTATGTGTATTCATTCTTAAACAAATGTGTTTGTTGCTATTGTTGTTTGCAAACCGCCATGTTATGGCGAATGTGTTTATCGTTATTTTTGTTTGCATTACCATTGATTCTAACAAATTAGGTGTATAATTTACCAATCTGCATTTTTATCTAATCCTCTCTGTGCCTTCATATTCGTAAACAAAAAAATTTCATATAAGATGTAAACGTTAATATATACGCATGAGCCTAAAAGTATGCTACATTTTGTCAATTTTATCAAAATTTGATGGGACTTTCGACATTTAAATCAAGTTTACATCGATTGGGGAAAATATGGGAAAAAGTTTTTAACAGAAATCGATAGAAGACATTCCAAACTTTCATTTTATTATAGTTAGCGAGTGTAGCACGCTGTAGCACACAAACTTTTTGTCCATCGAAGTTAGAAAAGGTAACATTTATGAAGTACCATTTTTGCTGGCCTATATTTTTTTTAATATTTGGTCGATTGCACTGATTTTTTCTTTAATTAGTCAAGGAGGTGCTATATTTTCTTTTAAACTCGCAACAGGGACAATAGAGATATAAGTTATAAGAAAACTTATAGCTAAAGTTAGCAAAAATTTCAAGCAGTTTTTGTTGAATAAAATTTTTCTGACTTCTGATACCATTATTTTGTAAAAAAAACAAACTTTTTGCAAAGTAGTCATGAATTGTTCATATTTGGAAATTTTTTTTATAAGACTACATCATTAGAATCTGAAAATTAGGTATTGAAAAAAATGAATTTTTTCCGCGGCTGAACCACTGTGGGCCGTGCCGAAGAATGGTATTGGTTATTTACCAAACAAAATTCTAATGCAACTTATCCATTTTTGAGTTACTCTTTAAAACGGGAATTCGGTACAATGAAAACGGACCACGAGCTGATGATGGAAATATCTGTGCGTAAGCAGAAAGTGAATGAGACATACGACGTTACGGCATTAAACGCGAGGCTTAGAGAGCCCATGTCTGAGGCCTTGTTAATAGATATTATCAAGCGCAACGTCAATGGTAATTTGAAGTTAATGCTGTTTAACGCGAATGTAAGAAGTTTGCATGACCTTCGCGATGTGGCTCGAAAAGGTGAGCAAGTATTGAAAGAGAGCAGAAGCTTAGTCTCAAATTACCATAGGCCAAGCGTAAACGAAGCACGTGCCATAGCTCCGGAATGTAGGGTTGAAAACGAAGATTATATAGTAGATCCCCAGGTAGAAGCGTTGAATTATCGTCGAATGGGTAAGCCAGACTATTCAGGGATTAAATGTTGGAATTGCCAGGCAATGGGCCATTCTTATATTTACTGTGAGGAGCCCATCAAATCTTAGTTTTGTTTCAAATGCGGTCAGAGAGGAGTGTTGACTCCGAAGTGTCCCAACGACCACCGTGGTCAGGGAAACCGTTATCCGAGCGAGAAAAGAGAGGGGGAAACTCGTTCGGGACTATAGCCCCCACTTCAGTCAATACCCAGCCAATCGTCGCGAGTACTGAGCCTAGTCCACTTTTGGCCAGTTCCGCAAGCAGTCAACAAACACCTATAGTAACTTTCCCTGATAGTACGGATAACTCAAATAGTTCAGATTCAGATAGCCCGACTTCGTCACAAACCAATGCTCGACCAATTCGTATTTTGAAGGCTTCAGTTAGAGATGTTAGTTGTCAGACCATTTTCCGACCCAGTTTAGAAGAAAGAGAACAAAACTATCAATTGGTTAGGTCGAATATTTTCACGAATGATTCCCAACCATATCCACCCGAAAGAATTTTGCAGTGTAGGAAGAGATATAGCAAACGTGTCCAGGTGCGAAAGCTTTTGGAAAGCACCACACTCGTCCTTACAGACGATGAAAGACCAATGATTAGGGTGAGGATAGGAAATGGATCACTAGTGGGGTTATTGGATTCAGGAGCCAATGTCTCTATTCTGGGTAAGGACTGTTTGAAATTTATAGAAGAAAACAATCTCAACTATAAGGAAATGAACGAATGCATATATACGGCAGGCGGCGACAAACGGAAGATAATAGGCTGCAGTTCATTGCCTGTCACTTTCAAAAATACAACAAAATCCATATCTTTTTACCTTGTTCCTTCGCTTCTCCAGGAAGCCTATTTCGGAGTAGATTTTTGGAAAGCATTTGCTTTAGCTCCCGAAATATTTCCAAGTGTATCTTGTCTAGAAGCAAAGGAAGATATAGATGAAGGTCCCAATTTTCATGATTTAACTCCATCCCAGAAGTACGATTTGCAGAAAGTTATTGATATGTTTCCGTCGTTTGAAAAATTAGGCCTAGGGCAAACACAGCTGGTGGAGCACGATATTGACACGGGTGACGCAGTCCCAATTAAAAGTAAACATTTTCCTCTTTCGCCACCAAGGCAGGCTGAAGCCTACAGCGAAATTGATAGATTATTGAAAATGGGAGTCATCGAAGAGTCGAATTCGCCATGGTGTAGCCCAGTTGTCTTAGTACGGAAACCTGGTAAGGTTAGACTCTGCATAGATTCTAGGAAGGTAAACGCAGTCACGAAGAAAGACTCATATCCGCTGCCGCATATCAACGGGCTATTGAGCCGACTAAAGGATACGCACTTTATTAGTGGCATCGACTTAAAAGACGCGTTCTTCCAAATTAAACTAACTGAGTCGTCAAAAGAGAAGACAGCGTTTGCGGTGCCAGGTAAACCCTTGTACCATTACAAAGTCATGCCCTTTGGGCTGTGTAACGCGCCGCAAACAATGAGTCGACTCATGGACAAAGCAATTCCCTCGTACATGCGAGAACATGTTTTTGTTTATTTGGACGACCTGTTGGTATGTAGTGCGGATTTTGACGACCACATCAAACTTTTAGCAGATGTTGCGAGGTGCTTGAAGAGTGCAGGCCTTACAATCAATGTGAGTAAAAGTAAATTTTGCCAGAGAGAAATTCGTTACTTAGGGTATGTTATAGGCAGTGGGTGTTTGAAAGTGAATCCAGAGAAAATTGAGGCAATGCAGAATTTCCCCATTCCCAAATCTCCTCGACAGGTTCGCAGGTTCGTGGGCATGGCAAATTGGTACAGGGCATTTATTACCAATTTCGCTGATTTAGCAGGCCCTTTGACAGATTGTTTACGTAAGTCACCTGGTCCTTTCAAACTCACTCCAGAAGCAATAGAAGCCTTCGAAAAACTTAAAGTAGCTCTGAGTTCCGCTCCAGTCTTAGCTCAACCTGATTTTTCCAGAGAATTTGTCATTCAATGTGATGCTTCCAAAATAGGAGTAGGAGGCGTGTTATTCCAGGTCGATGATAATGGTGCAGAGCATCCAATAGCTTTCGTTTCAAAAAAATTAAATAATGCTCAACGCAACTATACAGTCACCGAGCTGGAATGCCTCGCCGCAATTGTCAGCGTCAAGCGTTTCAGACCCTACGTTGAAGGGCTGCCATTTCGTATAATCACGGACCACTCAAGCCTTAAATGGTTAATGAAGCAAAAGGACCTTAGTGGTAGGTTAGCTAGATGGTCACTGCTACTACAGAGATATGATTTCGAAATGCAGCACCGTAAGAGGGCTCTGAATGTAGTACCGGACGCTCTGTCGCGTTTTGACGTCGACGAGTTGACTTCATCTCCCGCGCCTTACGAAATAGACTTAGACTCATCCGAATTTAGAGCCAATGAGTATCTAGATCTCATCAGAATAATCACAGTAAATGGTGAGGCTCTCCCGGATTTGTGCGTCAGAGACGGGTTGATTTTTAAAAGAGTTAAGTTTCGGAAGGGTGTGGAGGGTGAAGAAGACTCGTTATGGCGGTTGTGGTTGCCCGAAGGACTCAGGGAGGAAGCAATACGAATGGCACATGACGCGGTTAGGAGTTATCACGGAGGTTGGCAAAAGACATTGGAACGAGTAAGGTGGAAATACTTCTGGCCACAACAAGCTAGGAACGTTAGAGATTATGTGAAGGATTGTGACACTTGCAAGGCTGTAAAAACAACGAATCAGCAGTCAAGACCACCTATAGGAAGCGCTTTTGTTACAGAGAGACCTTTTCAGCGCTTATATTGCGACTTCTTAGGACCTTATCCGAGATCCAAACGTAGGAACCAGTTTCTTTTTATTATTTTAGACCATTTTTCCAAGTATGTGTGGCTGAAGCCAATGCAGAGAGCGACAACTATCAATGTAATGAACTACTTCGGTACAGAGATTTTTCCAGCTATAGGGGTCCCAGAATATATCCACAGCGATAATGGGAAACAATTCATCTCAAAAGAAATGAAAGCGTTCTTTGAGAAGTACGGTGTGACGCATGTTAGAACAGGAGTGTATTCCCCACAAGCTAATGCGTCCGAACGCGTGAATAGAGAGATAGTTTCCAAGATAAGAATTTTCCTAAAAGATAAGCAGGATCATACGGATTGGGACAAACATATACCCGAAATTCTATCAGTTTTAAGAAGTGATTTTCATACGTCAATTCAGTGCTCTCCGTACTTTGCATTATATGGTCAGAATATGGTCCAACACGCATCCGCGTATAAGTTATTAGAGAAATTGGATAGCCTCAAAGAAGATCGTGTACCGATAGTAAGCAAAGCTGACAAGTTATCAGGAATCCACGAGCAAATTCGTAAAAACTTAGCGCAGGCAAATGATAGAGTCAAGCAGGTTTACAATAAGCGCTCTAGGTTTGTGAATTATAGGGAAGGTCAAGAGGTATTTAGAAGAAATTTTGCCTTGAGTAACTTCAAACAGGGCATAAACGCGAAATTCCTGCCAAAATATCTCAAGTGTCGAGTGCGTGGAAAAGTGGGCAATGCACTGTATGACTTAGAAGACTTAACAGGGAGATTAATAGGACGATTCCATGCTTCTGATATCCGTCCTCAATAAGACTCCGCTGGGCGTCTTGGCGGTCGGGGACAATTCGCCCAGTATCCTCCCCGAGCAGTTATAATTATAGGTGGATCACAAGCGCTCCCATCGGGAACCGTGGATCATCTAGCAGTCCATATTCCAATTGGTCTGCTTATACGGAGTTTTGACGAGTTCTCCCAAATTAAAATGTCTAGTTTTATGGAGTTTTGGCGAGTTCTCCAATATCAAACAGGGGGGACAGGTTGTTAAGACCGACCAAGATCGGCACCTAGGAGGAGGGCTCCTAGGGGGGGTAGGCTTCTCTGGCCTAAGCCAATAGAGAACCACCGCAACACCGGACTTACGCATTTTGGTTTTTTTTTACCAAATGAATTTTTTTTATTATACCTGACTTTCAATTAATCTCGGATTTACATACATTACTAGATTGGACACGTTCATATAGCATATGGTTTTTTTTGATATCACCTGATGGAGCCTCTGTTGCCCGGTTAGCTGTGGTAGAATTTGAGACTCTTATCTAGGGGTGAGTCGTGCCCCACGTAGTTAACAGTTGAGTATTCTCGCGACAACCTTACAGGCAAACCATTTTTCCTGTTCGCTCCCTCGTCAGGTCTTCGAAGCGAAGCAGGCCTGTTATGGTTTGCTATCGATATCAATACTGATATCGATCATAAACGGGTTAATTTCGGTTGCTCAATTTTGGCTGTGTGGCAGCACCACTATTTCAGTAGCTTCTTTCTTAGTAGTTTCCAATAACTTCCAATCAATAATGGCCGACGTGCTGACATGGTGAAGGAGAATGGTTGACGCGTGGCCAAACTAAACAGGTCGTCGCATGTGAGGCAGAATATGCGATTGGCGTTAGGCGGCTTGTTTCGAATGTCAAAAGCAGGGAAAAAGATGTGAACACACAACTTAGCAAGGATTGCGGCAGATAAGCTGATTGCAATTGGGTATGTGTGCAAAAAAAAAAAAAAAAAAAAAAAAAAAAAGTGCGAACGTCAGATAGAACCGATTGGGGAAAAATTTTACTTTGAAAATAATTTCTCTCCTCTTTCACGTTGACATTTTTTTTTAAAGGGAACACACACATCAAAACGTAACTAATATAACCTTCTTTGGATAAACCTTGAGCTTAGCATTCTAATTCTACGAACAACGCATGCAAGATTGTAGAATCAAAGCGACAGACAATAAGTTGACATATGCCAAGAAGAAGAAGAGCGATTCTCCCTCGCATCGACCTTTTATGTTGGGCTGTGGGCTAGTGTAACAGGTGGCCGCACTGCGAAACGAGGGTGATTTATGAGGTTGTCTCGATGGCAACAGCTGAAAATTTTTTTTTGACAGGAGTCATTTCCTTGTTCGAGTAAAAATTTCATGCACCACTGGTGGTGTTCTGGCAATAATTAAAATTTGTATTTTCTTATTCAGTTACTAGATATCTTAAATGTAACATTTTTTTTATTCAAAATCCTGTTCTTTTCTTGCTCCACTAAGAGTCTAAACAAATTTTAAATAAGTAATTGCATCCGAGATTTACACTGATTTTTTTTATTCTTCTAAATGGTTATGTGGTTTTGATTCATTCTTCAGATTTCAATCCTTATAGATTGCATGAAAATTTTTTTTTGCAAATAGGCAAGCTATCGAGCCAACCTCTATAAGTAGGCCTTGCATGGGGAAAGCTTAACTGAAATTTCCCATCTCAACCTTGACAATCGTTCCAATGGCGGGATATGCACATGTATTGGTGATGGACAAACTGGTTCTTCCAGGGTTGCCATGAACACTTCTTATTGTGAAAATGCGTAACACATGGTTATTCGGATACTTAGTACTTTCAAATGCACATATTATAAAATGTTCTTATTCGCCCTATACAACTTTAAACTTTTTTTTTATTCGCAGAACATTAAATAATTAATTACCACACATTTGTACTGTTGTTTCATTAATCAGATTTTCCTGTCTCTTACCATTTTTATACTTTGAGCGTAAGACAACAATGTTAACTGATATTCCCAATGTACACTAATAGAATTTTACAGTAGCAAATTTACTAGGGCACGAATATAATCGATTATTTTGAGATAGTTTCATGGGAAAAATGATTGAGGCATTTTATTCCGAAAGTTTTGGTAATTTTTTTTTGTGTAACATGGCAATCGCATTCCTTATCGCTTGTGTCATTGCTAGCGTCATACCATGATATAGACATTCGTGTAACCGTAAAGTCACGCCACTATTATGCACACGTCACTACACCACTACAGGCTATACGAAAAAGAAACGGGACTCTTCCAAAACGAATACAGAAGAAAAAGTGGAAGGCACGCGCTAATAAGAATTTTTTTAGTACAGCGGGAGAGAGTTTTCGAAAAGTCAATTGGGTGGTAGAGTCAAAACGAGACGGTTCCTTTTCGTGGTGTAAAACTATTTTTTTTATATTGCATATAAATAACTTCTTAAATAATAAAAATAGATGCGAAAACACAAAATCAGTGTTCAGTATATTTTGCAAAACATGTACATTATGTTAAATTAGTTTAAATGGCTAGTTCTACGTAGACACTCGATTGTAAAGTGAAATATGTACATACGTATACGTACACACACACACCTGTGCACACAAGAATCTGTTTTTTCGTCGTTCAAATTCGTTTGTCATATCGTATTCGTGTCGGTTTGTCGCTGCATTTCCTGATAAACAATAGAATTTCATGAATTAACGCACCAAAAACCATAAATATCGAATAACAACAACAGCAGCAAATAGCGAAAAATTTGGCTCAACAACAACAACAACAAATTGGGCTTGGCACAACAACAACAACAGCGTCTCAGATAGTGACTCAACAACACCGATAGCGGCACAGCCGAAGCAACAACAGCAAACAGCCGAAAAATTTTGCACTAGAACAACAACGACAAATTGGGTTTGGCACAACAACAACAACAGCGTCTCAGGTAGTGAATCAACAACATCAACAGCCATAAGCAAAAAAAATTCTGTCGCTGCAACAACAGCAACCAGCAGAAACTACAACAACAACTACAGCAGCAGCAGCACCACCAACACAGCACCAACAATCATAACAACGTCAACACCAGTCGCCGGAGCCTAGGTCGTAAGCTATTTTTATTATGTTGTATATTTCAATTTTTTTTTCTTTTAAATTTTCATCATTTGAATTGACGCACGTATGTGCATACTTATGTAGATTCCCAGCAGGCGGGGAGTAAGCGAAATGTAATAGGACTTCAGAACAATTGTATATTGTAAGCTTATTGCAATAACACCTTTTATAGTTCATTTATAGGCTTACACAAGGGCCGGTGTTTTGAGTCCCCTACAATTGTTCTTTAGTTTCCTTTCCTTTTATTTGATGGTTTAATCGAGTATTATCAAGCTTGCCACAATATTGTTATTTAATACTAGTTTGTTAGAAAGGGCGCCCTAATATGCTAAACGCAGAGAAAAAATAGACGTAGGCTATAAGAAAAGGGGAAATGAATTCCAAATAAATTGTCAAAAATTTAAAATGGGAATGCTGATTACCCTTATTTAAAAGGCATAGGGTTTTCAGGAACGGGGTCATCGAAATATAGGTGCACCGATGGCCAAGGATGAGGGTGGGCTAATAAAGCACCAGCGCTGCAACAACACCAGCGGCGTAACACAGGTAAGGGGTCACTGATAGCCGGGTGCGACAGTGACCATGGATTAGGGTGGGACAAAACGCACCGGCGCTGCAACAACATCAGCAGTGCCACCCCCTTGTGAGTTCGGCCTTTAATTTTTTTTTGATTGTTCATATATTTTAAATTTCAGCTTTTTTATGTATTTTCAGGTGCCCGTTAATAACCGGTCGTTTCGGTTGATTCAAATTTAAAATCAAAGTTAACGATTTTTTTTTCTCTCGCGATATATATATTCAAATTTAAATTAACTGACAGTTTCTTTTGATAATGTTTATTCAACTCTAATGCACATCGACTTCAACGTACGTTCAAATTTAAATTTTTAAATCTTTTATCTTCCGTCCGCGATTATTTAAATTTAACGCCCGCTTATCTATTTTAAAATTTTTCCGTTGATGTCAGTATTTCCGTCCGACTTAAATTTTGGTTTAATTGCTTTGCCAACGTTCGTCTGACTTTAACGTACATTCAAAATTCCTATTCAAAGTTTAACGACATTTTCCCTCGGTTCGTATTTATTTAAATTTAACTGACATCTGGCCTTTTGAATTTGATTTTTCCGGGTTATCTTTTGAATTTTTGAATTTTTCAACGGTCCGTCCGTGGCATCCGGCTAAAACCGGATGTTGTTTTCGTTTGATTTTACTCGTTTTGGTTTGAAAAGGCATGATATGAATTTTTTCTGTTTATGGCGCAGGACAGCAATGTAGGCAAGAACCCCGCCCAGCCGACAATGACTAGCCACAGTGCAACCCTAGATCATGCCGACCGCCATGCATTGCTGCTCCACTCGTATAGAATGCGAATCCATAACAAATTCAACCGTCCACAATGCGATTGTGGAAATCGATAAAGATGTTTTTACCAGGGTTCTTAAAGCAGAAAGAGTAAATATAGGATGGGAATGATGTAGAGTGTTTGATGCTGTTAATTTACTAATATGCTACAAATGTAAGGGCTTTAATCATAAATCGTCAGAATGTAAGAACGAAGAAGCGTGTAGTAAATGTCATGGAAATCAAAACACAAAAATGTGCAAAAAAATGCGATAAACAAATGTTTAAATTGTATTAAAGCAAACAAAAATTTGAATCTGGCACTAGACATAAACCATGATACCTATGACAAAAATTGTCCATGTTATATAAACAAATTGCGAATGAGAAAGCAAAAACTAGGGTATTAGCAACTAGATGGGGGTGAAGTCATTAACTCAAAAGAAAAAGAAAATGCTAGTAAGAAACAAAACAATTTTTTGAAGTGCATATATCTAAATTCGAATAGCATCACAGCCAATAAAACTGAAATCGAAGTAATGATAGAAGAAGAAAGGTCACACATTGTTGTATGTGCCGAGACACATACAACAGAAAGCGTTAGAGATGCAGAAATAAAAATTATTGGTTACAACCATATAAGGTGTGATTCATATAGTCGTCATACAAGGAGTGTTCTAGTATATATTCATAAAATGATTGATTTCAAGGTAATTTTCAATAAAAGTATAGATAATAATTTATGGTGCATCGTGATAAAGACAACGAACAACACGACTAAATGGCAAATTGGTGCAATATATCATTCACCCAATACAAGCGACGCTGAATTTATGAGACATATTAGTGAAGTGATGGAGGAATGCTTTAATGAGAGCGAAAACAATATTGTCATAGGCGATTTCAACATAAAAGTAAATACACAATCTACGTACTCGAAACAACTAATTAATATTTTTGCATCCCTTCCAATGCACCAGCTAGTAAACTTCGACACAAGAATAACAGAATCAACTAAAACGAAAATAGACTTGTTATTCAGCAACAGCACTGAAATAGGTATATCAAACTTAGAAAAACATAAAATATCTGACCACGAAACGATCCTATTCAATTTGCTAGTCAGGAAAAAAACACAAAATGAGGGTATATGAAAGTAGGATTTGTTGGGATAACTATTCCAAAGAAAACTTGCTACAACTCAGGGCCTACAATTTTGAATTATGGAAAATAATATTATAATAAACAGTCACAACCAAAAATTAATGTGGAGGTGTCTCAAAGATGCTACAAACATTAACAAAGGAAAGTCCCAAATAAAACGAATAATAATAAATGGCATTTGCATTGAAGATGAAAATGAAATTGCATTTAAACTTAACCAGTTTTTTGTTGATAGTATAATAACTATTCGTAATAGCATAGAAAACTATCCGCCCCTGTTAAACGATATCGTTATAAATAGGGATCTGTTCGAATTTAGATCAACTAGCGTTGAAGAATTTATGCCAATAGTCGCGGCATTAAAGAATAAGTATGGTGGAAAAAAGCTCCTAACGGAAGGCGTATACAAAGACAGCATGGAGTATCTGGGATACACTTATACGTGTATAGCTAATGAAAGCTTCAGTAATGGCATATTTCCACAATATTGGAAAACGTCGACCATAGTACCTGTACAAAAAGTCAAAGGAACAGATAAACCAGAAGAGATACGACCAATAAATACACTCCCTAGCGATGAAAAAATGATCGAAATGATCGCTAAAGAACAACTAAATGAGTATGTTATCAAACACGATATTATAATAGATGAGCAATCGGGGTTTAGATCACGACACTCTTGTGAAACAGCACTTAACCTAGTAATAGCAGAGTGGAAGGAGAGCAAGTCTAAAAAACTATTAACAATAGCAGTTTTTCTGGATCTGAAAAGAGCCTTTGAGACTGTAGACAGGGACATCCTATTGATAAAGTTGGGTAATATTGGAGTAGGAGAACTGGCATTGAAATGGTTTAAGAGCTACCTTAGCGAAAGGAAACAGAGAACAATAATAGGGAATGCATTATCACTAGAAATAAACGTCGAAATAGGCCTACCTCAAGGATCAGTCTTAGCAGCTGTTCTGTTTATCATATATATAAATGATATAAAAAGTTGTCTTGAGCATTGTAAAATAAGGCTATTTACGGATGATGCATTGTTGACAGTAAGCAGCTTATCTCTAGACGAAGCGATATCAAAAATGCAAGAAGACTTAGAGTCGATTTATAAGTGGCTATGCCGCAACAAACTTAAAATTAATATAGAAAAAACAAAGTGGATGATAATGAGAAAAAAATCAACTGATGTTAGTAATGTTTCATTGGAAATATCGAATACACCTATAGAGAGAATAAATAAATATAAATATTTAGGGGTTATAATAGATGATGAGCTAAACTTCGATGAGCATCTAAAGTTTATAGAAGGGAAATTATCTAAAAATGTTGGATTTATGTTCAGAGCATGCAAGCATATCAGCAAATACTATAAAAGAATTGTTTATAAATCCATTCTCATGCCACACCTTACGTACTGCCCCACTGTATTATTTATGCTCGCAGACTCGCAAATATCAAAACTTCAGAAAAAGCAGAACAAAGTAATGCGATTCATAACGAAGGAGAGATATGACACTCCAATTCAGGAGCTACTGGATACTTTGAACTGGCTCAGCGTTAAGCAAATGATAAAATACTACACCCTTAAATTTATACATAATATAAAGCTAGGAAATCTGCCGACTTATTTAGATGATCGTCTGACTTACAACAATGAGAATCACACCTATGAAACAAGAAAAAGGTACGATTTTCATTTACCAGCGGTACGAAGTGAATTCGATAAAAAAAAAAGTATATACTATGAAGGGGTAAGAGAGTACAAAGAATTGCCAAGCAATATAAAAACCTGTATTAACTTAGATCAGTTCAAGAAATTACTAACCATATATTGCAAATCATTACCAATTCGATAACTAATTCCGTGATATTCCTATCTTTTTTTCTTTCTTTTCCTCTATCTTTTCGTGTCGGTCGGGTGACGGCTCATGGTGGAGTTAAAGCCTGTATGGAGAAATGACGTTCCCTCATGAACGTCGAATTGACGTCCCTTCTGACGAATAAATACATGAGACGTTCTCTTACGAACGCACTATGGTTCAAAATTCAGATTTTGAGGAATAAAGTAGTTAGAGTTAAGATATCAGTCTAAAACTTTTCATAGGGTATTTAAAGGTAAAAGTAATGTCTCATGACGAAAATGGGCGAGCCACGCCCATTTTTCGCTGCTGCTGCCATACATAGTGGAAACTGTAAATTTAGGTTGAATTTCAAATAGAGATAAAACTTTACTTTTCTAAAGGTTTCAAATACGCTGAATCTGAATCTGAAGTCAGATTTTCGATGCTACGTGTAGTTTTGGAGATAATATTATTTTAAGTTCATTTTTTTTCGATAGGAAATTTTAAAGTTTTTTATTTTTTTTAGCAAGTTAATAAAATTAAAATAACAATATCTCAGGTACTAAAGAAGATATCCGAAAAAGTGTAACGTTATTTTCAAGGGAAATTATTAGGTTTTTAAACCCTATATATAGATGAGTTTTATACTTTTATTATTATCAATACAAAATTGTAAAGTATAGCCATTTTCGAAGTTTACTTTGCTCTAAAAAAAAGTAGCCGCGCTTGCAAATTCCCGCAGATAAAATAACATTTGTATTAAAGAGGACACTATTAGCTGAAACCACATATATAATTTTTATTGATCCTATTTGATCCAACTTTCTTATATTCTATTTAACACAGAAAAAACTCACAATCAAAACACAACACGGCTTAAACTCAAAAATATATTAACGATTATTATTGTTTCAGAAAAAAGTTTGTTGTTCTTGATTTTACATACCTTTATTAATATTTTCCATCTTATAAACACTTTTATTCGAATTCGTTTTTATCACCACTTGAGATTTTTATATAAATTGAGTAAAATCTTTTTTATGAATACAAAAATCAAAACCAAGACTTTGAAAGATTTCTGATAAACAAGTGATCGCTAGCTGACATTATTTTTTTTATTTTTTATTTACTACAGTTATGTGTAATGAAAGGTAATTACTTTTTTTGGGAAAATCAAAAGTCGATAATTGGGTTTAATTCCTCAATATTTCGATTTTGAACCATAGTGGAACGATAAAAAATCCGTCCCTTATGACGGCAGGAAATGGAAATATCTTGTGAAGGACAGCAACACCCGTCCCTAATGACGGGAAGGCATGTAAATGTATCTTATATATATATATATATATATGAATTGTATTCTCGATCTAGGCTAAATAAGCCGTAACAAATAAATAAATAAGAAAAAACACTCAACCTTCGCTGTAAATAGTTGTTGAATTTTTTTCCACTTAACCCAACAATTAAAAATTGAATTAAAATAAAAATTTCGTGCTAAGCACTAAAAACTCTTTCAAAAAAAAAAAAAAATTGTTAACGTTGTTTGGTATATACATAAAATAAATACCGACAACAAATGTTCATTGCGAACTGCCTACAACAAAAATTCAGCACGTTTGAGGAGAATATATGCAAGAGCATATACACACAAACGTTAATGTTGAAAATGAAAAAGGCAAAGGTGGTGAAAATCCAACAGCTTGCACAGAGTCTCAATGGTCGAGCGTGTTTATGCGTTGGGACATTGCGGCTGAAGATGAAATGTACTCGGGTTCAATCCCCAGTGGCATCCACTTCCGAAAAAAGTGCTGATGATCGAAAATGGTTTTTCGTGAAATAGCTATACACTCAACCTTCGCTGTAAATAGTTGTTGAATTTTTTTCCACTTACCCCAACAATTAAAAAATTGAATTAAAATAAATTTCGTGCTAAGCACTAAAAATAATTTTGTTTATGTTGAAACTTGTTATTTTAAAAGCATAAAAAATTTAACAAATTGCTTTGTAATGTTACATTACAATAATATTACCCCCCGCTATACTCTACCAATAAGTATACCTGCATGCCAGCACAACAGCAATAACACCTGCAAGCAAGCACAAACAACAGCACTACACTAGCAGGCCAGCCGGCATAAGCAACAACAATAATAATTGCGCTAAGAAATAGACATACATACCGACAACTACATTGCTTAGCAGCAACCACCAGCAGTGTTTCGCTTGTTCATTTGTGCATACACTATGCATGATAATTCGCAAACGTTTTTACGGAGCTGACATATAAAAGGGCAGCAACTGGCAAACGCAAGTCAGTCTCCGCAGGTAAGCCGGCGGGAACACATGTCTGCACAGACATTGGTTCTTGCTAGCTAGCCTGAGTGGAGGAGGCCGTCAGTAGTGTCGGTCATCCTTCGCTTAGCTGAGACGCAGGCGGGATCATCTCGCGGGCGTACCAGCTGAGTGGAGGCGGGCCGCTGCTCTTCTGACACTTCAACCCCTCCACCACTTAGCCCTGGCTTGGCGTTGGGCTGCGCCGCTTCCATGACCACAAATCATGGATGCAGAAGAGCCAGGTTTTTTTGGATTGGCTAAGCCGAGGAGATGCCGTCATTGGTATCGGTCATCCTTCGCTTGGCTGGGCGCATGCGGGATCATCTCGCGGGCGTACCAGTTGAGTGAGGGCGGGCCGCTGCTCTCCTGACGCTTCACCTCCCCCGCTCGGCCAAGGCTCCATCCGTGGAGCGAAGCGTGAGAATTGGGAGACAGTAATTATGCTTTCTCCCCCGCTCACGAGTCGATCCACGGAGTCTCAGCTGGCACAACTCCGCCCTCCTGATGCCTTCAGGTTAGGCAACCAGGGAGAGCGGTGGTGTCCAGCGGAGGAGTCAGATAACTAATCACAGTCTCCGCAGTTTCCACAGGTTTGCGAATCCAACCGAGCTGCTAAGGAAGAGAGGTAACAATACCGACCGTATACTACCGACACTTCAGGACGCCGACTGCACCTCTCCGTCGTACGACCGCTGCTGGCTACTCTCCCGATTCATCCGACCGCTGCTAGCTACTCCCTCTCTCTCTCTCTCGTGACGGAAAGCTGTTAGCCCATCCATATCGCAAGCGGTGTGTGTGTGTGTTCGATTTTAACACATAGATACTGTGTTCCTTATTCAGTGGGAGTTTGTGGGACTTCTACTCGACCTTGGACAGGCTGAGCATTACCCCAGCCTTCGACAAAACCCACCTCATAAATGGCGCCCGAGCAGGGACCCGCTTCCGCAGATGAATGTGCGAAAGCAACAACAAGCACCAGCACTGCCGGAGCGTGTTCATCGAACACACAGCCAACAACACCTAGCACACGCCAAGAGAATGGAGATACGCTGAACACCGACTCGCTCAACTGGATATACGCGCTTAAAAAGGAGAGGCTAGTCGAAGTGTGCAAACAACACAACATCTTCGTCGAAGGGCAAAGCGTCGCTAACCTGCGTTGCGCCTTGAGTGCCTACGTGCGAGCAAAACGAATGCGCAAGTCCAGTGAAAATCTGCTGAACGAGTTGGAAAGAGAGATCAACGAAGGAGAAGGAAAACCAGCGAAGCCGATTCCCTCCATTCACATCCATCAACCACCGCCCAATCCTACGCAGCAACCAATGTTACGCCCTACAGCAAATGAAGCTACAGCCCCAAAACCAACCGAGATGAGCGAAGCAGAACTAATGAATACGGTTCGCCGCTGGGATGTTCGGTTTTCAGGAACCGAATCGCTGCATGAATTCCTCGAAAGAGTTGAAGAGCTAGCACATTGCTACCAAATCCCAACTGACCGTCTCCTCTCCACTCTCCCCGAATTGTTGCGCGGAAAAGCTCTCCAATGGTACCGCGTCCAAAAACACCAAATCAACCGCTGGACAGATTTCAGAGAAGGAGTGGAAAGATTTTTCCTGCCCAAGCGGCATCTGAGCCATTTGGAGGAAAATATCCGCCAGCGTAAGCAACAGGGACGGGAAAGAGCTAAGGACTACATCCTCGCCCTACAGACACTCATCCGACAGCATCCAACCATGTGCCGTGAAGATCATCTGGAGCGTGGAGCGCATCTACGATGGATTGCGAGTGGAATACCGCCTTTTCGTTAAGCGAGGCGAATTCCAGACCATCCAAGAGCTGCTGGAACTGACCGAGAAATATGAGCTGCTCAAGAGCGAGGAAGCTAAACAAGGAAAGATGGTAGTCCACAGCCTCTGCCACTTGCAATCCGGATACAACAGCAAAACGTGCTGCTGGCAATGCAAAAAACCCGGACACCATCGGTTCCATTGCCGAAATCCCAGCAAGATCTTCTGCTCCAGATGTGGTCAGGATGGCATCATGTCAAGGGATTGCCAATGCCAACGAAACCAGGGAATAGAAATCAAGACAACCAAGACTACGCCAAGGGTCCAAGGGAAACGAAAACCAGCCCAGGCCAACCAGCTACAACCAAGCAAGAAAACTCCATCGCTACCTTCATCCACTGGAGGATTGGGAGACAGCCGCTTCTACATCCAAGTCACTGTGGAAGGGATGAGCGTACAGGCCCTACTCGACACAGGTGCCACCATGTCATATGTTGACGACTCCATGGGAAAGTATCTGAAAGAATGCAAAATTCAGCCCCGACTCAGCCAACGGAGTATACAACTAGCAGACCAAACCTGTGTCTATAGTTCGCATGCCTACCCAACAAAGGTATGGTACAACGGCCGAACAACCAGCACGCTTATCACCGTCATCCCCAATCTCGCCGAGAAAATGATCCTAGGGATGGATTTCTTACGCGAAAGAGAGGTCATCCTCACCTTAGATGGCAAACCACTAGGATGTACCCCAATAGGAGGAAAAGATCAAACAACAAACCTGTACGCATTGAGTTCCAGAGAACATCTAACCAACGATCAGAACGCCGAGCTTGATGAATTCCTAAAACACCACCAAGGACGCTTCAGCCAGATCACCGGTCCAAGCGCCGCCACCGAACATGTGATCACCTTGAAGCATGACCGACCGCTAAAGCAACGCTACTACCCCCGCAACCCGGCCATGCAGAAAGTAATTGATGAGGAAATCAACGAACTTTTGGCAGGGGGTAGAATCGAACCATCAAGAAGCGCATACAGCTCGCCAATCGTGCTAGTTAGGAAAAAGCAAGGTACATGGAGAATGTGTATCGATTATCGTCAGCTCAACGCCGCCAGTGAGCCAGATGCCTACCCTCTACCGCAGATTGGAGCGATCCTCGATCAACTAAAGGAAGCCAAGTTCATCTCCACCATCGATCTTAAAAATGGTTATTGGCAAATACCACTTGCTAGGAACTCCCGTCCATTTACCGCGTTCACAGTTCCAGGAAGAGGATTGTTCCAGTGGAAGGTCATGCCATTCGGCCTACACTCCGCTCCAGCCACCTTTCAAAGAGCTCTGGATACAATACTGGGACCAGAGCTACAGCCCAAAGTATTTGCCTACCTGGATGACATCATCGTCCTTGGTGACACATTCGAGGAACACATGGCTTACTTGCGGGAAGTTTTCGAAAGACTCCAGAGGAATAAGATGCAAGTCAACTTCGAAAAGTGCAGTTTCGTACAGCAGCAACTGCATTACTTGGGCCATATCGTCAGCTCGAAAGGAATCCACACCGATCCTGAGAAGGTAACAGCAGTACGAGAAATGCCAGCCCCACGAAATCTCAAGGAGCTCCGCCGCTTCCTTGGTCTCGCCTCGTGGTACCGCCGCTTCGTTGCCGACTTTTCCACCATCGCAGCCCCATTGAACCAGCTACTGAAGAAGGGGCAAGCCTGGAGATGGGAAGCTCCGCAGGAAAACGCATTCCAAACTCTGAAAGACAAGCTAACCAGCGCGCCGGTACTCTGCTGCCCAGATTTCTCCCGCCCATTCTTCCTCCAAACCGATGCAAGTGGAGAAGGACTCGGCGTAGTACTATATCAACGCCATTCCGACCAAGAAAGGGTAGTAGCTTATGCCAGCCGTAGCCTATCCAAGCTGGAAAAACAGTATTCCGCCACAGAACAAGAATGTTTGGCCGTGCTGTGGGGAATACGTAAGATGAGACCATACCTGGAAGGGTATCATTTCACCGTGATTACGGATCATCACTCACTGAAATGGCTACACACGCTACAAAATCCGTCGGGACGACTGGCCAGATGGGCGCTAGAGCTGCAGCAGTATAGCTTTGACATTGAATACCGGAAAGGAGCCCAGAATGTGGTAGCTGATGCCCTATCCCGCTGCCCATTACCTGACATCGAAGCAGAACTTTTATACGCTATCGATAATGTCACAAGCGACTGGTACGCGAAGCTAACAAGGAAAATCCAGGAACAACC
Organism: Urophora cardui; assembly: GCA_960531455.1. Classification (NCBI taxonomy): domain Eukaryota; kingdom Metazoa; phylum Arthropoda; class Insecta; order Diptera; family Tephritidae; genus Urophora; species Urophora cardui. Next base: position 63,401,481 of record OY482670.1, on the reverse strand, counting down.
ACAAGCAAATCCAGATTACCAAATAGTGGACAACCGCCTTTTCCGGCACATCCCACCGAAAACCAATATTCCTGCGCCCCACGATGGAAGCTATGCATCCCAATCGAGCGACGTGAGGATATACTTCAGGAAGTACACAACGCTGCGCCAGCCGGCCACTTAGGAGTGAAGAAGACACTTAAGCGAGCACAACAGAACTATTACTGGCCGGGAATGTTCCGCGATGTCCGCAAACACATCCAAAAATGCGTCACATGCGCCGAATACAAGGTAGACCAGAAACGTCCAGCCGGTTTAATGGCTACCATGCAATGCTCACGACCATGGGAAATCGTAACGGCGGACTTTGTCGGGCCACTTCCACGTTCAAAACAAGGGAATACAAGCCTCCTAGTAATGGTCGACAAATTCTCGAAATGGGTGGAGTTAATCCCAGTACGACAAGCAACAACAGTAAACGTCGTCAAAGCCCTTAAAGAGAGAATAATCTACCGCTTCGGCTGCCCAAAGATCTTCCTATCCGACAACGGGAAACACTTCGTTGGAAAAGCGCTAACCACAACCTTGAATGATCATGGAATTGTACACAAATTCACCGCCGTATACGCACCGCATGAAAACCCGACAGAAAGGGTTAACCGGGTCCTAAAAACCATGATAGCACAACGATCAAAGGCAGACCACCGAACCTGGGACGAAGAAATACCCCAAATAGCATTTGCAATAAACACGTCACAGCACGAGTCAACACAAGCATCAGCTGCAGAGATCAATTTTGGGCGCGACCTGAGGGCACCACAGCAAGTACGAGCGGAGGGGGAAGTGCCAGCAGAGCCACCGACAGTACCGCAATCCATCACCGAGTTATGGAAAGAAATTCAAACACACCTAGCCAAAGCGGCAAAGCAACAGAAAAAGTACTACGACCTGCGCAGGCGGCCGTGGAAACCTGCCGTTGGTGAGCGGGTGATGAAAAGGGATCACCCCCTCTCGTCTGCAACAGACAACTTTGCGCAAAAGCTAGCACCGAAATTTTCAGGACCATACTCGGTGGTGAAGTACATATCGACAAACACGGTGCAACTCGTCAATGCCGAAAATAAGAAAACGCACGTACACCTACAAGACTTAAAACAGTGCGACTTCTAAAACACTACACCATCACAATACTTTCGCATCTCCCATTCCAGTATCAGCAATGAAGCGAAGCAGTCGTCAGCCACCGCCACCAGATTCACCGAAAGCGGTAAAACCGTGGGTTCCACCCATGGAGGCAAGGCCTTGGCCACCAAACAAGCCAAGAATATTGAGCGTGCGCATCTTCCCAGCCCCACCGTCAACGCGAGAAAGCATATTCGCCGTAAGTGAGAGACGAGCAACACCAACAGCCCCACCGCCAGCACAAGATGGCATATTCGCCGTAAGCGAAAGGCAATCAAAACAGACAGCACAAGAAACCTTATGCGGTATACAACCACCATCAACCGCACAACTGGAATCAGAGGAAAGAGAAGGGGCAAATGCATGCCAAAACAATACAACCGAAGGGGCCGAAGCGATATTTGCCAAATTAAAATTGAAGCGCCCAAAAATACCACGCACAAAAAAATGGACCTTCGCAATGGACGGAGTTAAAATCCGAGTCAGGCCACTCACGGAAAGACAGGCATGCGTAACGATACGCGGGGTACAACGAACGATCAACTATGAGGACTGAGGGACTGCACAAACACTGGGAGGCTTAACAAACATCATTGATTTATTTATATTATACGCATGAAGCAGTATCATTTATTTATATGTATATATATCAAAAAAAAAAAAAAAAAAAAAAAAAAAAAAAAAAATAAATTTACTTTGTATATGTATAATATCCAAATGAAATATTAATATCTAAACTCTGTAAACAAAAAAAAAAAAAAAAAAAAAAAAAAAAAATGGTAATAAAGACGAATGACATACACACACCGCTTTATCCTAGGCCATGCCTGGTGGAACTTCTTTCTCTTTTCTTTTTCAAACCGCAGCTTTCCGTCACCCGAAGTGGGAGGGGGACTGTAATGTTACATTACAATAATATTACCCCCCGCTATACTCTACCAATAAGTATACCTGCATGCCAGCACAACAGCAATAACACCTGCAAGCAAGCACAAACAACAGCACTACACTAGCAGGCCAGCCGGCATAAGCAACAACAATAATAATTGCGCTAAGAAATAGACATACATACCGACAACTACATTGCTTAGCAGCAACCACCAGCAGTGTTTCGCTTGTTCATTTGTGCATACACTATGCATGATAATTCGCAAACGTTTTCACGGAGCTGACATATAAAAGGGCAGCAACTGGCAAACGCAAGTCAGTCTCCGCAGGTAAGCCGGCGGGAACACATGTCTGCACAGACATTGGTTCTTGCTAGCTAGCCTGAGTGGAGGAGGCCGTCAGTAGTGTCGGTCATCCTTCGCTTAGCTGAGACGCAGGCGGGATCATCTCGCGGGCGTACCAGCTGAGTGGAGGCGGGCCGCTGCTCTTCTGACACTTCAACCCCTCCACCACTTAGCCCTGGCTTGGCGTTGGGCTGCGCCGCTTCCATGACCACAAATCATGGATGCAGAAGAGCCAGGTTTTTTTGGATTGGCTAAGCCGAGGAGATGCCGTCATTGGTATCGGTCATCCTTCGCTTGGCTGGGCGCATGCGGGATCATCTCGCGGGCGTACCAGTTGAGTGAGGGCGGGCCGCTGCTCTCCTGACGCTTCACCTCCCCCGCTCGGCCAAGGCTCCATCCGTGGAGCGAAGCGTGAGAATTGGGAGACAGTAATTATGCTTTCTCCCCCGCTCACGAGTCGATCCACGGAGTCTCAGCTGGCACAACTCCGCCCTCCTGATGCCTTCAGGTTAGGCAACCAGGGAGAGCGGTGGTGTCCAGCGGAGGAGTCAGATAACTAATCACAGTCTCCGCAGTTTCCACAGGTTTGCGAATCCAACCGAGCTGCTAAGGAAGAGAGGTAACAATACCGACCGTATACTACCGACACTTCAGGACGCCGACTGCACCTCTCCGTCGTACGACCGCTGCTGGCTACTCTCCCGATTCATCCGACCGCTGCTAGCTACTCCCTCTCTCTCTCTCTCGTGACGGAAAGCTGTTAGCCCATCCATATCGCAAGCGGTGTGTGTGTGTGTTCGATTTTAACACATAGATACTGTGTTCCTTATTCAGTGGGAGTTTGTGGGACTTCTACTCGACCTTGGACAGGCTGAGCATTACCCCAGCCTTCGACAAAACCCACCTCATAAATGGCGCCCGAGCAGGGACCCGCTTCCGCAGATGAATGTGCGAAAGCAACAACAAGCACCAGCACTGCCGGAGCGTGTTCATCGAACACACAGCCAACAACACCTAGCACACGCCAAGAGAATGGAGATACGCTGAACACCGACTCGCTCAACTGGATATACGCGCTTAAAAAGGAGAGGCTAGTCGAAGTGTGCAAACAACACAACATCTTCGTCGAAGGGCAAAGCGTCGCTAACCTGCGTTGCGCCTTGAGTGCCTACGTGCGAGCAAAACGAATGCGCAAGTCCAGTGAAAATCTGCTGAACGAGTTGGAAAGAGAGATCAACGAAGGAGAAGGAAAACCAGCGAAGCCGATTCCCTCCATTCACATCCATCAACCACCGCCCAATCCTACGCAGCAACCAATGTTACGCCCTACAGCAAATGAAGCTACAGCCCCAAAACCAACCGAGATGAGCGAAGCAGAACTAATGAATACGGTTCGCCGCTGGGATGTTCGGTTTTCAGGAACCGAATCGCTGCATGAATTCCTCGAAAGAGTTGAAGAGCTAGCACATTGCTACCAAATCCCAACTGACCGTCTCCTCTCCACTCTCCCCGAATTGTTGCGCGGAAAAGCTCTCCAATGGTACCGCGTCCAAAAACACCAAATCAACCGCTGGACAGATTTCAGAGAAGGAGTGGAAAGATTTTTCCTGCCCAAGCGGCATCTGAGCCATTTGGAGGAAAATATCCGCCAGCGTAAGCAACAGGGACGGGAAAGAGCTAAGGACTACATCCTCGCCCTACAGACACTCATCCGACAGCATCCAACCATGTGCCGTGAAGATCATCTGGAGCGTGGAGCGCATCTACGATGGATTGCGAGTGGAATACCGCCTTTTCGTTAAGCGAGGCGAATTCCAGACCATCCAAGAGCTGCTGGAACTGACCGAGGAATATGAGCTGCTCAAGAGCGAGGAAGCTAAACAAGGAAAGATGGTAGTCCACAGCCTCTGCCACTTGCAATCCGGATACAACAGCAAAACGTGCTGCTGGCAATGCAAAAAACCCGGACACCATCGGTTCCATTGCCGAAATCCCAGCAAGATCTTCTGCTCCAGATGTGGTCAGGATGGCATCATGTCAAGGGATTGCCAATGCCAACGAAACCAGGGAATAGAAATCAAGACAACCAAGACTACGCCAAGGGTCCAAGGGAAACGAAAACCAGCCCAGGCCAACCAGCTACAACCAAGCAAGAAAACTCCATCGCTACCTTCATCCACTGGAGGATTGGGAGACAGCCGCTTCTACATCCAAGTCACTGTGGAAGGGATGAGCGTACAGGCCCTACTCGACACAGGTGCCACCATGTCATATGTTGACGACTCCATGGGAAAGTATCTGAAAGAATGCAAAATTCAGCCCCGACTCAGCCAACGGAGTATACAACTAGCAGACCAAACCTGTGTCTATAGTTCGCATGCCTACCCAACAAAGGTATGGTACAACGGCCGAACAACCAGCACGCTTATCACCGTCATCCCCAATCTCGCCGAGAAAATGATCCTAGGGATGGATTTCTTACGCGAAAGAGAGGTCATCCTCACCTTAGATGGCAAACCACTAGGATGTACCCCAATAGGAGGAAAAGATCAAACAACAAACCTGTACGCATTGAGTTCCAGAGAACATCTAACCAACGATCAGAACGCCGAGCTTGATGAATTCCTAAAACACCACCAAGGACGCTTCAGCCAGATCACCGGTCCAAGCGCCGCCACCGAACATGTGATCACCTTGAAGCATGACCGACCGCTAAAGCAACGCTACTACCCCCGCAACCCGGCCATGCAGAAAGTAATTGATGAGGAAATCAACGAACTTTTGGCAGGGGGTAGAATCGAACCATCAAGAAGCGCATACAGCTCGCCAATCGTGCTAGTTAGGAAAAAGCAAGGTACATGGAGAATGTGTATCGATTATCGTCAGCTCAACGCCGCCAGTGAGCCAGATGCCTACCCTCTACCGCAGATTGGAGCGATCCTCGATCAACTAAAGGAAGCCAAGTTCATCTCCACCATCGATCTTAAAAATGGTTATTGGCAAATACCACTTGCTAGGAACTCCCGTCCATTTACCGCGTTCACAGTTCCAGGAAGAGGATTGTTCCAGTGGAAGGTCATGCCATTCGGCCTACACTCCGCTCCAGCCACCTTTCAAAGAGCTCTGGATACAATACTGGGACCAGAGCTACAGCCCAAAGTATTTGCCTACCTGGATGACATCATCGTCCTTGGTGACACATTCGAGGAACACATGGCTTACTTGCGGGAAGTTTTCGAAAGACTCCAGAGGAATAAGATGCAAGTCAACTTCGAAAAGTGCAGTTTCGTACAGCAGCAACTGCATTACTTGGGCCATATCGTCAGCTCGAAAGGAATCCACACCGATCCTGAGAAGGTAACAGCAGTACGAGAAATGCCAGCCCCACGAAATCTCAAGGAGCTCCGCCGCTTCCTTGGTCTCGCCTCGTGGTACCGCCGCTTCGTTGCCGACTTTTCCACCATCGCAGCCCCATTGAACCAGCTACTGAAGAAGGGGCAAGCCTGGAGATGGGAAGCTCCGCAGGAAAACGCATTCCAAACTCTGAAAGACAAGCTAACCAGCGCGCCGGTACTCTGCTGCCCAGATTTCTCCCGCCCATTCTTCCTCCAAACCGATGCAAGTGGAGAAGGACTCGGCGTAGTACTATATCAACGCCATTCCGACCAAGAAAGGGTAGTAGCTTATGCCAGCCGTAGCCTATCCAAGCTGGAAAAACAGTATTCCGCCACAGAACAAGAATGTTTGGCCGTGCTGTGGGGAATACGTAAGATGAGACCATACCTGGAAGGGTATCATTTCACCGTGATTACGGATCATCACTCACTGAAATGGCTACACACGCTACAAAATCCGTCGGGACGACTGGCCAGATGGGCGCTAGAGCTGCAGCAGTATAGCTTTGACATTGAATACCGGAAAGGAGCCCAGAATGTGGTAGCTGATGCCCTATCCCGCTGCCCATTACCTGACATCGAAGCAGAACTTTTATACGCTATCGATAATGTCACAAGCGACTGGTACGCGAAGCTAACAAGGAAAATCCAGGAACAACCACAAGCAAATCCAGATTACCAAATAGTGGACAACCGCCTTTTCCGGCACATCCCACCGAAAACCAATATCTCCTGCGCCCCACGATGGAAGCTATGCATCCCAATCGAGCGACGTGAGGATATACTTCAGGAAGTACACAACGCTGCGCCAGCCGGCCACTTAGGAGTGAAGAAGACACTTAAGCGAGCACAACAGAACTATTACTGGCCGGGAATGTTCCGCGATGTCCGCAAACACATCCAAAAATGCGTCACATGCGCCGAATACAAGGTAGACCAGAAACGTCCAGCCGGTTTAATGGCTACCATGCAATGCTCACGACCATGGGAAATCGTAACGGCGGACTTTGTCGGGCCACTTCCACGTTCAAAACAAGGGAATACAAGCCTCCTAGTAATGGTCGACAAATTCTCGAAATGGGTGGAGTTAATCCCAGTACGACAAGCAACAACAGTAAACGTCGTCAAAGCCCTTAAAGAGAGAATAATCTACCGCTTCGGCTGCCCAAAGATCTTCCTATCCGACAACGGGAAACACTTCGTTGGAAAAGCGCTAACCACAACCTTGAATGATCATGGAATTGTACACAAATTCACCGCCGTATACGCACCGCATGAAAACCCGACAGAAAGGGTTAACCGGGTCGTAAAAACCATGATAGCACAACGATCAAAGGCAGACCACCGAACCTGGGACGAAGAAATACCCCAAATAGCATTTGCAATAAACACGTCACAGCACGAGTCAACACAAGCATCAGCTGCAGAGATCAATTTTGGGCGCGACCTGAGGGCACCACAGCAAGTACGAGCGGAGGGGGAAGTGCCAGCAGAGCCACCGACAGTACCGCAATCCATCACCGAGTTATGGAAAGAAATTCAAACACACCTAGCCAAAGCGGCAAAGCAACAGAAAAAGTACTACGACCTGCGCAGGCGGCCGTGGAAACCTGCCGTTGGTGAGCGGGTGATGAAAAGGGATCACCCCCTCTCGTCTGCAACAGACAACTTTGCGCAAAAGCTAGCACCGAAATTTTCAGGACCATACTCGGTGGTGAAGTACATATCGACAAACACGGTGCAACTCGTCAATGCCGAAAATAAGAAAACGCACGTACACCTACAAGACTTAAAACAGTGCGACTTCTAAAACACTACACCATCACAATACTTTCGCATCTCCCATTCCAGTATCAGCAATGAAGCGAAGCAGTCGTCAGCCACCGCCACCAGATTCACCGAAAGCGGTAAAACCGTGGGTTCCACCCATGGAGGCAAGGCCTTGGCCACCAAACAAGCCAAGAATATTGAGCGTGCGCATCTTCCCAGCCCCACCGTCAACGCGAGAAAGCATATTCGCCGTAAGTGAGAGACGAGCAACACCAACAGCCCCACCGCCAGCACAAGATGGCATATTCGCCGTAAGCGAAAGGCAATCAAAACAGACAGCACAAGAAACCTTATGCGGTATACAACCACCATCAACCGCACAACTGGAATCAGAGGAAAGAGAAGGGGCAAATGCATGCCAAAACAATACAACCGAAGGGGCCGAAGCGATATTTGCCAAATTAAAATTGAAGCGCCCAAAAATACCACGCACAAAAAAATGGACCTTCGCAATGGACGGAGTTAAAATCCGAGTCAGGCCACTCACGGAAAGACAGGCATGCGTAACGATACGCGGGGTACAACGAACGATCAACTATGAGGACTGAGGGACTGCACAAACACTGGGAGGCTTAACAAACATCATTGATTTATTTATATTATACGCATGAAGCAGTATCATTTATTTATATGTATATATATCAAAAAAAAAAAAAAAAAAAAAAAAAAAAAAAAAAATAAATTTACTTTGTATATGTATAATATCCAAATGAAATATTAATATCTAAACTCTGTAAACAAAAAAAAAAAAAAAAAAAAAAAAAAAAAATGGTAATAAAGACGAATGACATACACACACCGCTTTATCCTAGGCCATGCCTGGTGGAACTTCTTTCTCTTTTCTTTTTCAAACCGCAGCTTTCCGTCACCCGAAGTGGGAGGGGGACTGTAATGTTACATTACAATAATATTACCCCCCGCTATACTCTACCAATAAGTATACCTGCATGCCAGCACAACAGCAATAACACCTGCAAGCAAGCACAAACAACAGCACTACACTAGCAGGCCAGCCGGCATAAGCAACAACAATAATAATTGCGCTAAGAAATAGACATACATACCGACAACTACATTGCTTAGCAGCAACCACCAGCAGTGTTTCGCTTGTTCATTTGTGCATACACTATGCATGATAATTCGCAAACGTTTTTACGGAGCTGACATATAAAAGGGCAGCAACTGGCAAACGCAAGTCAGTCTCCGCAGGTAAGCCGGCGGGAACACATGTCTGCACAGACATTGGTTCTTGCTAGCTAGCCTGAGTGGAGGAGGCCGTCAGTAGTGTCGGTCATCCTTCGCTTAGCTGAGACGCAGGCGGGATCATCTCGCGGGCGTACCAGCTGAGTGGAGGCGGGCCGCTGCTCTTCTGACACTTCAACCCCTCCACCACTTAGCCCTGGCTTGGCGTTGGGCTGCGCCGCTTCCATGACCACAAATCATGGATGCAGAAGAGCCAGGTTTTTTTGGATTGGCTAAGCCGAGGAGATGCCGTCATTGGTATCGGTCATCCTTCGCTTGGCTGGGCGCATGCGGGATCATCTCGCGGGCGTACCAGTTGAGTGAGGGCGGGCCGCTGCTCTCCTGACGCTTCACCTCCCCCGCTCGGCCAAGGCTCCATCCGTGGAGCGAAGCGTGAGAATTGGGAGACAGTAATTATGCTTTCTCCCCCGCTCACGAGTCGATCCACGGAGTCTCAGCTGGCACAACTCCGCCCTCCTGATGCCTTCAGGTTAGGCAACCAGGGAGAGCGGTGGTGTCCAGCGGAGGAGTCAGATAACTAATCACAGTCTCCGCAGTTTCCACAGGTTTGCGAATCCAACCGAGCTGCTAAGGAAGAGAGGTAACAATACCGACCGTATACTACCGACACTTCAGGACGCCGACTGCACCTCTCCGTCGTACGACCGCTGCTGGCTACTCTCCCGATTCATCCGACCGCTGCTAGCTACTCCCTCTCTCTCTCTCTCGTGACGGAAAGCTGTTAGCCCATCCATATCGCAAGCGGTGTGTGTGTGTGTTCGATTTTAACACATAGATACTGTGTTCCTTATTCAGTGGGAGTTTGTGGGACTTCTACTCGACCTTGGACAGGCTGAGCATTACCCCAGCCTTCGACAAAACCCACCTCATAGCTTCAACAAAAAAAAAAAAAAAATTCAAAATTTTTTTCGTTTCGATAATTGCCGAAACAAAATTAAAAAAAAAATATTGTTTCAGCTGCAAAGAAAAAATTGATTACCAAAATAATTTTGTTTCCTGTGCCTATAAAAAAAACTGAAAACCTATCATATAAATATGTATTCATACATACATATCGTCGTTGAAGATGCATTTTTGCGTAAGAGGTATGTAATTTAATACCTCTTACGCAAAAATGCATCTTCAACGACGATATGCACATACATACGTATGTATATCTCAGCAACAATCAAACAAACATAAACAAAACGAAATCCTTTTTGATATTTTGTTTTGATATCAAATTAGCAAAATTAATTGTGATACAATTTTATTGATAATTTTGGAATCGGAAGTATTTTGGTTTTTATAAGCGGCAAAGCAATATAAATTTTTGATATTTTTTTTACATATATGCTCATTGAAACAAATTTTTTTTTTTTATTTTGTTGAGCAGCTTTGCTTTCAAACATTGTACATGTGTTAAAAGCACAAAAGCCCTTGGCTACACCCAAAAGAAAATCATTGTCGAAAACTAAAATTTTTTATTTGCAAATGGATAGTATTTTTATTACTAACTTCACAAAAAACAACAAAACAAATAAAATAAAAAGATATGAGACGAAATGCAAAATCATGATTCCTAATAAAAATTTTGCGTAAAAAAATGCAAATCAAAAAACCACCCCCGACAAACAATCATTTACAAGCATTCAGAGCACTGTAGACCTGTAGGCAAGGTTAGATGAAAAAGAAAAAATGAAGGAACCCATTTAGGTGAATATAGCGGACAGTAGCAGCACAGATTTGCTTTTGAATTCCTCTAAAAAAATTTAGAGCTTGGAAACAAAACAAAACTAACTTTTAACCTTAGCTATCCTTCGTTGATCACTTAAAAACACTTTCTCAATCTGTTTTAAAGCCTGCAATTTGATATAATTATTTATTACAAAACTCTACCACGATCTTAAAATATTTTTTTCACATATTTTCGGTGCGCCGGCAACCCTTTTCTGTCAATGGAACCAATTTTGGTGAATTTCCCAAAATCCCATCTCAAAGCTTGCCTACAGTTCTACAGTGATTCAGAGACTGCTCGAGCAACACAACCTGCTAGCTCAACAACTCAATGCTGACTGAATAGAAATTTGCAAAATTTCTGTGCGTGAACGAGGTGCTTTGACTCGTCGGTGTGAGGCTGTCGCACAATGGGAACGTTTCATACAAAAAACGGCCATAAATAGTAAAAATGGACCTAGAGTGCTCAAATTTTGAAAATAAGCTTTTTTTATGAATATTAGTACATGGTGTAAAAATGAACTTAATCTGATGACAAATTCTCCCACCCCCCATATAACGGGTGTCGCGAAAAACCATTTAAATGCATTTATTTTCGAAACTAATTAAGTTACAATGCTGAAATTCAGTATGCAAGCTTCTTTGATGAATATTAGTACATGGTGTAAAAATTAACTTAATCTGATGACAAATTCTCCCACACTCCATATAACGGGTGCCGCGAAAAACCATTAAAATGCATTTATTTTCGAAACTAATTGAGTTGGAATGCTGAGGGGCAATTACATATATATATAGGTACTAGCTGACCCGGCAGACGTTGTTCTGCTAAAATTTATTCCCATGAAGCCTAAAGGAAAGTCTTTGATTACCGTATTGCTAACCATTATCTTAGAGTCCATCTTAATGACTACATAATGTTAACAAAAAATTGTCTATTCTCTGAATAAATTTATAGTTATATTCGCCGCGACAAACCTACTTCCCCCGATCCCTATCTCTATCTCAATCCCTATCTCTATTTCGGTCTCAATCTTAATCTCAATCTCAATCTTTATCCCTATCCCTATCCCTATCCCTATCCCTATCCCTATCCCTATCCCTATCCCTATCCCTATCCCTATCCCTATCCCTATCCCTATCCCTATCCCTATCCCTATCCCTATCCCTATCCCTATCCCTATCCCTATCCCTATCCCTATCCCTATCCCTATCCCTATCCCTATCCCTATCCCTATCCCTATCCCTATCCCTATCCCTATCCCTATCCCTATCCCTATCCCTATCCCTATCCCTATCCCTATCCCTATCCCTATCCCTATCCCTATCCCTAGCCCTAGCCCTATCCCTATCCCTATCCCTATCCCTATCCCTATCCCTATCCCTATCCCTATCCCTATCCCTATCCCTATCCCTATCCCTATCCCTATCCCTATCCCTATCCCTATCCCTATCCCTATCCCTATCCCTATCCCTATCCCTATCCCTATCCCTATCCCTATCCCTATCCCTATCCCTATCCCTATCCCTATCCCTATCCCTATCCCTATCCCTATCCCTACCCCTATCCCTATACCTATCCCTATCCCTATCCCTATCCCTATCCCTATCCCTATCCTTATCCTTATCCTTATCCTTATCCTTATCCTTATCCTTATCCTTATACCTATATCTATCTCTATCCCTACCCTATCCCTACCCTATCCCTATCCCTATCCCTATCCCTATCCCTATCCCTATCCCTATCCCTATCCCTATCCCTATCCCTATCCCTATCCCTATCCCTATCCCTATCCCTATCCCTATCCCTATCCCTATCCCTATCCCTATCCCTATCCCTATCCCTATCCCTATCCCTATCCCTATCCCTATCCCTATCCCTATCCCTATCCCTATCCCTATCCCTATCCCTATCCCTATCCCTATCCCTATCCCTATCCCTATCCCTATCCCTATCCCTATCCCTATCCCTATCCCTATCCCTATCCCTATCCCTATCCCTATCCCTATCCCTATCCCTATCTCTATCTCTATCTCTATCTCTATCTCTATCTCTATCTCTATCTCTATCTCTATCTCTATCTCTATCTCTAACTCTATCTCTATCTCTATGCCTATCACTATCCCTATCCCTATCTCTATCCCTATCCCTATCCCTATCCCTATCCCTATCCCTATCCCTATCCCTATCCCTATCCCTATCCCTATCCCTATCCCTATCCCTATCCCTATCCCTATCCCTATCCCTATCCCTATCCCTATCCCTATCCCTATCCCTATCCCTATCCCTATCCCTATCCCTATCCCTATCCCTATCCCTATCCCTATCCCTATCCCTATCCCTATCCCTATCCCTATCCCTATCCCTATCCCTATCCCTATCCCTATCCCTATCCCTATCCCTATCCCTATCCCTATCCCTATCCCTATCCCTATCCCTATCCTTATCCCTATCCCTATCCCTATCCCTATCCCTATCCCTATCCCTATCCCTATCCCTATCCCTATCCCTATCCCTATCCCTATCCCTATCCCTATCCCTATCCCTATCCCTATCCCTATCCCTATCCCTATCCCTATCCCCATCCCTATCCCTATCCCTATCCCTATCCCTATCCCTATCCCCATCCCTATCCCTATCCCTATCCCTATCCTTATCCTTATCCCTATATCTATCCCTATCCCTACCCCTATAGCTACCTACCTTTACCTTACTGGGACCGTCGATCACCATCCGGGCCTACTACTTTAGCCATCTCTGGGAAACAGCCTTAGAAATCACAATGACAATAGCTGTATGTGGAAGCCTGCTCAACGCTTTTCATTTGCTACCAATATTGCCCAGAAACTTTCCAGGGTCACTCGGTCCCACGTTTTAACCCATATCTGGGAACCCGGCCTAGGTATCGCAATGAAAATAACTTTATGTTGAAGGCCTGTTCAACACCTTTCATTTGATACCAATATTGGTCGAAGACTTGCTGGATCGATCTGGGTCTTCATTTAGGCCTGTATTCCGAGAAGCTTCCTTTTTTTCGAAATTCTATATACCCTACTATGTGCACTAACACCACATGAATCTACTGTGAATATTTCATAAAGAACGGATGGTTACTTTGGGAGTTTATAAAGGACACACATCCACAGATGCACACATACACACATACACACCGATTTTTCCAATTTTCGGACTTTTCCGGAGAGATTTTCCAAAATTTTCTTCCGTACGAACCATCTTCTCGAGAATACGAACAACTGACAAAAAATTTTACAGAAATCGGCCCAGCCGTTCTCATCTGATGAGGTTAGTAACATTTTTTACACCATTTTTATATATATAGATAAGCATATATTTGTAACTATGTACTTCAAAAATATTTATTTAATTATCTACATATGTGACGTTTATGTATGCTTATTTAAAATCTGTACCCTTAGGGCTTGTATCCCCACGTAAACTCCCATTTATAAGGTAACGGCACAGGTGGGAGACGAAATAGATAAATGCAAATATCAACAAGTTTATACGTACCAAAGACTTTATACCATTTATGAATTATAGAAATTAAATTTTATCTGTTTAATTGAATAAATTACAAATACTCAAATTTATCTTGTACATATGAACAATCCGTTGTATGGGAGCTATATTTTATACTGGATTTGGGCGATTCCGACAAATGATAAACTTTACATAAAAATACATAGTATTTCGGCACAAAGTTATAACATGTTCATGGCTGGTATAAAAAGCAGCAAATGATAGTATATCGCTATACTATCATACCTTAATAAGCTGATTTTACGAAAAAGCCCTTTAAGTTTTCGATCGCTATATATGTATGTACATCAATAGTACGTATAGCACAGATAATTTTTTGATCTCAAACTCTAAATTTTCAATATATCAGACCGAAATTTCGTCATATAATGCACACACATATACATATGTACATACACACACATGCATGCATACCCATCCTTACCTGAAAACTCGCGTTTTTGATTTATGATACTTTTGAAGTAAATAGGCTAAAAGTAAGTATATATGTAAATATTCTATATTAAATTGCATTAGTTAATATATTAGCGATTTTAAAGCATAAACATGTCAAAACTGCTCATCAATGCTTTTCTCTCTAGCTACACATGTGTACATATCGAGCCGTATGCGCCGGAAAGATGTAAAGGCCAAATTCAAAAATGTTCAGGAGAAGGTTTTTTAAAAAATTTTTTACTTTCATTTCTTTATTTCGATTTCTTTTTTTTTGCTTTTCGACAATTTTTAATCAACTTTAACCACCAAAAATATAAAACTATACTTTTCTAAAACGAAATTTAACGCTGATCCCGAATAGCATATCCATTTTTTTGTGGCAGACCCTGTTTCTGAGATATCGGTAAAAATGTAGAAAAAACCGTATATACAAGACATTGCATGACATACATAAGTGCATAAAAAAATTGTATTAGCCACGGTAGCGATTTGGCATCTAATAAGAACTGGTAAAGAGAATCCCAACAAACACTTTTTGCCTTTGCACTTAAAAATTGGTCATGTAGTTTGGTTAGAATGGCAAAATGAATGAAAAAATTTAAGTTTGTATAAGGAATTTCAGATTCGACTCCTATCTATCCCATAAAGAATTTAAATGTGAACATTTTGAGACTACTTTTGCAATAATGGGATGTATCAGTATTTATATTTACCTATTTTTATTGAGAGTTCTTAACCTAGCATTTTCCGTTTCTTTATAAAACTTTATTAAGGAGTAACATTTAACATTATTTCTTTCCATTTATTATGAGTTTTGAAGTGCACAATGTCTCTCAAAACAGCGATGAATAGGATAAAGAATTAATTGAATAAAAAAAAAAAATAATGCATTTCGCGATTTTAAGGAGAGGATAAGTAATGAGGGATGTAAGTACTTTTGGCTATTCTTTTGTAATTTTCTGGATTTGTCTCCCATTATATCCTTTTTCCAAGATCCTTGATATCGCCTTTCAAAAACTATTAAGTTCTGATGAAATCTCTCACCATGTTCATCACTTTCAGCATCTACGTTTGGAGGGAAATTATCGAGATTCAAGAAATTAATTTTGGAGAAATTTTAGAAATACACAACCAGTTTGTTCAAAACTGCTCTAAGCAGTAACAAAAGGGACCCTAACTATCGTGAAATCGTTAGAACTTTATTCCAAAATTATGGAGCAATAAAGTGCAATATGCCGCACAAGAAAACCATATTGGTCATCGATATGTAATAAAATACAAAGTAGAAGTCTTCAAAGTGATAAAACCCTTGGTTAAATTCCAACAAAACCCCGTTAAATTTATTTATTAGTCACTAGTCTTCAATAATTTGAAAAGAAAAAAAAGACGTAAAAGCCACTTCGTACTCACAAAAATAGTAAACAAACTGAACTTATGTACTTACATCAAAATTGCCTTTCATAACGGTACATTTTTCAGACATAAAATTTCTGGAGAAGGTGTGGGTGATGACAAGTAAGCCATTTCTACAAAAAAGTGAAAATCGGAAATCATGGCCTTTACATCTTTCCGGCGCATACGGCTCGATATGTATGTACATCCATAGTGATAGCGCGCATATACACCTCGTCGAAAAATATGAATTAGTGAGAAGAGCGCGCGTGAATGATGAAACTGACTATGGGGGGTTATAAAGCACACTTGGGGTGAACATATATTAAAAAATTGAGCAGACCTTTTTTTTATTTTTTTTTAATTTGATTTCTAACTTTTGGAATTTTTTTGAATATTTTTATTTTACCCTGCAAAAAAAACAATATATAATAGAATCTATATAGCTAATTCAAAAATGAGCTGCTGTATTTCATATTGTGAACCATATTCTATATTACAGATGTAAATTGGATGATAGATCTATACACTTTATTTTTTTTAATTTTGAATATGTCATTATAAATGTAATTTGAAAAATGCACTTTTAGCCAGTTAGGAGAATAATTAAAACACGCGAAGGCGCGCGTGAAATTAATATCTGTTAATGTGATCTGATAAAGAATATATTAGTTCATAACACAAAAAAAAAAACCAAGATACCTTTTTTTTTGTTTTTTTTTTATTTTATTCCTTAAAGTGGACGACGAAAAATTTTTTTCTATATTTTTTTATCAGTATTTGAAAAATCATATAAAATCAGATTTCAAAGTTAGAAGAAACGAGATTACTTTCTAGAAAAGTAGAGGTCATTTTCTATATTTAGATGTCAAAACCACATATATACGTCGATAAATGGCTTAGATAGAGCTTTTCGTATCAGGTCATAAAATTCATAATTCATATGACATATTTTTTATTCAACTTTGAGCACCCTGTATGGCTAAACGAAACGGAACTCAAAAAATTTTACATGGGCTTTTTTTTTTGTCACATAAGATATCTGTCGATTGCAGTTAAAAAATATTTATTTATCACTACTTTAATTTCGAATTTATTTTTGGCCAAAATCTCCCATTGTGCCGCGTGCTTTTTCGCGCCGCCGCCGACGAAATGTTTTTCGAATAGCGCCGCCGCCGCCGGAATCACTGTCGGCGTATATGTCTACTACCAATGTACCAAATTTCAAGCAAATCGTATATGTACGTATTTACCTTGGCTTAAACTTAAGAAGCTCATTCGAAACCTGTAATATAAGCCCTGTTTTTATTTAAGCGCATATACATCTGATTGATTTCTTAGCGCACAGGGCTATAGTTTCATCTAATAGAGATATGATAACAACAGTGGCGTAGCTAGAGAATTTTTCGGGGAAGGGAGGGGGGGGCACAGCCAATGAAAAAATTTACCAAAATTAAAATTACCAAAAAACTACTACAATTTTTTTTACAAATGATAAAAATCGCTAGCTTAGAATGCAAATTGTGTAAGTCCTTTTTTAAAACTTTGTAGGAGAGACAAAAAACAAAAAAGAAAAAAAAATTCGAAATGAAAAAAAATTTCTGTTCATATAAATATTTTGGACTTACACAATTTTTTTCGCTTTTTGGACTTACACAATTCGCGTATCACGAAATAACAACGAGTAGAAATATGACAAGTATCTCAGACTTGTTTAGCGCGGTGCGTAGATTTTCAAGTTTTATGCCCCCAAAATTGAATTTTGTAAAATTGTTACAATTACAGAAAAAAAAACATACCCACATATTGGAAATAGAATGGGGAACAATAATTCATCGCTTTTTTCCCGACCCCATACTCTGCACTTTTTTTGTTTTTTTCTTACATATTTTTAAGTGCTAGTTTCAACTTGAATATTTATTATTTAAAGCATTTCATTTAAGTAATCGTGATGAATCCTAAAGGTTCAAGTAATTATTAACACTTTTCAATAATATCCTTGGTTTCCAATAATTCTAAGTTTATAGTTTTAAGCAAGGATGGAAAATAATTATTATTTTTAAAATTTGGCCAAAAAAATCAGTAGGTTCCCACTATGGCAAAATAAATTTGGATATGCCACTATATTTATCTCTGTATAATCTGCGGCTATATGCAATGATTTTTATTTTAAGAGTTTTATCCATAAAAATCGAAAGTAATAATTACAGCCTGAGATTTATTTTTTCGATCGGAAGTAATTATTATTATGTAATTTTAATTTTTTTAATCACTAATAAGTATTATTCTTGGATTTTAATTTTTTTACTCAAGCATAATTACTATTATTTCTTGATTTTTACTTTTTGCATCAAAAATAATTATTATACTTGATTTTTATTTTTTCCCTCAAGGCATAATGCTGGTCTGATTTTTATTTTATTATTCATAAAATAAAACTCAAAACGTCGTACAGCCTTAACCATTAGGATTTTTGGCTTAAAATTTTGCATGCACACCTTCTACTCTGCTCTAACTACTTCCGAAGATAAATCGTTGGAAATTTTGTTATAAATGGTGGAAAAAAGGTGTTGAAGTATGCATGTAATTTGCTTTAAAATTCATACAAAAATGTTACGTATACACCACGGCAATACGCTCATATGTAAAACTAGCTTATATCCTTGAGTTTCACGCCTTGGGTAGATATCAATTTTTTTCTTGTGCAAAATCCTAACTTTTCCATACATAAATCTAAACATACCTTGAAATTCAGGGAATTCGCGCGGTTTTTGGTGTAGCTCCATCCAGTTTTTGAAAAAGTGAAATTTTTTTCAGTTTACTTACTCTAAAACACCCTATTTTTATATTCCGGAGCAGGAGAGAGGATCTAAAAACACGCAACAAATGTACATATGTCTGAAGATATGCATCAAGTTGCGTCCTAAACGGATTGGCCGATAAATACATCTTACACACGCATTGAAATACAATAGAATTTTCTGAAATACAGCTGGAAAGGGTGCATAAAAAATTTTAAGTTATTCTTTTTTCATTTATTTTGCATATTTTATAGAAACGCGGCGTGAAACCCAAGGATATAAACTAGTTTTACATATGAGCGTATTGCCGTGGTGTATACGTAACATTTTTGTATGAATTTTAAAGCAAATTACATGCATACTTCAACACATTTTTTCCACCATTTATAACAAAATTTCCTACGATTTATCTTCGGAAGTAGTTAGAGCAGAGTAGAAGGTGTGTGCGTGCAAAATTTTAAGCCAAAAATCCTAATGGTTAAGGCTGTACGACGTTTTGAGTTTTATTTTATGAATAATAAAATAAAAATCAGACCATAATTTTTATTCTTGAGTAAAACAATAAAAATTACACATAATCATTATGCCTTGAGGGAAAAAATAAAAATCTAGTATAATAATTATTTTTGATGCAAAAAGTAAAAATCAAGAAATAATAATTATAATAATAATAAAAAATAATAATAAAAAATTAAAATTACATAATAATAATTACTTCCGATCGAAAAAATAACACTTACAAAATAATAATTATGTTTAATCAGAAAAATATAAATAGAAGAATAATTATTATACGGTGATTTATATTATTTCGCTTATAATGATTACCGTCCCTGATTTTAAGCTTTTAAAGTTGGGATATTTAAAAAAAATTATCACTCTTTTTAACACGCTTTTATTAGTTTCAGCTCTATGTATGTATGTATGTATGTATGTATGTATGTAATTTCTAGCTGCTGTCTAAAAATATGCAACATATTTACTAATGAGATTAGGTTATAACCACCGCTATGTTCCAACAGATGGCGCGCGTGTATTTATATTTTTAAAATATTCACTTATTCATGTTAAAAATTGGTTTTGTTATATTGCTCTGTCAGACTCAGTCAAATTAACCCTCGGACATGATATCTAGTACAATTAGTATTTTTCCGACAAAAAATTACGTCGCACAAAGCCGCACTTCACTACTAGATACAGGGTTTTTCATATGTACCTACAATAATTTTCTTTTTGTGCTTCATATTTAATTTTAATGTTTATATTTCTAACGCATATCTTGGTTAATGTAGGTGGTGCTCGAAAGTAACCCAGATATTTAGCAGCGATTATTGTTAACTTTTTAGGCAGTATTTTTAGTATTTCCAATTTTTCAAAGTTAAGGAAGTACTTATCAATAAAAGGGGCTAAGAATTATAAAGCCACATTTTTTAGAAGATTTTTGAGTATGCAATTTTGCAGCTCATTCAATTGTAATATAATAATATGCAACATTCAACTTTTTGAAAAATTTCATTGGCTTTTCGGAAATTTTAATTGGAACGGTCTCACGTACATATAAAGCAAACACCCTACAGAAAAAAATTACTAAAATCGACGGAAATTTTTACAGCATTGAGAATAGCACTTTTTACACTAAAATTGGTTGGCTACATAACAGTACACTTAGAAATCTACTCAAAATCTTCTATAAATTCTGGCCGAGCTTTGAAATTTTTAATCCACTTTTAGAAATTTCTACGATTTTTCGGATTTTTCCATAAGCTTAGAAATCCTGCTTAAGGCGATTTTTATTGAAAAATTGTTTACATTTTTAAACGAAAATAAGAGTCAAATTTTCGACAGAACTGTTTGAAATAAATTTAAAAACTCTGGCGTATGATTTTTTTTTTAGTCACTGTATATATTTTTCACTAAAATCGACTTTTAACTAGAGCCCTAGATACCCGGGTATCGAGCAATTCGATCTGATCGTTTTTGTTTGAAGCCCGTTTGTTGTTCAAATGCCCGTACAAACATTCGAACATTCGAGCTTACAAACAAAAAAAATGTGTATCGGAAAAACAAAAATAAAAAAAAACTACATATAAAGAAAAAAACAAACTTCAAAATACCCGAATTGTTCAAATGACCGTACAAACATACGGGTAATAAACAAACAAACAACTCTTCGAGCATTTGAACAACAACTGTTCGGGCTACTCGAAAATGTTCAAAAAAAATCGAGAGCTCTACTTTTAACACAAATTATTAAAATTTTGCATTAAACAAGCAATTTGGAATATGATGTATTGTGGAACGATCCTCCGTCATCCCTTGTCAAGTTTGGTTTGGAGACAAACCGGTTTCGGCTAATATGCGCCATCTTCAGTGTCTTTTTTCGTTCTGAGTTATTTTGTGTAAGTTCGATAGTACTTATAGTAATTAACTTCCAACGTTTGGTCACGTACTTCGTGTTCGTGTCATGTGTTCGTGTGTTCGTGCATTCGTGCGTTCGGGCGACGTGCATGCATGTGTGCGTGCGAGTCTGTGCGTTTAGGTATGTAAATCTATTTTTGCATCCTCATTAAATAGGCAGGTAAAAGTCCGTTATTGTCCTCTTGTGTGTTGTTTTGTTTATGTCGGTTTTAGGTTTTCTGTCCTCTTTTCGGTATAATAGCTTAAGAGCCTATACACACTTGCGACTCAATCGATTTAGTCGAATGTTGATTTGCATGGGAATGTATGGAAGCATTCACACTACATTCAATTAGTTGTACAACTGAAACAGTTGGATTTGCAGCCCAATTTCATTCCAACTGAAACAGTTGTACAACTGCTTGATCAGCAAGGCGCCCTTCTACGTATTCACACTTGAGACAATTTAGTCGAACGACTACAATAACAACAGTGATATTCGTAGTGGAAAGAGTTGCCATGCTGACAGAA
This sequence comes from Urophora cardui, assembly GCA_960531455.1. Lineage (NCBI taxonomy): Eukaryota > Metazoa > Arthropoda > Insecta > Diptera > Tephritidae > Urophora > Urophora cardui. The sequence goes on along the minus strand of OY482670.1, from coordinate 63,379,766 downwards.
CTACTTTTATTTCACTTTTGGTAAATTGTAGAGATTGAATATTTCAATTAATATTTTCAAAATGTTTAAAAACAAAAGGTTCGTTTCTTATTAACTACACCATTTCCAGATGGATTTTAGAAAGCGTTAACTGGATTTTAGAAAGGGGAAATTGGATTTTAGAAATGTCAATTGGATTTTAGAAAGGGGAAATTGGATTTTAGAAATGTCAATTGGATTTTAGAAAGCGTTAAAAGGATTTTAGAAAACAAAATTGGATTTTTGAAAGCGTGAATTGGATTTCAGAATGTGCGTTTATAATAAATTTTACACAGAATTTTTCGAATAGAAATTCTTTATTGCGTATGAAAGTATAAATTAATAATTATATAAATTTTCGAAAATCCAATTTACAGTTTCTAAAGTCCAATTTCCCTTTTCTAAAATCAAATCGACATTTCTAAAATCAAATTTCCCCTTTCTAAAATCCAGTTGACGCTTTCTAAAATCCATCTGGAAATGGTGTAGTTATAGACAAGAATTATCTAACTAAGGATATTTACTTCCGTTTTCATATGTTTCTTGATATTGTTGTTCTCTTCAAATGTCATTAATCGCATTTTAAAATAGAAATAATGAAAATGAAATTTCATGAAAATTATTAATGGCTGATTTTTACTATTTTTCCGTTTCTTGTACTTCTGTTCGTTTCGCCTTTATGAGCGTAATTCCTTCCGTTTTTCTCTTTTCATTTACTTGACAGCTAGTTGCTAGTTTAATAAGAAACAAAGCCAAACAATGTATGCACTTTTTGTTTATTTTATTGTTTTTTATTTATTAATCAAGTTGACAGCTGACAAGAAAGTGCTTTCATGTAAGAATGCAGATAAACTTTAACAATTTAATACTTCATCACTTTATATGAAGACCACTAATGTAAAATTTGCTGAGTAAAATGTGAACATTGGCAACACTATGTCATTGTCAATCGCACGACTATTTAGTCTCAAGTGTGAATAGCTGCCACCGATTCGACTAAATAGTTGGAGTAGTGTGAATACAACAGTCCAATTCGACCAAATCGATTGAGTCGCAAGTGTGTATAGGCTCTAAGCGGTTCAAATAATGTATCTGGTGCGGTGTTTTTACGACTTCCGCAGCCTCCCACTCGCGCACCCACCGATGGTATTGTGACTGACGATCGGTTTCGTAATTGGGAACGTGACTACAACACACAGTTTTAATCTCAGCCTTTATAAAACTGGTCGAAAAAAAAGCCGCTGTCTATTGGGCTATATGTACATACAGAGACGTTAATTTCTTAGGATATTATTGTAAGTTAACGGGCTGCCTGCGCGAGTTAACAACTGTTTAGATGAAGCGATTGGCTTGATGTTTTCAACTGAATACTTTTTTATTGCGAAGATGTTTGCCTTTTATACTAGAGCTGATGATACCCGGGTACCCGGCCCATTTACTACCCGGGCAGCCGGGTAATGCCCGGGTACCCGGGTACCCGGGCATTCTTGTTGATGCCGGCTAATGCGACAAACGCTGCTTACCACAATAGGCCGCTCGTTTATGGATGAACGAGAAATGTACATATGTAGCGATGTTTGGATGTTCAGACGTTTGCTTTTGTTCCTCAAAAACGAGAATTTATCGATAACTGAGTTATCGGTCAAAATCTGATTGCACAAAAACCTTAACATTACCTTACAATATGGGTATCAAACGAAAGGGGATGGCCCCAGGTTTAATTTGAACTTCGATATATTTCGATAAATTTATCGATAACTGAGTTATCGGTCAAAATGCGATTGCACAAAAACCTTAATATTACCTTACAATATGGGTATCAAACGAAAGGGGATGGCCCCAGGTTTCATTTGAACTTCGACATATTTCGATAAATTTAGCGATAACTGAGTTATCGGTCAAAATGCGATTGCACAAAAACCTTAATATTACCCTACAATATGGGTATCAAGCGAAAGGGTATGGCCCCAGGTTTCATTTGAACTTCGATATATTTCGATAAATTTATCGATAACTGAGTTATCGGTCAAAATGCGATTGCACAAAAACCTTAATATTACCCTACAATATGGGTATCAAACGAAAGGGGATGGCCCCAGGTTTCATTTGAACTTCGATATATTTCGATAAATTTATCGATAACTGAGTTATCGGTCAAAATCTGATTGCACAAAAACCTTAACATTACCCTACAATATGGGTATCAAACGAAAGGGGATGGCCCCAGGTTTCATTTGAACTTCGATATATTTCGATAAATTTATCGATAACTGAGTTATCGGTCAAAATGCGATTGCACAAAAACCTTAATATTACCTTACAATATGAGTATCAAACGAAAGGGGATGGCCCCAGGTTTCATTTGAACTTCGATATATTTCGATAAATTTATCGATAACTGAGTTATCGGTCAAAATCTGATTGCACAAAAACCTTAATATTACCCTACAATATGGGTATCAAACGAAAGGGGATGGCCCCAGGTTTCATTTGAACTTCGATATATTTCGATAAATTTATCGATAACTGAGTTATCGGTCAAAGACCTAATTTTGTACGATATATCGACCAAATTTTTTGTGTCACTTTATATACTTTTGTTGTAGAAACTAAGCACATTTTATGCCAAAAAGCAGTACTATATTAATTTGAACTCTTTCCTATATAATACAGCCAGAAATATCATAATCTTTGTAAATATGTTCTGAGAAAAAAACCCGCATGTAGCACAGTACACGTGATGGAAGTTAACTTATTACATTAAGACCAGCCACAAATGACAGCAGAAAACGCGCAGAACTTGGGCAGGCAGAAAACGCCGGTTTACAAAAACCCTCGATTTCCTTGTACTTCTGCCAATGGGCACACATGAAGACGCGCGTTTCTATGGCTTTCTGCCCAAGTTCTGCGCGTTTTCTGCCGTCATGTGTGGCTGGTCGAAGAGTAATTATAACGAAAAAATCTGAAGTAAAATGACGTCTAAGCTTGTTACTTTGTTTTGCTTTTATTAAATTTTTTAAACCATGTTAAATTAATCCAAAATGAAGTAAGATATCCTATACAAATAAAACGCTTATGGTTTCAGACAAATCGCAAAAAATAGCATACCTTTGACCCATATCTGGGTGCCCGACCTAGGAATAATAATCAGTACATCCTACGTGAAAGACCTGCACAACACCTTTCAGGAGCATCCCATGGGAAATGGTAAATTTGTCCCGTACAAACATTTCGATTTCTCACACATATACCAGTTTTTAAAATGCAAGCTTCTCCTTTTGTTTAGAAATTAGCCACACAACATTGATGAACCAGAAACTTTGTTTGATAACCTTTTGGCTTGTCGGTAAATTGTAAATATTTATACCATTTGTCCCGTACATACAATGTAAAAAATTACATTACATCATTTTTAGTTCATTTGGAATAACTTTATTTCTAATATTTTTTCTCTTTGAATAAAACTTGATATTAGTGCTACCACATTTACTTTTTCATTTTTTTCTAATACAAATAAGTAATTTGCCAAAAATTGCTCCTGGTTCGCATAAACCAAGGATCATGGTAGACCAGCCCTCTCCCGTACAAACACATAACTATTTTAAGATTTTTCATACATACACGAATATTTCAAAAGCAAGTTTCTGCTTTTAATAAGTTTTATCAAACAGTAATAATGCACCAGATATTCTGTTGGTTAACATTTTGGTGTGCCTTTAATTCAAATCGAAAACTGTAAAAATTCGTACAATTTGTCCTGTAAAAACCTTCATTTGATACCAATATTGCTCAGAAATATTCCGTGGTTAACCAATACCCGGATTCTAGAAATTGCCATCGCTAAATGAGATCGCCATCCCCTTTCGTTTGATACCCATATTGTAAGGTAATATTAAGGTTTTTGTGCAATCACATTTTGACCGATAACTCAGTTATCGATAAATTTATCGAAATATATCGAGGTTAAAATGAAACCTGGGGTCATCCCCTTTCGTTTGATACCCATATTGTAGGGTAATATTAAGGTTCTTGTGCAATCAGATTTTGACCGATAACTCAGTTATCGATAAATTTATCGAAATATATCGAAGTTCAAATGAAACCTGGGGCCATCCCCTTTCGTTTGATGCCCATATTGTAAGGTAATATTAAGGTTTTTGTGCAATCGCATTTTGACCGATAACTCAGTTATCGATAAATTTATCGAAATATATCGAAGTTCAAATGAAACCTGGGGCCATCCCCTTTCGTTTGATACCCATATTGTAGGGTAATGTTAAGGTTTTTGTGCAATCAGATTTTGACCGATAACTCAGTTATCGATAAATTTATCGAAATATATCGAAGTTCAAATGAAACCTGGGGCCATCCCCTTTCGTTTGATACCCATATTGTAAGGTAATATTAAGGTTTTTGTGCAATCGCATTTTGACCGATAACTCAGTTATCGATAAATTTATCGAAATATATCGAAGTTCAAATGTATCCTGGGGCCATCCCCTTTCGTTTGATGCCCATATTGTAGGGTAATATTAAGGTTTTTGTGCAATCGCATTTTGACCGATAACTCAGTTATCGATAAATTTATCGAAATATATCGAAGTCCAAATGTATCCTGGGGCCATCCCCTTTCGTTTGATACCCATATTGTAAGGTAATATTAAGGTTTTTATGCAATCGCATTTTGACCGATAACTCAGTTATCGATAAATTTATCGAAATATATCGAAGTTCAAATGAATCCTGGGGCCATCCCCTTTCGTTTGATGCCCATATTGTAGGGTAATATTAAGGTTTTTGCGCAATCACATTTTGACCGATAACTCAGTTATCGATAAATTTATCGAAATATATCGAAGTTCAAATGAATCCTGGGATCATCCCCTTTCGTTTGATACCCATATTGTAAGGTAATATTAAGGTTTTTGTGCAATCGCATTTTGACCGATAACTCAGTTATCGATAAATTTATCGAAATATATCGAAGTTCAAATGAATCCTGGGGCCACCCCCTTTCGTTTGATACCCATATTGTAAGGTAATATTAAGGTTTTTGTGCAATCGCATTTTGACCGATAACTCAGTTATCGATAAATTTATCGAAATATATCGAAGTTCAAATGAAACCTGGGGCCATCCCCTTTCGTTTGATACCCATATTGTAGGGTAATGTTAAGGTTTTTGTGCAATCAGATTTTGACCGATAACTCAGTTATCGATAAATTTATCGAAATATATCGAAGTTCAAATGAAACCTGGGGCCATCCCCTTTCGTTTGATACCCATATTGTAGGGTAATGTTAAGGTTTTTGTGCAATCAGATTTTGACCGATAACTCAGTTATCGATAAATTTATCGAAATATATCGAAGTTCAAATGAAACCTGGGGCCATCCCCTTTCGTTTGATACCCATATTGTGGGGTAATGTTAAGGTTTTTGTGCAATCAGATTTTGACCGATAACTCAGTTATCGATAAATTTATCGAAATATATCGAAGTTCAAATGAAACCTGGGGCCATCCCCTTTCGTTTGATACCCATATTGTAGGGTAATGTTAAGGTTTTTGTGCAATCAGATTTTGACCGATAACTCAGTTATCGATAAATTTATCGAAATATATCGAAGTTCAAATGAAACCTGGGGCCATCCCCTTTCGTTTGATACCCATATTGTAGGGTAATGTTAAGGTTTTTGTGCAATCAGATTTTGACCGATAACTCAGTTATCGATAAATTTATCGAAATATATCGAAGTTCAAATGAAACCTGGGGCCATCCCCTTTCGTTTGATACCCATATTGTAGGGTAATGTTAAGGTTTTTGTGCAATCAGATTTTGACCGATAACTCAGTTATCGATAAATTTATCGAAATATATCGAAGTTCAAATGAAACCTGGGGCCATCCCCTTTCGTTTGATACCCATATTGTGGGGTAATGTTAAGGTTTTTGTGCAATCAGATTTTGACCGATAACTCAGTTATCGATAAATTTATCGAAATATATCGAAGTTCAAATGAAACCTGGGGCCATCCCCTTTCGTTTGATACCCATATTGTAAGGTAATATTAAGGTTTTTGTGCAATCACATTTTGACCGATAACTCAGTTATCGATTAATTTATCGAAACATATCGAAGTCCAAATGAAACCAGAAGCCATCTCCTTTCGTTTGATACTCATATTGTACGATCTTTCTATACATACGGAGTCTTTAAAATTTCATTTCTAACAGTTTCGAGGCCGCCCGGGTACCCGGGTAATTTTTCGATGCCCGGCTACCCGGGCCGAACGGGCCTGCCCGGGTAATAAAAAACCCGGGTAGGGCTTCATTCACTACCCGGGTACCCGGGTATCTCATTACCCGGGTCAAATCATCAGCCCTATTTTATACAAATCAAACGTGCACTTATACAAGTAAACGCTCAATTCCCCCCTGCAAAAATCATTGGATTATATGCTCCATTTGTGGTAGGTTGGAGTACTTTCAAAGTGACCACTGACATAGCCCAAACGACCGATTCGTGTATCTGCATCGGTTCGTAGTTAGCCGAACATGACAAAAACCAAATTTTTATCGCGGCGACGACGATATGTGTATACATAAATAACTACATACATACATATGTTTGTATGTATACACGTCATTCGTCGTCGTCGCGGTAAACATTTGTTTTTGTTGTTATGTTCGGCTAACTGTTAGGTACTCCATCAATTAATCCAATGTAGCTACTCCATGGATTAATTTGTTTGTTATGCGGGGCTGGAGTATATATACTCCATTGCAATGACATGCAATGTTAAATGGACCATATTTTTTGTATGAAATGTGGCAAGTTATGGAGTAATCGGTTGGTTCATAGCGAGCACTCCATGGATTAGCGACTGGAGTACTCGGAATTTTTGCAGGGCCATAATGCACAAACATATACATATGTTCATAAATATCATTTGGACAATACATACAGATATGCATATACCTACATATTTACAACTAAACACAGAATGCTTACCCTGCAAAAAATGCGATCACTCCGGGATACATCCGGGACAACTCGCAAGGGAGCATGCGATTACTACCCATTTGTATCTCTTTATATGGGTTGAAGTGTTCTCTTTTGTTTGAGCATGTCCTATGAAGAGACTAATTGTACCCAGTTTGTACCCGAACGGGTAGCAAAAGCGCACAATTGTACCCGTTTTGTACCCGAACAGGTAGCAAATGCGACACATCCATTTGTGCGACTAATTGTACCCGTTTGATACCCTTTCGGGTACAATTCGCCTACAATTAGTATACATATGTACCCGTTCGGGTACAATTGGGAACAATTGTAGACTAATTATACCCGAAAGAGAGCGCTCCCGGACAAATCTTTTTAGAGACTCGTCGCACACTTTTTTACAGGGTATTAGGCAAAACGATGTTCCCACATTTTGTGTAATTAGACCAAGGAATGTAGAGTAAGAAGATGATATGGCTGATGCCGGAATTGTAAATTCTCACGCTTTGTAGCTGCAGTCACTTCTTCATATGCACATATGCAGCTTAAGCATAGTTTGTTCAACGCGAATCAGTGCACATGTGAATTAGCGTGATTTAAAGAATGTAGACGAAATATGAGCGAGTCCGAAACTTGTCTAAGATTTCGCGGCATCGGTGTGGGCCTCTGATTTGGGCTTGATGTGTTCGTCGCCGTAGGATATGTCACTCTTTGTTTTGCGTATTTTATTTTTTCTTTGACCATCATGAATATTAAAAGACATACCGCTATTATCAATGCTGTATAACCAACGGCAATGTGGTGAGTGTTTTGTGATTCCAATTTGTTTGGTAGCTCTCACAAGCGATGATTAGCCAACGCGGATTGCAATAGAGTTAAATTTTTTTCCGATGGCATGTATTCTGGGGTTTTTGTTATGTTGAGACTACTTAAGTGGTCTGCCGCGGCCAGCTTGGAGATATCACCTGGCTAGTGTAAGATGACCACATCCTCCTGGTTATCTGATGTGCTTGAAGTGACACAAAATTTTGCCTAAGTATGCACTCTGGTTGTAGTGACAACAATCCCGATCCCTTTAGGATAAGCTGTGTAATTTCCTTTCCACATACAGCTGTTGCGCGGGTTGTCATTGATGTAGCATATATCCATTGGTTCTCGTGCTGCAATGGTATCCATGCGGAATTATTTGGTATTTTCCGTAATTGACAACTTGACTGAGTACTATTTAAAAATAGATTGCACTGAGAGAAAAAAAATATATGGAGGGGTCAAAGAAATTGTTTACCTATTTTGAACACTACTTTCTTTGTTTTGAGTAAATTTTCCTTAAAACATGTTAAAAGGTTTATAAAATATTGTTGTTACATGCGTTACCATGGTTTCATATACTTGTTTTGAAAAAATTCATACATTAAAATAATGAAAAATTCTTTAAGCGCCATTCCATTCCCAACTTTCCTTGTTTTGAAGACTTGATTTCTTTAATTTTGAGAAATTAAATTCCCATACAAATTCCCATGGCAACGAATTTGTTTGAATGTTTTTTTATGTTTTTTCCACATTTTTGAGAAAATTTACACAAAACAAAGAAAATTTTGTATTGGGACGCGTGTTCAAAATAAGGAAAATTATGTCTTTGATCGAGAGAAATTTTTTTTTTGAGTGTGGTTTCACATGAACACATAGATGCTCCGCGGGTATATCTTAGTTGAACTTTGGGACAAATATAACTCCCATTGTTGATGTTTTCGCATGATTGAAACTCAGACTTGCTCATCGGAAAATATTGGTCGAGCGCTGTGTTTATGGCCAAAATTGAAGCACATGGTTGAATTTCGATCATGGTCTTATTTATCCAATTGGGTATTGGAACCATACTGAACAGGTCGTATTGATCACGCTTTACCAGAGGCAAGGTGATGCTGAACACGGCATGCTTTTGGGTGAGTCCTCCTTTTACCCTCATTAGCTGGTATAACTGAAGCAAATCATCCTGGTGGACAGGTAATTCCAACGATGTTGGGATGTGGAACTTAATTTTGCTCACTTCGAGTTGTAATTGGCTTGGCGTCAGGAGCAAAGGACTTATTTTCCCGTGATGAGAGTCGGTTAGAACATCGAATATTGAAGATTGCACTCTTTGTAAGTTGGCAGCAATAAGGGTTAGTTGAACAGATAAAGTCAAAAACATGCGATATATTTTTCCTTCGTATATTTCGTCCGTTTCTTTGCGTACTGTGTTGAATATCTGACTGATTTCCTGATCAATGACGTCGAATTTTTCCTTGACAGTGTGTTGGTCTCGCTTTAGGATGTTGATGGTGGAGTCTACAACGGATGTTTGATTTTTGTTGAGATTTAGTAGGTAATCTTCATTATGTTTGACTTGTGTGACTGTGCTGGACATTTGTTCTGCGTATTCTGAATCCAGAATGCCAAACAATGAATGAGCTACATTCCGGACCACGTCTATCGCACCTCTTTTCCAGCGATTGGACTTCAAGATTAGATTGTCCAACTGCAGCTCTCCTTGAATTTGTTTGAAGTGTGTTACCAGAGATTGACATGCACTAATCTGTTTGCTTTCTTGGCACAGCTGGCGCAGAACCTTGGTACCATTCGCCAGCAAAGCTAACTCCGTTGAGAAGCCCTCCAGGTCGTAATATATAAGGAGGTTCCATTCTGTTGTCGAAAGAGCGGCCGACCCCAATCCTTCAAAGTGAATATCGAGCCTTGATCCAAATCGCTTGTTTTGAATTTGAATCCCCAAAACTATTGGCAGAACAAGTAGTGTAATTAATAGGGTTGTAAGTCCTTGATGCAATGCAGGACCCCCTCGTTTCGCTGATATTTTGTCTTTTTCGGATGGTGTTGTTGTTGATTGATTTTTTGGCTCCGCCGCACTCTCTTCATTTACTGGTAGTAGTGCCAGCCGATGAATTGGCCTCTTGCACGTGCCAGTTGCCGTCTTTACCTCCGCTAGTCGCACAATACCATCACACTGAGAGAAAAAAAATATATGGAGGGGTCGAAGAAATTGTTTACCTATTTTGAACACTACTTTCTTTGTTTTGAGTAAATTTTCCTTAAAACATGTTAAAAGGTTTATAAAATATTGTTGTTACATGCGTTACCATGGTTTCATATACTTGTTTTGAAATAATTCATACATTAAAATAATGAAAAATTCTTTAAGCGCCATTCCATTCCCAACTTTCCTTGTTTTGAAGACTTGATTTCTATAATTTTGAGAAATTAAATTCCCATACAAATCCCCATGGCAACGAATTTGTTTGAATGTTTTTTTATGTTTTTTCCACATTTTTGAGAAAATTTACACAAAACAAAGAAAATTTTGTATTGCGACGCGTGTTCAAAATAAGGAAAATTATGTCTTTGATCGAGAGAAATTTTTTTTTTGAGTGCATTTCCCTTAAAAACGTTGATGATTCTTCCTAACTGCCAATGAAGTACCGGAGTATTGTCTTCCTTAATTATCACCATATCACCAATGTTGACGTTGTTCTGCTTGACCTTCCATTTATTTCTAAGTTGGAGTTACGATAAATATTCGCGAGACCATCGCTTCCAGAACTCTTGTTTAAGTTGAGAAACCAGCTTCCATCTTGTTAGTAGACTGGTCTTTTGTGGCCTGCAATTTACATCAATTTGTGCATTTATTGGTTCTCCTATGAGAAAATGGCCAGGAGTTAGCGCAGCTAAATCATTCGGATTGTCTGACATTGGGATGATTGGCCTGGAATTAAGGACTCCTTCTACCTCAATGATCACTGTTTCCATTTCTTCGTATGTGAGAGATGCTGTAGAAACACTTCTTATTAGTAAGTGTTTGGCTGATTTTACCGCAGCTTCCCATAAACCACCAAAATGTGGAGTCCTTGGGGGAATGAAATTAAATTCTATTCTCTTTGCGGCGCATTGCTTCAAAATTGATTCCCTTGAAGAATTTGCATAGATAGATTCGTTGAGTTCAGATAATTGGTTTCTAGCGCCTACAAAATTTGTTGCGTTGTCACAATATAATTTTTGGCAATGTCCTCTTCGGCTCATAAATCGCTTTAATGCACAAATGAAGGCATCAGTGGTAAGGTCGCTAACCAGCTCTAAATGTATTGCCTTTGTTGCAAAACAGCAAAATACGGCTATATATGCCTTTTGTGGCCTTTTCCCTCTTATCTTGAAGTGCACCCAAAATGGTCCACAGAAGTCAACACCTGAGTTAATGAACGGTCTCGCTTGAGTTACTCTTGCAGAAGGAAGGTTGCCCATGATTTGAGTCAGCAATCTGGGTTTGGCCTTGGTGCATCTTACACAGTTAAGCACAACTGATCGTGTTAATATCTTTCCCTTTATTGGCCAGAACTTTTGTCTTGTGTGAGCCAACAAGGCTTGAGGTCCACAGTGACGATTTTCTTTATGAATCATTTGTATCACTAGCTCTGTAATAGGATTGTTGTATGGAAGTAGCATTGGATGGTTGTCGTCATACGTGAGTGTTGATTCATGTAGTCGTCCCCCAACGCGAATGATGCCATCATTGTCTAGAAATGGTGATAGGCTGCGGAAAGAACTGTTTTTGTGAACTTCGTTGGATTTTTGAAGATCCTTAAGCTCTTGTGCAAATTTCAGTCGCTGTATTGTTCGAACGATTGTCACAAGCGCATTGTTAAGTTCTTGTACATTTAGTGTAATCTCAGATTGCGACGATATTTTCCGCGATTTGTTAATAAATCTCAACATATAACCTACAGTTCTTTGTAGGGTTTTAAACGAGCCATTATGTCGGATGCCATGAAGAATGTTTTCTACAATGTCATTTGTTGTAATGGGTACCGACGTTACCTTCTTCAGTTCCAGATTGATACTCTGGTCCATTGGTGACAACGCCTTCGAATGTTTTGGAGGCCAGTATGCTTCTTGCCTTAGCAAGATTTTAGGCCCGTAGAACCACAAGTTACAGGCTTCAAGCTTGCCTGGCGGCAATCCTCGCGAAATAATATCAGCTGAGTTTTCCTTGGAACCAATGTGCCGCCATTGTTCAGGGATGGTGTGTTCGTGAATAACCGCTATTCGATTTGCTACAAAAGTTTGGTAAGATGCTGAAGATGAGTTGATCCACGCCAACACTATCTGCGAATCTGTCCAATAGTAAGTAAGGACATCCAGTTTGAGGTCTGTCTTGATTCTTGCACTTAGTTGGGATCCCAATACTGCTGCACACAGTTCCAGACGGGGAAGAGTTTGCCGCTTCAAAGGTGCAACACGTGATTTTGCACACAGTAGGCGTACCATTACGTGTCCATCGTCCAGTTCCGATCTGAGGTAAATCGCAGTACCATATGCCTTTTCAGATGCATCTACGAACACATGAATTTGTGCACTTGTTGGGATGTGCCCTTCAAATACGTGGCGTGATATCTTCATATTGTTCAACTTCTCCAAATCTGTTCTGAATGCCGTCCACTTTTCATGTAATTGGTCGGGCAGCGCTTCGTCCCATTTGAGTTTTAGATTCCAAAGGTCTTGAACAAACATTTTTGCCATTACTACCACCGGTGCCAGTATACCCAAAGGATCGAAGAGCCTAGCTAGGTCGGCGCTTACTGAACGTTTGGTTGTCAGGATGCCATTTTCTAAACATACCTTTACGCAAAATTGATCAACCTTGGGCATCCATGTTAATCCCAAGGTTTTAATGGTTTGATTTACGTTATTGTCAAAGTCTACGTCGACTTCATTTTCATCCATGCCGATATTCTGTAGTAAGTTTTGATGATTGGCACACCATTTTTGTAGATTAAAGCCCCGTTGGTTCAAAATATTAATCAGTTGCTGTTGGATTTCTATTGCTGTGGTTAGGCTGTCTGACCCACCGATTCCGTCATCCACATAAAAATTGTCCTGAAGAAATTGAGCACCAAGAGGATATTGTGTCAGATTTTCATTCGCGATTGACTGCAAATATTTTGTTGCCAAGTATGGAGCAGATCTTGTTCCATAAGTAAATGTGTTATTGGCATACTCGGATCTTGTCGCCAAATGATGAGTTGGAACCTTCTATCCTCCGGATGCACGAAAATCTGTCGATACATTTTTTCTACATCTGTGGTAAAAACGTACCTAGGTAAACGGAAACGAAGTAAAATAGCAAACAGATCGCTCTGAACTGTGGGTCCAGTGTACATAAGGTCGTTTAAGGAAAGTCCTGACGATGTTTTGGCAGATGCGTCGAATACCACACGTAATTTTGTAGTGCGGCTTTCGGGTCTGACGATACAATGGTGGGGAATGAAATACCTGGGTGCAATGATGCTGTCAATATTCATTTGCGTCATGTGGCCCAGTCTTTTATATTCTTCCATAAATTTCATATACTGATCCTTTATTTCGGGTGATTTTGCCAATCGACGTTCCAGTGATAGAAATCGATTATACGCGATTTCATACGATTCACCCAAGGCCCCCGGATTGTCATGAAATGGTAGCCTTACAATGAATCTGCCATTTTTGGAAACAGTTGTACTTTGCGCAAAATGAGCTTCGCACTATTTTCTGTTATTGAAGAACGTTAAATGTCATAGAAACATGATGGACAGTTAACGATGCGGAAAAATGAGCTTCGCACTCTTTTTCTGTTATTGAAGAACGTTAAATGTCATAGAAACATGATGGACAGTTAACGATGCGGAAACAAAAACAAAATGCAAGTATAATAAATACAATTTTCTCCGTATTGTTTTTTTTTTCGGGAAAGTTATCTGGCAACCCTAACCAACAACAACAAAAAAAAAAATAGTATCTAGCAGTGAAAGTAGCAAAAAAAGGAGCAGCATCAAGAGGATTAACAACAAAATACTAACAGTGAAAATAACAACAAACAATTATACAAAAACTATAGTTGCACCTTAGTCATAAGAAAACATCTAGAAAAACTGTCGACAGTAGGCAGCGCTCTAGTATTAATTAATAGAACTTAATGGGCCGTAGTCATAGTCGATTTAAGACAGTGTTTTACCACACTTAGAATGATGCTAGCATAAACGTCATTTTATCTCTGTCATAGTCGACTTAAAATCAGTTTTATCACTAAAACAGCGTTCTAACTTTAAAATGAGGTGAATGTCATTTTAAAAACTTAAAATATTGTTCTATGCTGGGAATTCGTCATGAAAACTATGAAAATAGAAAGAGAGTACGTGAATTCAATAAAAAAATAAATAAATAAAACATATAAAGAAGACATTTTAATAAATATGTTTGGAAACGGCAGAATTTTTCAAGATTTTGCTATTATAGACTATGCTATGCCGGAACGGAGAACAAAGGTATGTATATAGAAACCGATGTGATCCGTTGCAAATGGAGGAACAGGAATGTTATTCGAGATATTGCTTTGATAAGGCCACAGTGGAATATCCTATAGAGATTTTAGAGCCTGTCAGTAATAGGGGACATTCACCCGGATTGCAAGTTCTGACTACATTACGATTTTTAGAGCGAAATGCTCATCGGGTGGCACTCAATGCTTTCCCGCAGACAAGCTTTTTCTCCCGCGATCCACTTTGATTCAGGAGCTCGCTTTGTTCCCTAAAATCACAAGCTTATTTTGATTTACATACATATATGAAGTGTGTAGTTCTATCTCCAGTAGTTTTATCTTCTACAATAAATTTTTATCTCAAAGTTTAATTCACTTTTAGCTGCTCCATATTTTAAATATACGATTAAAATAAAATTTGCAAAAATCAAAATAGCGAAGAGATATGTATGTACATACATTTGTAGATACGCTTACTTTTTTGAGTAATACTTGTAGTTGACACAGGGTAAACTTTTAAAACACTCGAAATTTCTTAAAATTACAGAGCGATTCTTATTATTTTATATGGGTAACCCTGTTCCGTTTCATTTTAGCAAAAACGTTGTTCTAACTGGTCTATAACACACCACTATTTTAAACGTCGCTCTAAATTTAATACCGATTTTAACTAAAACCGATTTTAGTGAACGACTATGACTACGGCCCAATGTAATTACTTTTTCCAACATACAATTATTCATATTTCAAGTTGTCTTTCAATTACTTATCATCTTAATCAAATAATAACGTTAGTATTAACTACAATGGGAATAAATATGCAATGTATAAGAGTATCTGAACTTGAGATTTTACTTAATGTCTGCCAAAATGGAGTATTAGAAAATTATTATTTATAACCGTAGAATTCCAGAAGAGAAGTATAGTTAAAGGCCTTTGGCAACTGAAAATCTGGCATGTCAAGCAGTGTGTATGTATGAGTTTTTTTGTGTGTGTTAGTGCAATCGGCAGTCGTCGTGCTACACGTTCTTGTTGTTGGGCTCGAGTTGATGAGAATCAAAACTTTTAGATATTTGCGTCAATCACCCGACACTCACACATATACACTGCTTGACAGTCCAGATTTTAAGTGGCCAAGGGCCTTAAGAGTTTGATATATGTATAATAAGCGATATTTGTGTACTAAAATGTTAAATTATAGTCTGAAAAAAATACATTTTTATCATTTCATCCCCTCAATATAACAATAGCGTATGTGCTCATACGCCATTATTTTTTTATTGCATATTTAGAATCTCCATCATTGATTCTATGTCTGGTCCAAATTTCGTCAAATTCACCTTCCACAAAGTGGGTCAAAATGTCATTGGAAAAAATGGTGTATAATTTCTTGTTCAAAACTTTAATAAATATCTGATTTGACAAAAACTTTAAACTCGATTTTCTCAAAACCCAAAAAAAATTATACGCTATTGTTATATTGAGGGGACAACTTGTAAAAAAAATTGTAGTTTTTTGGTAATTTTTATTTTAATTTTGGTAAATTTTTTACATTGACTGCGACCTCCCCCCCCCCGAAAAATTCTCTTACTACGCCACTGTACAAATGATCAATAGAAATCTAACAATAAACTGTAAACCACTGATAACCATTACATGTAAACTATTAGTATGCATATGTACCTATGGAAATAACATAAGGATCCATAAACTGACCACCACATATATTTATTAGTATGAATAGTTGTAAGATAAACATACCCTGCAAAAAAGCCGAGTACTCCATGCACGCTATGGATCAACCGAGTACTCCTCAACCTGCCACATTTCATACCTATACAAAATATGGTCCATTTAACATGGATTTCACATACTCCGATTTCCGCATGACACCCGAGTAATCCAAGGAGTACCTACATGGGATTAATTCATGGAGTAGGTACTAAAATTAATGAAATTTAATAATCTCTGAACCGATTTGAACTACTGCCAATTCAATTTGATTATTAGCATTACATACATACTTAAGTAAGCTTTTCTTTAATAAAAATAAAATAATAAAATTTTTCTAGCGCAATCACCGGCATGTTGTGTCGTGTTCAATGTCTCTTTATTAATACTCCTATGATCTAAAGCTCACAGGCAAGGATCAAGTAAAAGTAAAAGCATCATCCCTGGATGCTTACAAAACCATAGTGTCACAACTGGAACAGAAGGGCACAGAGTTCCACACTTATAAAACAAAACAAGAACGTACCTTCAGAGTTGTTCTCAGAAACATGCACTCCTCAATAGACACAAAAGAAATTGTGGATTCTCTAAAAGATCTCGGTCAGTCACAAACATTTGGAACATAAAACACAGAGTTACAAAAAATCCTCTCCCAATGTTTATCATTGAACTCAAACCCGCCTCCAATAACAAGGAGATATATCAAATTAAAAGTCTCCTGCACTCAAGAATTGCTTTCGAGCCCCCACACCCGAAGCGTGAAATACCGCAATGCGCCAACTGTCAGCAATATGGCCACACAAAGTCCTACTGTCGTCGAAAATCAGTATGTATAAAATGTGCTGGAAACCACCTCTCCGCTGATTGTAAGCGAAAGACAAGATCTGAAGATGTCAAATGCGCTCTATGTGAAGGTAACCATCCAGTAAATTATAAAGGCAGTATGGTATACAAAAACATCCAAAGCGCCAAATACCCAACTCTGAGGAAAAAAGCTCCTGCACAGCCCCAAGAGAAACCACAACAGCCAATTCAAACCCCAATGCAGATTGAAACCCCAATTCAAATTGACCAATACCCAGCCACATATGCTCAAGCAGCAAAGAAAGGCGTAACACCCCGCTCGAATCCTAATAATGCCATTCCAAATAGTAATGAAACCCACACCCCAACGCAAAACACTAACGAAATGCGAGAAATGATAGACTTACTGAAACAAGTCATGCAACAAATGACATCAATGATGAGCCTCCTCGTCACCCTCACGACTAAAAACTGTGCATCTTCAACCCGTTGAAAATTATCATTTGGAATGCCAATGGCCTATCCAAACACTTACTTGAAGTTAAAACTTTACTTCAGACCCACGATATAGATATACTCCTCATATCTGAGACCCACTTTACTGACAAAAGCTACTTTGAAGTACCCAACTACCACACAAAACACCCCAGTAACAACGCTCATGGAGGCTCAGGTATCTTGATACGGAAAAGTATTAAACATTACAGCACGAATTCATTCCGTACAAATGCTATACAAGCCACAAATATTGTCATTGAAGACCCGAGCGGCCAGCTTACACTCTCTGCTACCTATAGCCCGCCGAGGCACTCTATCAGCACTGCAGAATATGAAAATTTCTTCAAAACTCTTGGAAATCGATTTCTAGCTGGGGGCGATTACAATGCCAAACACACGTTCTGGGGCTCTCGTCTCATTACCCCTAAAGGAAGACAACTATATAATGCTATTAGCAATCTCAGTTTAACTCCATTCTCTACTGGAACTCCCACTTATTGGCCAACAGATAAAAATAAAATACCCGACTTAATCGATTTCTGCGTGGTGAAAGGCGTGAATTCTTCAGATATAAATTGCAAATCGTGCTTTGAATTGTCTTCCGACCACTCTCCAATCCTGGTAACAATTGATAAAAATTTTACACCGGCAGCGGAACAATGCAGCCTTTACAATCGGAAGACTGATTGGGAATACTTCCGACACATCATCACGTCTAATCTTGACTTCAAATTAGCCCTAAAATCTGCTGAAGATATAGTCGAACATTTTAACAGCTGCATCCAACAAGCTGCATGGAAATCAACTCCCACCCTCATCAGACAAAAAAGGACAAGCGTTACCCACAACATACAAGCTAAGCTCAAAGAAAAGCGACTCGCAAGGAAAAAATATCCTCAAAATTGAACACAACAGACAAGTTCAACAATATCTCAGTAATATTGATGCAACAGCTGCAACTGATTACTCCCTTTGGAAAGCTGCTAGTAAGCTAAAAAGGCCGATTTTCTACAATTCTCCAATACGAATGGAAAATAACGAATGGGCGAAAAGTGACGCAGAGAAAGCAAATACTTTTGCACGCCACCTAAAATCAGTATTCACCCCACATGATATTGAACCCTCACTAAGCACAACAACAGAAGTGAAAAATACTCTAAGTCATCCCTATCAAATGGACCTCCCCATAAAACGATTCGCAATATCGGAGGTAAAAACCGTAATAGCGATGCTCAACCCAAAGAAAGCTCCTGGGTACGATATTATTAATGGCAATGTACTAAAACACTTACCTTACGAAGGCATAAAATTTCTCACCCAACTTTTTAATGCAGTACTAATAACTGCATTCATACCCCCTCAATGGAAAGTCGCTCAGATGAAAATGATTCTGAAACCAGGAAAGCCCCCTGATACGGCAGCGTCTTACAGACCCATTAGTCTGCTGCCCATTGTCTCAAAAGTCTTGGAAGTTCTCTTCCTTAAAAGACTCCTACCCAAAATAGCAGAGCGTAACATTATACCTAATCACCAATTTGGCTTCAGAAGAGGACACGGAACAATTGAACAAGTACATAGACTTACCGAGAAAATCTACTCTGCCTTTGAGCAAAAAAAATACTGTAAAGCTGCCTTTCTAGATATATCCCAAGCTTTTGATCGCGTATGGCACGACGGCCTGCTCTATAAAATAAAAAATACTCTCCCTATAAGCTACTTTCTATTTATACAATCTTATCTAAAAAATCGTTACTTTTTCGTCAAAGAAGGAGCAGAGCAGTCTGAGCTTTACGAGAGCTTAGCAGGCGTCCCGCAAGGTAGTGTAATGGGCCCAATACTGTACCTACTTTACACATACGACCTCCCAATAGCAGAAGGGGTCACTATCGGCACTTTTGCCGATGACACTGCTGTACTGGCTTCAGACCTCAACCCTAACGTCGCCTCACTCAAGCTTCAAAGAAGTTTAAATAAAATTACCCATTGGCTGAAAGACTGGCGGATAAAGTCAAATGAATCAAAATCTGTTCAAGTGACGTTTACCACTAGACGTAACACTTGCCCACCCGTAAAACTCAATGGCATTGATATACCGCAAAGTGACGTAACAAAGTACCTGGGTATGCATCTCGACAGAAAACTAACATGGAGAACCCACATATTCACCAAACGAAAAGCTCTTGGTATAAAACTGAGAAATCTTTATTGGCTCATGAATCGAAACTCCCAACTATCAATCGACAACAAACTCCTGCTCTACTCAGCTATCTTAAAACCCATCTGGACCTATGGCATACAGCTATGGGGAACCGCAGAAAACTCAAATATAGAGATTCTCCAAAGATTCCAATCGAAAACCATTAGAATGATTGTAAATGCGCCCTACTACGTCACGAACGACCAACTACATCGTGACCTAAAGATACCTACTATCTCTCAAGAAATCAGAAAGTATGCTGCATCATACAAAATGAGAATATTAGCTCACCCCAACCCACTCGTTCTAGCCCTGACGGCAAGACCAACCAATTTCGTAGGCCTCAAAAGAAAATCATTTACAGATCTTTGCTGATGTACTACAATAAATGGATGCGCTACTGAGAGCAATCCATACATGCCCACCATGTTTATTAAGTCATTATTAATTACTAATTACTTTTAACGAACCACAAAATTGTTAGATGTATTTTATTTATACAGTTGGCAAAATATATTGGATGCTAAAAAAAAAAAAAATTAATAAATTCTGCATGTTCAAACGAGCGTGCATATGTATGTACATACATACAAACATATGTACGGACTTGCTTCGTGGTTATCGCGATATACATTCGGTTTTCGTAGCAATGTTCGGCTAACTACGAGCCAATGCATATAAACGAGTCGCTCGCTTGGGTCTATGTTTATGAACACTTTGAAAGTACTCCTACCTACCACAAAATGGATCATATAATCCTATGATTTTTACAGGGTACCGACATACATGCTAAGTAAATAAATATAAATATATATATGTATGTACATATTATATATTTACGCACATATGTACATACATACATACATATGTATGCATATTTGTAGATAAGAATTTGTATATAAGCTAGTGTAAAATGGATAATAAACAGCGTTGCCACAGCCGAAATAAAAAATTTACCAAAATTTAAAAAAAAAATTACCAAAAAATTACCATTTTGTTTATAAATAATAAAGATCACATTTCTGACTATAAGTTTTCATTTTAGTACACAAATATCGCATATTATATATCAAACTATTTAACTAACTTATAATGATAATACACTGGTGCGTTTATAACTCTTGCGAGCTTTATGGCCGAGCTTCTCTGCCAATTCGAGGTGTGCTCCTTAACTTTTGTTTTTCCTACAAATTGGGTGGACCTACAGTTTGATGCCGGCTCCGAACGGCGAATACATTTTTTGTGAGAAGCTTTTTCATGGCAGAAATACACTCGGAGGGTATGCCGCCCACCGCCGAGAGGTGACCGCTGCTCTTAAAAAACCCAATAATTGGATTTTTACTAATTAGAAAAATTGTTTTGGTGTTTTGCTCGGACCGTGATTTGAACCCGAGACCTCTGGTATAGCAGGCGAGCACTCTACCCACTGCACCACAGCGGCCACTGTGACCGCTGCTCTTAAAAACCCCAATAATTTGGTTTTTACCAGGGACGTAACGGTTTAAAGAGAAATTGGATAAAAGTCATATTATCATGAGAAAAATTTTTTTTGTCCTTTTTTTGGACCCACTAATTGAGTTTTAATTAATTATAATTTTTTTTTTTCGTGTTTGTCCGGACTGGGGTTAGAACCCGAGACCTCTGGTATAGTAGGCGATCACTCTACCCACTACACAACAGCGGCCACTAACTAACTTACTTCAAAAGTTACACATTTTCTTCTGGAAAGCTACGGTTACAAAAGCACACAATCCCACAACATACTGGTAAGAAACGTCGACAAATTCACTGTGCTGGATGGTAGGTTTTAAAAAGAAAAAATAAAGGAAAAATTAATCCAAGTATGTCATTAGCTTACCAACCGAAAAATCTGAGGTTCGAATCTCGGCGGGCGTCCAGTAAAAAAGTAGTCTGAGGAAGAGATGTGGTGATCTCCGAAATATGTTTAGGCATAACACCTCCCAAAGAAAAAAATTAAATGTTTAACACCAAAATTTTTCTTATATGGTTGTAAAAAAGGCCAAAATTGAAGTACCTATTTAATTAATAAAATTATATTTTTTTTTGAATTTTTCGGGAATTTTATTGGATATTCTCCTATTCTGACCAGAGAACAATCTGAATTGGTGTTAATCATCCAAATCGGTGCAGGCGTTTCTGAGTTATACGCGTTTGTACTAACGTCACTTTCTTTTATATATATAAGTAGATACACAAACATATTTTTTTGTCGTACCAAAACGAAGGTCTTAAAGTCGTCGTGTCGGAATAAAATATATATATATATCATATGAAAGGAACCCTTCCATTGATATGCAGAAACTTTTTTCATGCCGATGCGATGATGGAGATGCCAGTGAAGTGGGGGTGATTCTTCCGTCGAAAACTGAGATTTTCGTGTTGTATATGTCTTGAATTATTTGTGTTAGAGCATTGAAATATAGGGTATAATTATATACTAAATGTGTAAAAAATGTCGATATCGGACAAAGAGGATTGATACCTCTCATATAATGGTGTATTAGCCCAAGGTATGGAAAAATTACCAAACCGGAAAAAATTTTACCAAATTACCAAAATCGGTTTTAGAGAAAAAAAATTACCAATTTTGGTTAAAAATAACCAAAGTGGCAACGCTGATAATAAAGTTAGTCTAAGAACAAGTAAGGAAGCATAAGTTAGAGTGGAATCGAACATTAGATACTCAGCTGTATGCTTTCAGTGTTTGTTTGCGTTTGATGGAATCACGGTGTATTTTATACAGAGACCAACTTTAACAGTTAACACTTATAGCCCAGTTAGTCGAGACCGTGTAGTCCGCTCGCTGACGCAAACGCCCGTATGCAATTTTTAGGATTTTTTGAGCCCGTAGCAATCAGCTGTTTTACTCACACATATTTACATATATATATAGTTTGTTTACATTTTGGCAGGGTTGCCGTTTAGTCATTTTTGAACAAACAAGATTTTTACTAATCTTCAAAGTGTTATGCGGATTACTCTTCAATACACAACTGTGCATTATTTGCCAAATGACAAGAAAATACTAATTTAATCGTTTTTAAAGTTGTCGTTGACGACTTTTTTTTTTATTAATTTAGTTACTTTTTTACGGCTTATTTGGTAATTAAAACACATTTTTCTTGTAATTTTGTTGCTGCCCAATATATTTCCATCACACCTTAGTGATAGTTATCAAGGACTAAAACATAAAATAACAAAAAACACAGTCAGAACATTAAATTTACAATTGAAAATCCATAAAAAATTATATTGGGAAGCAACAAGTTTCTCACAAAAATCTGTGTTTAATTAAGAAATCTGTACTGAGTTTCTGTAACTCATATCTTTTCTAGTATAAATATGTGGTGACAAAGTGTGGATCGTATTAGTGTGACATCACTTTAATTGATTTTGTTACAGAAACTCAGATTTATTGTGGCAATTTATAACTTTTTAATGTATAAAAATTGCAGAAGACCACCAAGAGTTATCAATTAAGAAAATACCGCCAACATTGTGGATAAATACAATTTTTGCTTTAATTTTCAGTAATATCTTCATTTATTAGGAGTGTTCAATATCTCAAAATTTTTACATATTTTTACGAATAGTTACGAATTTATGTTCAATAACCCAAAAAATTCGCAAAAGAGAGCCAAATTGAGAGAGTAAGACCTCGACAGAGTTGATAAACGCTGCAAGTAAAATTTTCACTTGCAACTACTAGCAGCTTTAAAAAAATAGAAGTGTCAAAAATATATGATCACAAAAATTTCAATGGGAAATATACAAACATTTTAAACGCAAATTTCTAATTGTGTACTAAATAAGTTAGCGCAAAAACGAATCTTGATGATGTTATGGAATAGCCAAAGTAGAATTTTGTTTTCCTAATTCAGTTATTTCCATTCATTTCCAATTTCAAAAATTTCAATTACAACGTATCAGCTGTTTTCTTGCGAATGGTTTCGATTTTGTATTCAATTACTTTGGTTGATAATTTTCTCTTTTTCTCGTTTTTACTCTTAATTTGACATTGACGCTCTTTTTGCAAGTACTTGTAAGAAAAGTTGTTGAACAAAGCTATTATCTTGTTATTAATTTATATATATATATATATTTACATTTTGTTTGGGATTTAAAAAAAAATTTATAAACGTTTTCTTTCCTTTCTTTATAAAAATTAAAGTAATAATAAATGGTTCGTTTAAGTAGACATACTATTTTTTCCATGTGAACACATATATGTATATTCGATAACATTTTACAATCTTGTTGAGTTTGTTGTATAATGCTGTGAAAATTACTGTTTAAATATTTAATAACTAAAAATGTTCAACTGGCAACCCTTCTACCTTGCAACCATGCGAGCGATCAGCTGACACATTTTTACGTAAAAAATCAAAATGATTTTGATTTCTGCGGTACGGGCTTCTGCGTCGTACGTCGTTGAATAATCGGTTACATACAAATCCCATTAAATAGGTTGGATCAGCTGACACGGTACACGGGTTTACGTTCTCGACTAACTGGGCTATTATTTTCATTCCATTTCAGTCTGACGGAAACACAAAAATGGTGAGCGCAAAGTGTTTCCCACTGACTGAAACAGAAAACTCTTTCACTCAAAGTGTTTCTCACCGTGGGCAACCTCTCTCAACGATCTTTTTTCTGTTGCCATTTAAGAGTTATTTTTCAACACTCAAAAATATCCCTCAGCAAGTGACGCACAGTGGCATTTTTACTCAATTTAGACGTGAATAATTCAATTTTGTTCTTGTAAAAATTTCAAAACTTTTGTATGCAGTTCGAATGGCAGATAATCACTGTGGCCAACGGTGGTTTTTGTTCCTTTCTAACCCTATTTTTCACGCTGTAATCAGATATTAAAGTGTGCATTTTAACTGTGATATTTTTTTTATAAGTGAGTACACATATAATTAAGAGTCAGTTTAAAATTTAATAAGAAGAGTTCTGTCAGTGAAATTTAAAAATATATACTAGGTTAGGGTAGGAAAAAGTGTGGACTCTTATTTGCAACTATCTACAAGTTTTTTTGGAAGTTTAGTGTGCAGATGTAGCGTCGTGAATACGTTCCTTTATCTATATATATAAAAATGATTTGGTATTTAATTGTAACGCTAAAACTTGAAAACGGCTGAACTAAATCAAATACTTCCTTAGGGGGGTTTGTTTGTTGTTACCCCGCGAAGGTTTAGTCGAAGAAAAATTTAAAAAATGTCAGAGGGGCGTGGCACCTCCCATACAACCTTAATTTTTAAAGCTGATTATCTCTAAAACAGTTTAAGGTAGGGAGCTGAAAATTGGTATAGAGGTAGGTGTAATCAAAACCCTTCTCATTCAGAAAATTGGGGGTTATCAGAAAAGGGGGCGTGGCACCTCCCATACAACCTTAATTTTTAAAGCTGATTATCTCTAAAACAGTTCAAGGTAGGGATCTGAAAATTGGTATAGAGCTAAATGATATCAAAACCATTCCCACGCATAAAAGTGGGGGTTATCGAAAAAAGGGGCGTGGCACCTCCCATACAAACTTAATTTTTATGCTGAATATCTCTAAAATTGTTAACGCTAGGGGCTTGGAAATGGGTGTGGAGATAAACGATAACAATTTCATATTAACGCAAAATAATAGGAGTTATACGAAAAGGGGGCGTGGCACTTCCCAACAACAGTTAATTTTTTATGCTGAATATCTTTAAAAGGATTTAAGTCAGGGACCTGGAAATTGGTACAGAGCTATATGATATCAAAACAATTTTTGCGCATAAAAGTGTAGGTTATCGGAAAAGTGGGCGTAGTACCTCCCATACAAACTTAATTTTTCAAGCTGAATATCTATAAAAGCGTTTAAGGTTGGGGCCTGAAAATTGGTCAAGAGATTGACGATATCAATAGCGTGCTTATGAAAAAAACAGTAGTTTTGGGAAAAGGGGGCGTGGCACCTCCCATGCGTTCTTAATTTTTAAGGCTAAATATCCTTAAAAGCGTTCATGGCATGTACATAGAAATCACTATGCAGATATACGATATCAATACCATGTTCACCCAAAAAAAAAAGAAAAGATTTATCGAAAAATGGGGCATTGCACCTCCCATACGTACTAAACTTTTGAGGCTGAATATATCTAAAAGTGTTGGAGGAGGGGCCTGAAAACCATTATGGAGGTATACTATATCAATCCTCTTACTTAGTGAAAATAGCCAATACTCAGTGAAAATAAATATCCGGAACAGAAAACTAAAAATGCTGTGTATCGTGCAGCCTTAAACTGAATACTAAAATTATATATTTTTGAAGTTGTATACACAATGAAGTAGTGAAAAATCGTTAATTTCCTATTAAAAATAATACCGGTGTAATAACAATTTTTGAAATGAAATTAATAAAAACATCTATTTTGGGCAGAACGAAGTTTGCCGGGTCAGCTAGTTTGTATATAAAAAATAAGAAACAGTGAAATTAAAACTTCGCCAAAGTTTTGAATTAAGCCGCATTAAAATAATTCCTTATTTTTAGTAAACACCTTTTATTCCTACATATATTCCATTAGGATTCCTCTGCCCCGATCTGCCCCCGCGAGAAATAATGTCGATAACTGGGAGAGAGTTATATGAGGTGTAGGTTGGAGAACGCAACCAAAACAAAAAAGATAAAGCCGTTTTGGACTATATCTGCAACGAATAAGGTTTTGGGAATACTTAGAAAGTGAAAATTACTTCGTTGCAGCCTTCAATTGTTATGGTAGAAGAAGAAATTGGTTACATTAGTCATGATATGCACTTGACAATGATTTATGGCAAGACTTTAGTGTTGTTTGTGGCCGGGAGATTAATGAATCTTTGTATAAGTTTGGATTATGCACTTTGCGTGCTTATATAAGATGTAGAGAATGTATTTTTAATAGCGGGTACCGCTTCAACATTCGCGTTTGGAAAGTTATAAGCGACGAACATAAAGCCATATTCCAAATCGAAAAACAAAAATTTCAAAGTAGCATCAAGCGTTTAATGTAACACATGGTAGATACGCCCAAACAAGGTTATGGCACATCCAATGATGGTAACACATCAAGCCATTTTTTTTTGAAGAGTATATAGCTTAGCTATTAGCGCCACTTGTGTACATGAGGAGCACATTCGTCATTTTGGTGTTATCCTCAACTGCATGTCGAGTGGCTTTCCTATTGCACACCAGAAGTTTTCTTAGTATTGCGAAGGTGCTTCTCTAAATTATGTTACGCATTATCCATGGTATCCAATGCCATCAAGTGTCCATAAAATTTTAATTTATGGCGATGCAACTATAAAGTCGTTTTCACTGCCTATGGGTATGCTGTTGGAAAAAGCATTGGAGGCCCGTAATAAAGACATTAGACAGCATCATGAACATAATAAGAGGAGATCAATCCGCCCGAGAAGAATGGAAGACCTGATGCATGCGTTGCTGTTTATTCAGATCCGATTATATCTTTGCTGTCTAAAATCCGCAGGCGTACGTAGATGTATCAGTGATGAAGTTATTCAGTTATTTCGAACCACAATACTTCTCCTGTTCAAATCAAAACATTTAAAAAAAATCGCATATCGATATTTTTAATAACCTAAAATTTTGAGTTATGTCTCTTTTGAATATATGCACGAAAACTATTGATTTCGTGTCCAGGAGTCCTATATTTACTAATACATCCAATTTGAACGAATAATATATACGTTTCAGCGTTATATTAATTTTTCACGTCTAAATTGGGTAAAAGTGCCACTGTGTGACGGTTTCAATGAGACTTTTATTTTTTTCCGTCCTTTGATAACAGTTAAAAACAGAGGAATATAGAAG
The DNA here is from genome assembly GCA_960531455.1 of Urophora cardui. Classification (NCBI taxonomy): domain Eukaryota; kingdom Metazoa; phylum Arthropoda; class Insecta; order Diptera; family Tephritidae; genus Urophora; species Urophora cardui. Next base: position 63,352,315 of record OY482670.1, on the reverse strand, counting down.
TGTTGCTGAAAAATATGTTTTCATATGTAGATATGCATGTACGTTCGTGCGCATACGCATGTGTACAAATGGAAGAAAATTTGTGTTCGTAGTATGACTGTATTTAAAATAACCAATTTTGTAACTTAGCAGGTATGGACAGGAATTTTATTTTGAATTATTTAGTTAATACATAATATGTACCTACATATATGTATTAAAATATACTTTGATATTATATTCGTTACTTACATATTTATGTACCTACATATTAATATAGGTATTTAATTATAAAGGCATGTATCTGAATTTTTTACATACTCTGCAGGAAGTTAATAAGTAACTAGAGAACAGAAATTCTGGTTCAGAACTAGCGAAAATGTGTCAAAGAGGCACCAGTTCATTTGCCGTCGGCTTTGTATATTTCTGCAATTCTTATACATGCATACATATGAACATATGTATGTACTTAAATACATATTAACATATCATAGTTAATCTTAGCAGTACGCAGGTACATACCTATGTCCATAACTATTTTATATTATTATTTTTAATACTTAGAGTTCGGCTTTATTAAAAAAAAACGAATTTATTGTTTTGGTATTAACATTGTACAGTCTCTCACTTAAAATTAAATAAAAGGCGACTACCTAATCTATAAAAAGAAGTCGTTACATGTGTACATATGTATATGCAAAAAAATGTTAAACAAAAGATCCATGCCACTATCACCACCACCGTCGGCGGTACCGAAATGACGTTTTCGGCAAATCGGAATTATGACAACCGACGGCACGCCGAATCTTTCGAAGTTCGGTAAATCGGCATTATGAACACCGAATGAACGAACATTTTGACAGTTTTTCGTGCCGAAATTTGCCGCAAGTATTTGGTTGCGGCGATATTAACAAAATACCAAAAAATTACAATAAAAGTTTAAGTAAATTGTGTAAATGCATGTATGAAGTTGGAATAAGTGTTAATAAGTGTGAATATATGTAAATATATTAATCAACCGGTCGCGAGAAGCCACAAACATGGCGTGGGTCCATTGCATTTTCCACCGAGATTGAATTGCTGTTATATGCAAAGAAAAACTTCAGAGAAAAAATTGTGAAACAATGATAATAAATGCGTGTGTATGTAGGTTTTGGAAATTAAAATATATTTTCACCAAAGAATAATAATGCATTTTCTGAAGTTGATAATTATTGTTTGACTACTATAAAAAAGCAACTAACGAATTATGAATGTGTATTACCAACAATTTATCCTATCTCGTTAAAAGTTTCGTCTCAATAAAGACGCGTTCAAACAAATATTGCAGGTGGTGGAAGGTCGGCTTCAGTATAATGCGCCCGCCATATTTATTTTCAAACCACTAAGAATGTTTCAATGAATTCTTCAGGAAAATTTCTGCGAATGATAATTTTACTAGTTATAACACTCCCGACTACGCAAAATTACTGTAAATCTCTCCAGATCTAACTCCAGAAAGGTAGTTCTGTCGGCTGAGGGCTACTTTTCAAAGCGCGGCGCAGTGCATAAGGGTGCTCTATGCAAAAATATTGTGTTATTAATGAATTATAAGTTTCCGCAAGATTTCGTTTGCATTTTAGTGATCTATCGCCAAAAAAAATAAACGAAAAATTCCGGTGCCGGGTACATTGTTATTGAAATTTTCCCCTGTTTTTGTATACATTTTGCTTTTATGTAGTTCAAAATAATTCTATGAAAAACAGAAAAAAGGACAAGGTAAAGGTTTCTTTCACGCAAAGTTAAGACTATTATTTTTATTTTCAGCCTCTAATTAAACCTACGCTTGTTTACTTAAAGTAAAAGGATTGCTATGATCCCTTAAAAACTTTCTCTCGTTTATCAGATTCCTTTGCTCTTCTTCCTCCACTAATATAGCTGCTATCACAATAGAATCCATTGTTTTATTATTTAAATAAATAGTTTTTAGTAAAATAAACTGACGATGTATTTGCTTTTATCAAAAAGATAAGAAACGTCAGAAAATCCCGCTCAATTCCGCCAGCCAGATTTAGGAAGGTAGGCGCATACGTGAATTCAGAACTTTAATATTGTAATTGGTATAGTTTAATGTCAAAATAATGTTTCGCCTTGGTTAAAATCTGTATTCGCTTGGGACTCGCCCATTCCTGTGGGCCATAGTGTGAATTTGCTTTGATTTTGACATTACACTGTACCTTTCTAAATAAAAAAAGTAGTTTCTGAATTCGCCGCTGCGCCTACCTGTCTTGAATTTCGCATCAGTACTTGGCAACACTGATTCGAACACACTTCACATATTTGGCTACACTGAACTTCGAACCGTCGGGGTTGCTGATGCCATTTTCGATGAGTTCGGCACCGTGGCTTTCGGCATTTCGGTGCCGCCGACGGCGTTGGTGATACATCAATAATGTATAATAAACATGGAAAATTGCAATACCTGCTTTCCATTCCACCAGATCACAGGCATACCGGCGTACCATTTAGTATAATTACAAACATACATACATATGTATGTACATATCAGTGATGCACACCGCCGACTGTGCTACTTACACAAGCGCAACATATTTTTGCATTAGTGTGCGCGTATAAGCAGATGTCGCATACCTATTGCTCAGAAGAAAGAAAAAAATTCTTTGCGCGATCGATGTACACAGCATGAAATTCAAGCGCAGTAGGCATGGGTAACACTGCGCTGCGCGGCGCAATTGCGCTAACACCAACCCTGGCGTTATTGCGCTAACTCCGATTTGGGAAATGCGCCAGCTCAATATAGCGCCAACTCAATATAGCGCCAACCCAATATAGCGCCAACTCAATTTTGTAATATAAAACCGACTCAATTTCGTGCGCTAACACCAGCACCAATATAGAGCTAGTGTAAAATGGCGCAACCACAACGCCAATAACAGCACCGTAGTATATGTATACGTATGACACCGTCACAATTATGTATGCTTAATAGTGATCTAAGTGACTCTAATTTCCAGCATATTTTCACAAATATACGGAATATGTTTCCAAATGATTATGAAAATTTAAATTAATTGTGCCCTCGTAAATGTAAGCAGAATTGCGCCAAAAGAAATAAAACGGGGATGGTGAACTGTAACAAGCGAAAAAATGTTATTTATCGATTATTCCATGACAATTGCGCTAAAGGTGTTATTGCGCCAGTACCGTGAGTTGGCGCCACGAGTGGCGCTGGAGTTATTGTATCAGCGCCAAAAAAATTGCGCCATTACCCATGGCTAAAGCGCAGACTAATTGGTTGTAGGCGTCGCAATTGCTTGCTAGCAGCACACACACGACTCGTATCAGCGTTGCCGCTGGGGCCACTAAAGTGGTAATTTGAACCTTTTTAAGAGCCAGGCCACCGGAACACAACTTTTTGAAAATATGCAATATTTTAACCTTTTTAAAAATTCGGGCCACTTTTGGTCCTTTTTTATTTTCAAAACTATAATGTAATAAATATTTTTTAGTTTTTTACTTAAATATAAAAGAAGCCTTTTTGTTACCTTTTCATTTTTCATTGGCAACTCTCCGCTACGAAGGAAAATCCCGAAATAGTTATTTAGGAGTATAAATTTTTAGAATGCAAGAAAATTGTTTGAACAAACCAAAATAGAAGAGTTTTGGCACAGCGTGGGGAATATGAAAAACAATTTAAATGAGAACTTGTTGTGAATTTGTTGTAAATATATTAACGCTGACACATAGCAGTGCATCAGCAGAAAAATCATTTTCAAGACTTTCACTATTTAAGACCAAGGTTACAAATCGTTTGCAAAACTGATACGTGCAATTCAATGATCTCAGCGCTCCATTTAACTAATGGAAATGATTTAGATTCTTGGATACCGGAAGAAAACTTGATTGTCAAATATCTGAGAACAAAATTTTAAATCCATTAAACTAAATCCATTATTTGTATTATATATACACTTGAATTAAATATATGTTTGCTCTAGTTTAATTGTTCATTGACCTGTGAATTGTTTTAAGTATTAAATAAACCACAAAAATATATAAAAATGTGTTTCTAGCTAAAAAAAATTTGGGGGACACCTTTTTTCCTTTCTTCGGCCACTTTTTGAAATTTTTTAGCGGCAACACTGACTCGTATGTGTAGCCGAGCAGCTCCGTTTTGCTCCGTATTGCTCTTTCGTTCAACACTGGTACATATGCATTTCATATGTTCATCCTCAACGGAGTGGCACATGTACGTGCGCACGACACATACATGCACAAAAGACTTTTATTTTTTCTCTGCCCGAAATATCCGTCCTTTCGCGACAGAAATTTTTCGCTGCTCAAAGATAACCGTCACTGTCCAACAGTGGCGGAAAAAAATTGAAAATAAAAGTTTCCCACTGACGGAAACAGCTAGTCTGTAAACAATAAGTGTTATCGGCGTTGCTCAACTGTTATGCTTTTGTGTTTACATGAAACTGTTATTTTAGGACACTTAGAAAAAACTTAACAGTTATGTTGGTCTCTGATTTTATATAAAGCGAGTGCTGCATAAAGTAGGCGTAGCCACGCCCATTTTAAACGTTTTTATCAGTCATCCAATAAACATATGAATATTATTCTTTGTGCAAAATTTCATCCCTTTATGACTTCTCCTTACAGAGATGTCACCTTACAAATTCCCAAAGGGTGTTTCAGAAATATCTTTGTTAAAAAGTAGGCGTGGTCATAAACCGATTTCAATAAATTTTTGCGTGTCTATTAACACAAGTTGTAAAAGTGTATAAACCAAGTTTCGTTATAATATCTCAATTATTTGTCGAGTTATAGGCTAAGAAATCTCGTTGATTCCTTTGTATAAAAAGAGGCGGTGCCACGCCCATTTTCCAAAATTTTTATATTTTTTGTTTCCGGTCTATTTGAAACTCATGCTACAAAATTTCAATGAATTATCTTTATATTTGACAGAGATATCGCTTAAAATGTTTTTATTAGGTCACTTTTTAATACCCATATATAAAAGTGGGCGTGGTCGTCAACCGATTTCGCTACAATTTTGAACATGTATTACCAAAAGTAATGAAAGTGTACATACCTAGGTTCGTCATTATATATAAATTACTAGCTGACCCGGCAGACGTTGTTCTGCTAAAATTTATTCCTATGAAGCCTAGAGAAAAGTCTTTGATTACCGTATTGCTAACCATTATCTTAGAGTCCATCTTAATGACTGCGAATAATGAAAAATTGTCTATTCTCTGAATAAAAGTTATAGTTATATTCGCCGCGAGAAACCTACTTCCCTCGATCCCTATCTCTATCTCAATCCCTATCTCTATTTCAGTCTCAATCCCAATCTTAATCTTAATCTCAATCTCAATCTTAATCCCTATCCCTATCCATATCCATATCCATATCCCTATCCCTATCCCTATCCCTATCCCTATCCCTATCCCTATCCCTATCCCTATCCCTATCCCTATCCCTATCCCTATCCCTATCCCTATCCCTATCCCTATCCCTATCCCTATCCCTATCCCTATCCCTATCCCTATCCCTATCCCTATCCCTATCCCTATCCCTATCCCTATCCCTATCCCTATCCCAATCCCAATCCCTATCCCTATTCCTATTCCTATCCCTATTCCTATCCCTATCCCTATCCCTATTCCTATCCCTATAGCTACCTACCTTTACCTTACCGGGACCGTCCATCACCATCCGGGCCCACTACTTTAGCCATCTCTGGGAAACAGCTTTAGAAATCACAATGAAAATAGCTGTATGTGGAAGCCTGATCAACGCTTTTAATTTGCTACCAACATCGGTCGAAAACATTCAGGGGTTATTCGGGTCCACGCTTTGACCCAAATTTTGGAACCCGGCCTAGGAATCACTATTTAAAAAGCTCTTTGTTGAAGTCCTCCTCAACAGCTTTCATTTGATACCAATATCGCTCAGAAACTTTCCAGGTTCACTCGGTCCCATGTTTTAACCCATATCTGGGAACCCAGCCTAAGTATCGCAATGAAAATAACTTTATGTTGAAGGCCTGTTTAATACCTTTCATTTGATACCAATATTGCTCGAAGACTTGCTGGATCGATCTGGGTCCTCATTTAGGCCTGTATTCCGGGAAGCTTCCACTTTTTAGAAATTCTTTGTACCCTACTATAGACATATACGCCGACAGTGATTCCGGCGGCGGCGCCAAATCTACAAATCACAATCTTTATTCAAATCTTAATTTTATTTACACAGCTATTCTACAATCCCTCGGAACTCCGATCGCGGCGACGCCGACTGCTACGACAAAACGAAAATTGGTATTCTGGTTTACGACGTTTCGAACATAAGTGTTGTTAAGTGTTAAACTATGTTCGCATCAGTGTTAGGTAGCGTTTATGCGAAATAATATGTATTATTTGACAGCACATTTGTATTTTTGACAGCAAATTTATATTTTCAGTAAGTTTTAGATTAAATTTTCAGAAAGAATATATTAAATGGTTAAAAAATGGATTCCATTGCTGCAACAGCTTATTTAGTGGAAAAATAAATGGAAGAACAAAGGAATTTGGACATTAATTTTAATTCAATTTTTTAAAATATTGCTTTCTATTATAAAAAAAAGTGACAACATATATGAAAACGGCATTTATAGAATACTGTTACCAAGTTTCATGCGATAATACCTTGTAATTCGGAAATTAACACCGGCTAAGCTTGGATAAAATGAACCAATTTTATTTATTTGCAAACTACTGCGAATTTTTCAGTGAAACTTTCAGGAAATATTCTTTGGATGATAATTCATCTACCTTCAACGCTTTCAACTATTATTAAATTATAATATTAAAGTTCTCCAAAAGGAAAATTCTGTCGGCTGAGGATTTTTTAAAGCGCGCCCAAAGGCCGGTGACACAAAGAAGTCTTCTACACACACATTGCTTTAACAAGGAATATCTCTTGCGCTATAATCGTCCGCGGGAGCGACTTTTTTATGATCTGTGATAGGATCGTGGTTCATTATATACAAATTTTCCCTTAACACCAGTGGTACATTATAGCGATTCCCACTTTAACTATTAGTAATTTAAAAATAATGAAAAAAACTGGACTCCATGAACTCAAGGGCAATGAAAATGCCAACTTTAGTGAAAATAACATTTACAGCTTATTCCAACAAAGTTTCATGCGAAAACCTCTTGCAGTTGGTTTGTTTTACACTATGTATTTATAGTAATATGTTATATTGATGCAATCCATGGATGACGCTCCACACTGGTCGCATATCAACAAGTTTTTATGGATCGCAAAACATAAAAGCAAATTTGAGATCCAGGTTGCGATCAATCAAGTCAGGAATATGTACATATCGTGTAGCAGGAATTTTGTGACTCGCCAGGACGCGTTGAGCATGAACGGATATAGAAAATGAGCACGTTTCTTCGATTTGTTAGTTTCTCGTGCAAATGTTTGTAAATCATGTTGCAAGGCGATATTTTAAATCTTTAAAAAGACACAGTCAGGCAAAAATGCTTAAAGGAGTACATCTTGGCACAGAAATTATGCCCGACTTGCGCTACCCACTCATATTACATGATCGTAGTAATAATACACAATTAAAATTATTTTCAGAAGCTTTTATTAAACAATAATATATAAATATTGCTAAAAAGGATAATAAATTTTATTATTAAATAAAAGTTCAATACTTTGCAACTCCTTGTACTTATTTCCCTCTATTCAGTCTATTGTACTAAAGCAGATTCCTTTTGTTCACTTATTTTGCAAAGAAAAGGCCAGTAGCATAGCTAAACCAAGCCCGTTTTGTATAATAATGTTGCATAAATTTAAAAATCATAGTTTAATTACATTAAATTGGTAATATTTCCAAAAATAATCAAAATTTCTATTGCCTCCGACACACAAAAGCTGACGGAAAGAATCGCTCCGATAAACTGTCAAAAATCCGATCCATCGTGAACAGTGGCGTAGTAACGGGGGGGGTTTGGGGACAAACTCCCCCCCCCCCCCCCCCGAAAGATTCGTTTTGACCATAAAACCATCTTTGACTTTATTACCATACATTTCTTTTTCAGGAAAAAATCAATGAGAATAGTAATTTTTCGAAATTGGTAATTCGAAATTTAGCGCTTTTTCACGAAGTATTACTTATAATTCTAGCGTTTGTTGAGACGTAGGATAGTGCCAGAACCGCAGGAATTTTACCACAATTTACATTCTTTGTACTTATATTAGCTACAATTATTATACGGTATTGCTGTTATTAACATGCTAATAACAGAAAAGTAACGCCAATTATTTAAATTTCAAGTTTTCTTTCAATTACTTATCATCTTAATCAAATAATATTAGTATAAACCATGGTAGAAAAATAGAAGGTAAAATCACTTATTGACGTAGGCAGCTATCTTAGCCATTTGACTTTTATTGAATTTATGACATTTCATTGAAATCATGCTACCAGAGTAAACAGCAGCAAATGTTTTCTTGGGCCGAAATCTGAAGTTTGTGAAAATAAATTAATTTATTTTCAAAAAAGCAATTGTGATTTGTGCAAACTAAATAAATAAATAAATTTATTTTCATACGCGTAATTTGTAAAAAAAGATTTGAAAAATGAGCTGCCTCTTCAGGGGATGCGAAAATACCGTGCACTTTTGCAAAGGCCAAGCGGTGAAGTTTTTTAGGTTTCCAGCAATTCTGTTTATAAGGAATCAATGGCTTCAAGCGTGCCAAATAGAGGAAGCTGATCTTCCAAAGAACTCGTTGATGTGCTCAGTGCATTTCGGTGCTAGCGATATTAGTAGCACAAACAACAAAACGTTACATATACAAATACAAATATGTATTTTTTAGAGTGCAATTAGTGGAAAGCTTTGAGAACAAAAATCTCGAAGCTGTAGATACGTTAATTGAAAATATCTCGAACATCCTGTTGAAAAAAAAAAAGATTACAAAAACAAAAAAATGAAAAAATTACAACTTAAATGAGTTTAATAAAGAACTTCAAAATATAGCTTCTTGTTTCCTTTAATCTGAATTCTGCATTTCTGTTCCACCAAATTTTTGCTTGTATTGTACTCCTTCTCTTCCCTTTCTGTAAGATAGAAGTGAAAAAGAACGAGCAAAATGTAAAGAAAAAATTTGTTCGGACATAACGATGACTCCAGCCTTACTTCTTTGTTAAATGCTCTGTCTGTTGTATTGCGTAAGGCTTTGTATTAAATATTCGAGCCAAATACTTCTCACTTTTCACATCCCTTATAATAATATATGACTTTCTTTGATAATTTCTGAGCTTTCTTTAACTAAAACTAAAATTACCAAAATTTTGTTAAAGAATCTCTATTTTTATATTTTTACAATATGGCAGCCTCACTCATGATGTTTACAAAAAAGATACTTCAGAAAAATTCAATAGCCGTCAAAAAGTTTAAAGAGAAATTACCTTCTGAATTTTTATACCATTGTATAAACTACAATGGGAATAAATATGCAATGTATAAGAGTATCTGAACTTGAGATTTTACTTAATGTCTCAAAATGGAATATTAAAAAACTAAATTATATAAGAAAATTATTATTTATAACCGTAGCACATGGTAGAAATATTTTATTGTGTACATCTATTCCAAATTGCTTGTTTAATGCAAAATTTTAATAATTTGTGTTAAAAGTAGAGCTCTCGATTTTTTTTGAACATTTTCGAGTAGCCCGAACAGTTGTTGTTCAAATGCTCGAAGAGTTGTTTGTTTGTTTATTACCCGTATGTTTGTACGAGGATTTGAACAATTCGGGTATTTTGAAGTTTGTTTTTTTCTTTTGTTTATTATTATTTTTTTTTTCTTTATATGTAGTTTTTTTTATTTTTGTTTTTCCGATACACATTTTTTTTGTTTGTATGCTCGAATGCTCGAATGTTTGTACGGGCATTTGAACAACAAACGGGCTTCAAACAAAAACGATCAGATCGAATTGCTCGATACCCGGGTATCTAGGGCTCTAGTTAAAAGTCGATTTTATTGAAAAATATATACAGTGACTCAAAAAAAAAATCATACGCCAGAGTTTTTAAATTTATTTCAAACAGTTCTGTCGAAAATTTGACTCTCTTGTTTTCGTTTAAAAATGTAAACAATTTTTCAATAAAAATCGCCTTAAGCAGGATTTCTAAGCTTATGGAAAAATCCGAAAAATCGTAGAAATTTCTAAAAGTGGATTAAAAATTTCAAAGCGCGGCCAGAATTTATAGAAGATTTTGAGGAGATTTCTAAGTGTACTGTTATGTAGCCAACCAATTTTAGTGTAAAAAGTGCTATTCTCAATGCTGTAAAAATTTCCGTCGATTTTAGTAATTTTTTCTGTAGGGTGTTTGCGTTATATGTACGTGAGACCGTTCCAATTAAAATTTCCGAAAAGCCAATGAAATTTTTCAAAAAGTTGAATGTTGCATATTATTATATTACAATTGAATGAGCTGCAAAATTGCATACTCAAAAACCTTCTAAAAAATGTAGCTTTATAATTCTTAGCCCCTTTTAATGATAAGTACTTCCTTAACTTTGAAAAATTGGAAATACTAAAAATACTGCCTAAAAAGTTAACAATAATCGCTGCTAAATATCTGGGTTACTTTCGAGCATCACCTACATTAACCAAGATATGCGTTAGAAATATAAACATTAAAATTAAATATAAAGCACAAAAAGAAAATTATTGTAGGTACATATGAAAAACCCTGTATCTAGTAGTGAAGAGCGGCTTTGTGCGACGTAATTTTTTGTCGGCTAACTACTAATTGTACTAGATATCATGTCCGAGGGTTAATTTGACTGAGTCTGACAGAGCAACATAACAAAACCAATTTTTAACATGAAAAAGAGTGATAATTTTTTTTTAAATATCCCAACTTTAAAAGCTTACAACTATAAACTTAGAATTATTGGAAACCAAGGATATTATTGAAAAGTGTTAATAATTACTTGAACCTTTAGGATTCATCACGATTACTTAAATGAAATGCTTTAAATAATAAATATTCATGTTGAAACTAGCACTTAAAAATATGTAAGAAAAAAACAAAAAAATTAACTTCAGATATGCTAAGTTACGACCATCTGGGGCAAGTGCAGAGTATGGGGTCGGGAAAAAAGCGATGAATTATTGTTCCCCATTCTATTTCCAATATGTGGGTATGTTTTTTTCTGTAATTGTAACAATTTTACAAAATTCAATTTTGGGCGCATAAAACTTGAAAATCTACCTATGCGCGTAGATTTCCAGAAGAGAATATGAGACTTATGCCACTATCACGAACACCGTCGGCGGTTCCGAAATGACGTTTTCGGCAAATCAGCATTATGACAACCGATGGCGCGCCGAATCTGTCGAAGTTCGGTAAATCGGCATTATGAACACCGAATGAACGAACATTTTGACAGTTTTTCGTGCTGAAATTTGCCGCAAGTATTTGGTTGCGGCGATATTAACAAAATATCAAAAATTACAATAAAAGTTTAAGTAAATTATGTAAATGCAGTATGAAGTTGTAATAAGTGTTAGGCAAATGCTACACTGTCAATTGAAAATTCGTGATCCAGAATCGCGATCCATCAATACTCGATGCTACACTGTCAATATGAATCGCGATCCACGGATTTCGTCAATATATATTGATAATGTAGCATCTGCCTTATGTAAATACATTAATCAACCGGTCGCGAGAAGCCACAAACATGACGTGGGTCCATTGCATTTTCCACCGCGATTGAATTGCAGTTATATGCAAAGAAAAACTTCAAAGAAAAAATTGTGAAAAAATGATAAGAGTGATTTACGTGTGTATGTAGGTTTTGGAAATTAATATATATTTTCACCCAAGAATAATAATGCATTTTCTGAAGTTGATAATTATTGTTTGACTACTATAAAAAAGCAACTAACGAATTATGAATGTGTATTACCAACAATTTACCATTTCAGTAAAAGTTTTCGTCTCAATAAAGACGCGTTCAAATAAATATTGCAGGTGGTGGAAGGTCGGCTTCAGTATAATGCGCGCGTCGTATTATTTTTTTTATCTTCAGCCTGTAATTAAATTTACGCTTGTTTACTTAAAGTAAAAGGATTGCTATGATCTCTCAAAAACTTTCTTTCGTTCAGAGAAATCCTTTGCTCCTCTTCCTCTACTAATAAAGATGCTATCGCAATAGAATCCATTATTTTATTATACTCAGCTGTACTAGTACACAGAGTATTATAGTTTTAATCACATAACGGTGGATTGTAACAGAGTGAAATAATCGAGATAGATATAGACTTATATATATCAAAATGATCAGGGTGAAAAGAGAAATCGATTTAGCCATGTCCGTCCGTCCGTCCGTCTGTCCGTCCGTCCGTCTGTCCGTCTGTCCGTCCGTCTGTAAACACTCTAACTCGCGCAAAAATTGAGATATTTTGATGAAATTTGAAATGCAAGTTGGTATCGAGACTGGGACGGTTGGTATTGAAAATGGGCGAAATCGGACCATGACCACGCCCACTTTTCCTATATAGAAATAATCGGAAATTTGGTATCTCAGTCACTAATATAGCTGGAGCGATGAAATTTTACCCACGTGTTGAGCTCAGGCCCCTAGGAAGAAATTTGATGAAATTTTGGAAAATGGGCGGTGCCACGCCCACTTATTAAGGGTCAAACCTTGAAAGTTTTATATGTCATAACTCAGAAACCATTGAAGATATATCGACAAAATTTGGTACGCGTGATTTACTTACTTAGGCATACGTTTGGACGGAAAATAGTTAAAATCGGTTGACGGCCACGCCCACTTTTATATATGTATATTACAAAGTGACCTAATAAAAACATTTTAAGCGATATCTCTGTCAAATATAAAGATCTATCATTGAAATTTTGTCGCGTAAGTCCAACTGCGGACATAAAACGAAAAACACAAAAATTTTGGAAAATGGGCGGTGCCACGCCCACTTATTAAGGGGCAAACATTGAAAGTTTTATGAGTCATAAATCAGAAACCGTTGAAGATATATCGATGAAATTTGGTACGCGTGATATACTTACTTAGTCAAATATTTGGACGAAAAATTTCCGAAATCGGTTTAGGGCCACGCCCACTTTTATATATGGGTCTTATAAAGTGACCTAATAAAAGCATTTTAAGCGATATCTCTGTCAAATATAAAGATATATCATTGAAATTTTATAGCAGTAGTCCAACTGCGGATATAAAACGAAAAACACAAAAATTTTGGAAAATGGGCGTGGCACCGCCTCTTTTTATAAACAGGAATATACGAGATTTCTGAGCCCATAACTCGACAAATAATTTATATATAATGACGAAACTTGGTGTGTACACTTTCATTACTTGTGGTAATACACGCTCAAAATTTTAGCGAAATCGGTTGACGACCACGCCCACTTTTATATATGAGAACTATAAAGGGGCCTAATAAAAACATTTTAAGCGATATCTCTGTCAAATATAAAGATATGTCATTGAAATTTTGTGGCATGACTTCCACAATAGACCGGAAACAACAAATAGAAAAATTTTGGAAAATGGGCGTGGCACCGCCTCTTTTTACACAAAGGGATATACGAGATTTCTTAGCCTATAACTCGACAAATAATTGAGATATTATGACGAAACTTGGTTTATACACTTTTATAACTTGTGTTAATAGACACGCAAAAATTTATTGAAATCGGTTTATGACCACGCCTACTTTTTAAGAAAGATATTTCTGGAACACCCTTTGGGAATTTGTAACATGACATCTTTGTAACTAGAAGTCATAAAGGAATGAAATTTTGCACAAAGTATAATATTGATATGCTTAGTTGGATGACTGATAAAAATTTAGAAAATGGGCGTGACTACGCCCACTTTATGCAGCACTCGCTTTATATTAAGTGCACCGTGTTTCCATCAAACGCAAACAAACAATGAAAGCATACAGCTGAGTATCTAATGTTCGATTCCACTCGAACTTAGGCTTCCTTACTTGTTATTTAAATAAATTGTTTTTAGTAAAATAAAGTAAAAATGTTTTTGGTTTTATCAAAAAGATAAGAAACCTGATAAAAACCCGCTCAATTTCGCATCAGCACTTGGTAACGCTGATTCGAACATAGTTCATATAGTTGGCAACACTTAACTTCGAACCGACGGGGTTCGATTTTCGAAGTGTTCGGCACCGTGGCTTTCGGCGTTTCGGTAGTTCGTTCGGTGTTCGTGATACTGGCATTACTTTTGAAGTATAGTTAGAGGCCCTTGGCAACTGACAATCTGGCATGTCAAGCAGTGTGTATGTGTGAGTTTTTTGTGTGTTACTGCAATCGGCAGTCGTCGTGCTACACGTTCTTGTTCGGGCTCGCGTTGATGAGAATCAAATCTTTTAGATATTTGCGTCAATCACCCGACACTCACACATATGTATACACTTCTTAACATTCCAGATTTTAAGTGGCCAAGGGCCTTAAGAGTTTGATATACATATGTATTATAAGCGATATTTGTGTACTAAAATGTTAAATTATAGTCTGAAAAAATTACATTTCGCTAGCTTAGAGTGAAAACTGTGTAAGTCCACTTTTATGAAAAAGTGTATTTTTATGTAGAACGCTAGAATACGCTAGAATACGCACCGCGCTAAACAAGTCTGAGATACTTGTCATATATCTACTCGTTGTTATTCAGTGATACGCAAATTGTGTAAGTCCAAAAAGCGAAAAAAATTGTGTAAGTCCAAAATATTTATATGAACAGAAATTTTTTTTCATTTCGAATTTTTTTTTCTTTTTCGTTTTTTGTCTCTCCTACAAAGTTTTAAAAAAGGACTTACACAATTTGCATTCTAAGCTAGCGATTTTTATCATTTGTAGAAAAAATTGTAGTTTTTTTTGGTAATTTTAATTTTGGTAAATTTTTTACATTGGCTGTGACCCCCGGCCCGCCCCCCCCCCCCCCCCGAAAAATTCTCTAGCTACGCCACTGATCGTGAACCAGAATGCCGATTTCCGAACTTCGAAAAAATCTGACGTTCATCGGACGTGAATCGAATTGCAGAATGCCATTTGATCCAATTCACCTCCGATGAAAGTGGATCGTAAACCGGAATAGATGTGTTAGTTACCTTAAATAGCGCTGGCTGAATGGAATAAATAAACTAATTTCCACCTTAAATTGTTGAAACTTTTTTATTAACAGCAAAAAACAATTGTTACATAAACTAAAATATAAAATAAAGAAAATAAATATTAAAGAATATAACAAATCCATATGTAAGGGTAAATTTAAATTCATTTGGTTATTTTGTATGATAATAAACATGCATACATATATTTACGTATGTACATATTTATATATATATATATATATATAAGGCACTTTAAAATAAATATATGTATATACAGTGTTGGAAAAAATAATAGGGACAAAATTTTGCAATTCTCCATTTATTTCATTTTAAGACCAAATAATAATTACCATATATTGATGCTTACACGGAGAGGACATGCTTCAATGACTCTGGGGTGGTTTTTGTATAATAATTTAATTTTTATGAATAAATATAATGAAATGTATAATTTAAGTTGGAAATAATAATAGGGACAAACTTTAAATTCGATTGTTTTTTCAAATAAACTACAATATTTATTTAATTTAACGAGCACAGGCCCAAGTTATATTTTTATTTTTTATTTTTTAGAAACTAGAAAAAAACTTTTTAAGCATGGATGTAACTACAGCTGTTTCACCTTAGATCCCTCTAAGACTCATCAGGTTACTTTTGCTTCTGCCAAGACTCGAACTTGCGCACCTTGCAGTACAATAACTACAGTTCTAACCGCTGAGCTATTGCCTGCCTTCGACATCTGATAGAAAATTTGTTGCTAGTTTCTTTCCTACTATAATTCGTTTCTAACTTATGCACATACATATGTACATATTTACACATTTTTGTATGATTAAACATAAGTAGCGTATAAAGTGTAGGGATGTTCAAATGAACTTAATTTTTTATTTTTATTTATTTAATTTAACGAGCACAGGCCCAAGTTATATTTTTATTTTTTATTTTTTAGAAACTAGAAAAAAACTTTTTAAGCATGGATGTAACTACAGCTGTTTCACCTTAGATCCCTCTAAGACTCATCAGGTTACTTTTGCTTCTGCCAAGACTCGAACTTGAGCACCTTGCAGTACAATAACTACAGTTCTAACCGCTGAGCTATTGCCTGCCTTCGACATCTGATAGAAAATTTGTTGCTAGTTTCTTTCTAGTTTCTTGCCAGCGCACGCCGCCGCGCCGATACGCAGATTTCACGGATTATGGCGGCGGCGGCCGATTATGAAGGCAATCGGCGCGGCGGCGGCGGTGTCAATCGGCGGCGTATATGTCTAATTGGTAGCCCTTTGCTTATGTTAATATTTCCTATTCTCGTTTTATGAGCAGTTTCAAGCAGTTTTAAGCAAAATGTTTTTAAGGGTTCGATTTGTGGACTTTCTAACATAATGGAAAATGACCATATTTTGGCAAGTGGTTCAGTAAATGGTTTCATAAATGGCAAACATTTCAACAGATGCAAACGTCTCCATCCTCTTTTGTGTTTAGCCCTGGAAAATTTACATCTTGACCGTTCGAAATTCTCCGGAAGTCTTCAACGTACATACAAACACTCAGCAAACATTTCACCAATTCCAAATTGTAACCTCGATGAATTGTTTACAACATAGCTTGCAAATTATATACATTCACAGGAATGGATGATATTAACATGGCTCGTGTTGTATCATTCACTAAAACATGTGGCAATGACGATGGCTGCAATCCACTTAACTTGAAAATAAAAAAAATGGATGGCTCTTTATTTCCGCCTTGTAGAGCCGAACTGCGACAACATTTTCTACACACGGTATACATCGCTCATCTTTGGAGTCTTGCTCATCTACCCGAGCCTACCACGTTATTGCCCACTGAGTATGGATGGGAGGAAAAATATGGCAAATATTTGTTTAAATGGTTTGTGGGTGATCAAATGACCGCAATCAACCGCGATTAAATCACCGCTGGACATAAAAATGACCGAACAGGAGATCGCAAGCCTGAAGGCACCACTCGCTGCCCTAACAACAGCGCTAAATGAAATGAAACAGATAATACATTTCTGCACGATACACAAAACAAAAGCAAAGGGAGAACTGGCTGAACTAAATGTCATAATAGCCAACATGAGAACGAGATCCGGCAGATCACGATGAACATAAACAGAATAGAGCAACAAAACGGATGGGGAAAATATAAACAAATTGCCACCAGCCAACAGAACCTACCAATAGAGCATGAAAATACACAAGATATCAAAAGCCGAAGAGGACTGCAAAAGGAAAAGGTTTATCTAAAAACTAAGCATGGGGACACGGAGGGAAAAGTGACCATACTTTCCAAGGTAAACACATCAAAAATAAAGGAAGCAAATTCGGCCAAGGTGAAACACGCAACATGGTACAAAAACAAAAACTACTGTGGCATAGTGAAAGAGATGAAGATAATAAAAAAGCAAGATGCATGGTTATACAACAAAAACAAATATTATGGTAACATAGTCAAGAAAATTAAGACAACAAAAAATTCTATAATGAAGACAATACAAAAGCAAGACATATGGTTACACTACATATACTGTGGCATAGTGAAGGAAATGAAGGCAATGAATAACGATACAATGAAGACAATGCAAAAGCAAAGCGAAGAAGAAATCACACCATACGTACGGGATAAAGGCGGAGGCGATATAATTGCCAACGGGATAACGGACATACATGATAGATATATTAAAGAAAAGGAAATAGGAAGAAAGAAGTATAAACAGAAAAAGGTACATAGATTATTAATACACCAAAACATAAAAAATATATACATATGTAGATAGATTAGTTCAACGAAAACAGAAATATTCAAAATACTGTCTGCCATTAGAGACAAATACCAAATCGATTTGATCGCAGGTGTGAATAGAGTCTTAAAGTTTATTATTATCATTATTCTTTGTCAGGAGTTATCGGATGTATAGATGGCAGTCATATTCCAATAGCAGAGCCTAAGATTTACCCTAACTCATACATTAACCGAAAAAAATACCATTCTGTGCTACTCCAGGGCATTTGCAATGAAAAAATGGAATTTATCGACTGCTATGCGGGAGAAGCTGGATCCATACACGATTCCTGCCTTTTCCGCAGGTCAAAAGTTTATATGAAAATTGTTGATGGTAAAGTCATTCAGGCTCAGCTTGTATATAATGAACCAATTTCATTTATTTACAAACTGCTGGGAATTTTTCAGTAAAATTTTCAGGAAATATTCTGTAGATGATAATTCATCTAATTTTAACACTTTCAACTATTATTAAGTTATAATATTAAAGTTCTCCAAAAAGAGAATTCTGTCGGCTAAGGGTTATTTTTTGAAGCGCGACCAAAGGCCGGCAATGCAAAAAGGTGTTCAACACATACATTACTTTAACAAGGAATATCTCCTGAACTATAAGCGTCCGGCGGGTGGGACTTTGTTTTTTATGATCTGTGAGACCACCCTTACCCTCCGGAGAAAGTAATTTTTATCGGATCGTGGTTCATTATAAACAAATTTTCCCGTCATTCATATATAAAGTCACATATTTATCGCATATAAATGTATGAAACTTATATTTCAGGAAGTATTTATATACCTTAGGACCAGCATTTGCTGGGTGACCAGGCTTATGGGCTGAAATCTAATTTGATAATACCGTTCAGAGATTGTGGAAACTTAAGTGCGCACCAAAAACGATACAACAACATACACGCTTCTGTACGAGTCGTAATTGAGAGGTCTTTTGGGTTACTTAAAGTGAGATTTCGTCGACTTCAAAAGCTTTACACCAGGCGGCCAGACTTAATACCACTGATAATAATTTCGTTCTGCATTTTACATAACCTTTGTTTAAAACAAGGCGATTTTTTGAATGAACCATTACCTGGACCGGAAGATTTCGAGATTATTCAAGCTTCAAATTATGCTGAATCAGGTGGAAGTGAAAAAAGAAATTACATTACACGTATATTGTAGTACTAAACATTAAATAAATATATTCTTCACCATCTTTCCAGGTATGGAAAACATAAGTCTTTTTTTTAATTTCCAACTCAAAAAGTCAGTCAGAGAGCTAATATTTTTAGCAATGTGATGCTAGGTAGCCAAGGATACACAATCCATCGCTAAAGCTGACTTATGCATTAAAGTAGTCAAATGCCTTGAATTACCATCGTTGGCGATGTGCTCTAAAGACGGGTGAATATGGCAATACTTGCAACCTCGTCCCTGGCCGTTGAGTCCCCAGTCAAAAAGTTCAAGCCCTATAATCCATTGGTTCCGATACACTCACAAAAAAATCATCAACACGACTGATGTAAAATTAACACGATCGATCTTTACACATAAAACAGCAAAATTTTTTTTTTTTTCAAATTACAGGATGTGTGAAACATGATTTTGGCTTTGTAACTGTCATCTGAAAATTTGGTAAATTCAACCAAATTTTATTGTTGATACAACATGAAGAAATTTAAAATATACAAGATGATTCAAATATAAAATTTTATTCCTAAATGTCATTTGGAATTTGGTTTATTTAACATGATGATAGTGTCAATGTAAACCAAAAAAAATGTTAGAAAATGACGTCCCAATTTTAGTGTTAATACAACATGAAAACAAATGTTAAAACAACAAGAACCACAATTAACAATAACAGTTAGTTGATATAACACGAAACAATGTTCAAACATAAACGTCATATGGAATTTTGGTTTATTCAACACGATGATAGTGTCAATATAATCTAAAGGAGTGTTAAAAAGAACGTCAAAACTATTTTTAAACATACAAAATTTTTTCAATGTTTGAAGTTCTGCTGTTCGTGCAAAACACAAACTAATATAATTTTTTTTTAACAAAAAGAAAATTTTGTGCCGTGGCAATGATGGGAGTTTAGCATTTATATTTCCATTTATATTTTTAGTTCGCAGGTAAGTTAAAAGTGTGTTATGTAACTGCGTGCGTTGGGCAGAGGCGAGGCGGAAGACTGGCATGCTTGCATCCCAGGCTAGCTCGTCGACGGGTGGATTCTTTTCCGCCTGCCTTTACCCACAGTCACACAAACAAAAAAGAAGGTGTTCATGCCATGGAGTAAGGAGTATCGGAAAAGAAAAGGATACTAAGAAGAAATGAAAACTGAGTCCTGTCCTTGTCCTGTCCTTGTCCTGTCCTGTGGAGTCTATCCCTCCCTCTTCGACGTGAACACGCGAAGCCATGGGCGCTGTGCTGACTCCTATTTTCTTACAGCGCCCCCAAACTCGGTCATCTAGTCAGAAAAGAGCGTCAGTTACAGTCCATATCGTCCATTCCTACTTTCCCTTTATTTCACCAAGCACTGCATCTTGCTCATCCGTATCTCAACCCATAAGTAAAAGAGTAGACCTCAAGTTGAATAATTCATAAATTTTATTGATACTTTTCTTCTAAACAAATTCCTTTAGAATTACTCACTAATATTGAATTTCAAACTAACTGATTAATTCTAACTAGTATCGCCGGTGGTCGAAATTCGACCATGCAATTTATTTTTTCAACTTTGTATTGGTACAAAAATTATTCCTTTTCGCGGAGATAAGCAACACTTTCCAAATTCCAATTGTACCGCAACACTGATTTGCCCTTTTGATCACGGTCCGACGCGAAATCATGGTCAAAATCAAGGCAGATCTAGGAAGGTGGTGGGCCGGTGGTGAGCGATTTTAAATTAAAGCGACTCTTCAACTGTGTTTACGATATCTATTTATCTTAACTAAAAATTTTATTTATTAATTATAAAGAAATTAAATAATTTATAGAAAAAAATATATGCCTATGCACTGCTCCTGACTCATACGAACACACCCATATCAATTTTATGTGGATATGAGTATGTTAAATGTGCTAAATAGCCTGGCAATTCTTTGTATGGAAAAAATGTTAGCCTATTAATATATAGATATGTATATAAGTATATACATATGTGTACCTAGATCTCTATCTATAAAATTCAGAAACAAAAAAATCTCATATGTACAAATGTATGTACTAGCTTATAAGGGTGCTTTTAGGGATAATCCAATCTTTTAATTTCAGAGATATATGTACATATATATATATATCGATGTATTTAAATTCAAATTTTACCTATTTAGACCCTCTAGTGTACATATATACGCATGTACGTATGTATGCATAAACAAAATGTATCTACTCCTATGCACCTAAATACAATTCAAATCTTTCTATTCCTCTTACTTTGACTTCATGTCCTCTATACGTACATATGTATGACCTATTTATTGTGTTTATATGTATGTAGATATATACGTATGCGAAAATATTTAGCAAAACAAAATTAATAGAATAAACTCACCTGGCAACTCCGGCGAAAATGGTACCACTCGCTGAGAAAACCTTGAGAGGAAAAGCTGCGAATTTTAGGAGACTTATCGATATATGTACATACATATAATACTATACAAGTAAAGCATTGCCAAAAATTTTTACTCGTTGAATATTCATTCGCTCGTCTGTGGGAACCGCGAGCGGATCTTATTTGGCAAAATTATCAAAAAAAATCAAAAAACTATATTGGAAATAAAAAAAATGGAAAAGAATAAACCTACATATCTTGAAAAAAAAAATTATATCACGAAATAAAGAAATTCCTGTCAAGAGGGGAGTACTTGCGATAATTCATTCGCGCTTAACACGCTTGGTTGCACGTGGCAAAAAAATGGAGTAAGGTAAGAAAAATTACAGATGTAGGTGAACTAAACAAGGGTGAAACAAATCTTGACAGGAATAATTAAAAAGAGAAAGTGTTAAATAATAAATTAAACAGGTGGTATTAAAACAAAAAAAAAAAAACGGTTCTGCTGCATCGGCTCCCTCGGCTGCTGCTGGCGTTGCGCGTCGCGGTCGCAAGTGTCGCCTCTGCCAAAATTGCTCCTTTTCTAGCTCACGTTAGTATGTATGTATGTTTGTGTGGTGAGAAGCCCCAACTGATCTCTGTTCCCTGTCCCAATTTCGGTTCCAACCAGCTGTAACACTGTTCCCACCACTGTTAACTTACGGCCAACCAAATTGTTGAGTGGAAAAAATGTATATATGTCTGTATGTATCACCGTGCGCAAGTTTATCTGTATTATGATGCATCTGTTGCCATCAAAATTTTAGTCGTAGATATCTGTATGTAAGTATGTAGATGCGGTGTGCATTTATGCGATCGAGTGTAAGTGGATAAATGTATGTGTGCATGTATGTGGTAGTATCACTTAAATGTTGGTGGCAAGTGAACATGTACGTATTGTGGTTGTTGTACCACCAGAGTTTTCCATATGTATGTACATGTGTTGATCGGTGACCCAACACTGGGTGGAGGTCCCTGTGGCGACCTATGGAGTGAAGTTATAAAACATATATATTTACATATATGTACGTATGAGTATGTACGAGTGTATATGCGCCTCTTGCTGTATGCCAGCACGGATTTAACCGGGGTTTGAATTGTTGGCTGTAAAATAAGACGAACCTATGTCCTTGTGTTTAACGCTGAATTTAGCTCAGCTTGCCAATTTGCTTTTCACTAGCTACCGAAAAAGTAATTGTAGCAGAAACAACCAAGCAATTCAAAGCCCCGGACAGTAACTTTGCAAAAATCATCCCGTTGCCAACGTTCAGGCTCCTTTTATATCATCCCATCTACAACAAGTAAGGAAGCCTAAGTTCGAGTGGCATCGAACATTAGATACTCAGCTGTATGCTTTCATTGTTTGTTTGCATTTGATGGAAACACGGTGTAGGTACTTTATATAAAGGAAGTGCTGCCTAAAGTGGGCGTAGCCGCGCCCATTTTCAAAATTTTTATCAGTCATCCAACTAAGCATATGAATATTATTCTTTGTGCAAAATTTCATTCCTTTATGACTAGTTACAAAGATGTCACGTTACAAATTCCCAAAGGGTGTTCCAGAAATATCTTTGTTAAAAAGTAGGCGTGGTCATAAACCGATTTCAATAAATTTTTGCGTGTCTATTAACACAAGTTATAAAAGTGTATAAACCAAGTTTCGTCATAATATCTCAATTATTTGTCGAGTTATAGGCTAAGAAATCTCGTATATTCCTTTGTCTAAAAAGAGGCGGTGCCACGCCCATTTTCCAAAATTTTTCTATTTTTTGTTTCCGATCTATTGTGGAACTCTTGCCACAAAATTTCAATGAATTATCTTTATATTTGACAAAGATATCGCTTAAAATGTTTTTATTAGGCCACTTTATAATATCCATATATAAAAGTGGGCGTGGTCGTCAACCGATTTCGCTAAAATTTTCAACATGTATTACCACAAATAATAAAAGTGTACACACCAAGTTTCGTCATTATATATCAATTATTTGTCGAGTTATGGGCTCAGAAATCTCGTATATTCCAGCTTCTAAAAAGAGGCGGTGCCACACCCATTTTCCAAACTTTTTGTGTTTTTCGTTGTATGTCCGCAGGTGGACTCCTGGCATAAAATTTCAATGATATATCTTTATATTTGACGGAGATATCGCTTAAAATGTTTTTATTAGGTCCCTTTATAGTTCCCATATATAAAAGTGGGCGTGGCCGTCAACCGATTTTAACAATTTTTCGTGCAAACATTTTCCTAAGTAAGTACATCACGCGTACCAAATTTCATCGATATATCTTCAACAGTTTCTGAGTTATGACTCATAAAGATTTCAATGTTTGCTCCTTAATAAGTGGGCGTGGCACCGCCCATTTTCCAAAATTCAATCAAATTTCTTCATAGGGGCCTGAGCTCAACACGTGGGTAAAATTTCATCGCTGTAGCTATATTAGTGGCTAAGATACCAAATTTCCGATTTTTTCTATATAGGAAAAGTGGGCGTGGTCATGGTCCGATTTCGCCCATTTTCAATACCAGCCGTCCCAGTGTCGATACCAACTTGCATTTCAAATTTCATCAAAATATCTCAATTTTTGCGCGAGTTAGAGTGTTTACAGACGGACAGACGGACAGACGGACGGACGGACGGACGGACGGACGGACGGACGGACGGACATTGCTCAATCGATTTCTCTTTTCACGCTGATCATTTTGATATATATAAGTCTATAGTGGCCGCTGTGGTGCAGTGGGTAGAGTGCTCGCCTGCTATGCCAGAGGTCTCGGGTTCAAATCACGGTCCGAGCAAAACACCAAACCAATTTTTCTAATTAGTAAAAATCCAATTATTGGGTTTTTTAAGAGCAGCGGTCACCTCTCGGCAGTCGTTGGCATACCCTCCGAGAGTATTTCTGCCATGAAAAAGCTTCTCACAAAAAATGCATTCGCCGTTCGGAGTCGGCATAAAACTGTAGGTCCACCCAATTAGTAGGAAAAACAAAAAGGAGCACACCTCGAATTGGGAGAGAAGCTCGGCCATAAAACTCGCCAGAGTTATAATAGCGCCATTGTATTATTATATTATAAGTCTATATCTATCTCGATTATTTCATTCTGTTACAATCCACCGTTATGTGATTAAAACTATAATACTCTGTGTACTAGTACAGCTGAGTATAAAAAGGATTAACGTGCTGCTATGTATACATATTAAACGCTACTTTCTTGCGGGGGAGTTTATATGCACGTACAAATGTATACATATTAACGTTAGGTACTTTATTACCAAGAAAGATTATATGCATGTACATATGTATGTATGTATCGATACATATACTCAAATTTCTTTCGGGTTCGATCTGAGGTTTGACGATTGGACTTTAACATAGGCACAACATACAGAACGCTGTTACTAACAGAACCTCAATCAAACCGCCTAACATAATGACATTACATTACATTTAGATCAGGGATTACCACACCAATACTTTCAAACATTGTGCATGTGTTAAAAGCACAAAAGCTCTTGGCTACACTCAAAAGAAACTCAACCATTGTCGAAAATTAAAATTTTTAAATTGGAAATGGATAGTATTTTTATTCCTAACTTCACAAAAAACCACAAACAAAAAAAATTAAAATAAAAAAATATGTGACGAAATGCAAAATCATGATTCCTAATAAAAATATTACGTAAAAAAATCCAAACAAAAAAACCACCCCCAACACACAATCATTTACAAGCATTCAGAGACTGCTCGAACAGCACTACCTGCTAGCTCAACAGCTCAATGCTGACCACTGTAGACCTGTAGGCAAGCTTTGAGATGGGATTTTGGGAAATTCACCAAAATTGGTTCCATTGACAGAAAAGGGTTGCCGGTGCAGCGAAAAAATGAGAAAAAAATATTTTAAGATCGTGGTAGAGTTGTATAATAAATAATTATATCAAAGTGCACTCTTTAAAACAGATTGAGAATGTGTTTTTAAGTGATCAACGAAGGATAGCTGAAGTTAAAAGTTAGTTTTATTTTGTTTCCAAGCTCTAAAGATTTCCGAAAAGCCAATGAAATTTTTTAAAAAGTTGACTGTTGCATATTATTATATTACAATTGAATGAGCTGCAAAATTGCATACTCAAAAATCTTCTAAAAAATGTAGCTTTATAATTCTTAGCCCGTTTTTATGATAAGTACTTCCTTAACTTTGAAAAATTGGAAATACTAAAAATACTGCCTAAAAAGTTAACAATAATCGCTGCTAAATATATGGGTTACTTTCGAGCATCACCTACATTAACCAAGATATGCGTTAGAAATATAAACATTAAAATTAAATATAAAGCACAAAAAGAAAATTATTGTAGGTACATATGAAAAACCCTGTATCTAGTAGTGAAGTGCGGCTTTGTGCGACGTAATTTTTTGTCGGCTAACTACTAATTGTACTAGATATCATGTCCGAGGGTTAATTTGACTGAGTCTGACAGAGCAACATAACAAAACCAATTTTTAACATGAAAAAGAGTGATAATTTTTTTTTAAATATCCCAACTTTAAAAGCTTAAAACTATAAACTTAGAGTTATTGGAAACCAAGGATATTATTGAAAAGTGTTAAGAGTTTGATATATGTATTATAAGCGATATTTGTGTACTAAAATGTTAAATTATAGTCTGAAAAAATTACATTTCGCTAGCTTAGAGTGCAAACTGTGTAAGTCCACTTTTATGAAAAAGTGTATTTTTATGTAGAACGCTAGAAAAATCAAATACGCACCGCGCTAAACAAGTCTGAGATACTTGTCATATTTCTACTCCTTGTTATTCAGTGATACGCAAATTGTGTAAGTCCAAAAAGCGAAAAAAATTGTGTAAGTCCAAAATATTTATATGAACAGAAATTTTTTTTCATTTCGAATATTTTTTTCTTTTTTGTCTCTCCTACGAAGTTTTAAAAAAGGATTTACACAATTTGCATTCTAAGCTAGCGATTTTTATCATTTGTAAAAAAAATGTTAGTTTTTTTTTGGTAATTTTAATTTTGGTAAATTTTTTACATAGGCTGTGACATCCCCCCCCCCCCCCCCCCCGAAAAATTCTCTAGCTACGCCACTTCGGGGTGTGCTTTCTTTATTGGAAAGCAGGGTCGAATTGTTTTCTGATCGACAGATATCAAAAGAGATTAATTTAGTTATATCTTATTTTATTTGATTAATTAAAATTCAAGTCTGACATATGTATTTATTTACATATGCATGTATATTTTGTACTGTTGTATTCACTTATAACAGACATGCGTCTAGTGCACTAAATTTCTAGTGTACTACATTTCCACCACCACTAAATATAATAGGAAATGGACAACTTTTGGAGGAAATTAGTGCACCACCACCATGTCTAGCATATACCATTAATTTAAAGATATAAATTAAAATAATAATTAATTAAAACAAAAAAAAAGAGCCATAACCCAGCAGGGCTTTCTCTTACATGTAATGGATAAAATCATCGAGAAATCTTGATTCATCGCTTACACTTTCGAATACGGATTGCATTACTTTAACATAGGCATGTCATTGGCGGTATTGTCTTACAATATTGTAGACAATAATGCATTATATAATCGCTACTAATATTGGAAAAAATAAGCTGGTACATGTAATAAGTTCTTTCACTGGTATAAGTAATTGCATATTTCACACAATCCAGTATAGTAATCTATAATGTATTATAATAAAAACTGGCAAAATAAACGAGAATGAGCGTAAATTGCTTTACAAAAATTTAAATCAATGTAGGCTTTGCAAAATATATCGGCAGTGTTCCAAATCTTTTCGCTTATTTTATGCAATACGGGTAAGCGAAAAATTAATTTTAAAACTAAGAGTAAGCAATTTATGCCGAAAACAAATAGCAAACAGAATGAATAAAAAATCAATTCTTTGCAAAATGTATTTTAAAAAAAGCACTATTTGAATAATAATTATTACACTATGTATTTGCACAGCTATTGGCTTATTTAAAAAAATTTTAACGATGGAATAACACGACTAACCACGACAGTTTTATAATGAAAACTGGCAAAATAAACGAGAATGAGGGTAATTTGCTTTACAAAACTGCTATTTAGAAAAATTAAAATCAAAGCAAAGCGTTTGCAAAAAAATAACGGCAGTACTCCAAACCTTTTCGATTATTTTCTGCATTACCAGTAAGCGAAAAAATAATAATTTTAAAACTGTCGCATTACAAGTAATGAGCAAAGTAAGCGAAGGAGTGTTTATTAGCTATTTGTAATGCGTTATTTCATTGAATACAAGTTCAAGCCATTACCAAAATATGGAAAATCCCTGCTGGGAAATTCACTTAAAGTAAATATCTAGCAGGGTACGGGAAAACTCACTCGTGAACGCTCAAAAATACATTCTTCTCATATCACAAACAAATATTCAAAGAAAAACAGCAATCGATCGCCCATAGCGGTGGCGATAAACTCAATGCATAAATTCACTCAAAAATGAATTATCGCACAATTTCTCTGGTAAATTCACTCTTTGAGTTTATTTTATAATTTTTTGCGCTAGCGATCATTTTTTGAGTTTATCATTTTTTGATCGCTCTTTGAGTTTATCATTTTATGCGTTCACAAGGGTTTTTTGCAGGGTACGGAAAAACTCACTCATGAACGCTCAAAAATACAATCTACTCATATCACATACAAATATTCAAAGAAAAATGTATAAACACTCAAATAACGAGTGAACTAACGCACAACAGCAATCGATCGCTCATAGCGGTGGCAATAAACTCAATGCATAAATTCACTCAAAAATGAATTATCGTACAATTTCTCTGGTAAATTCATTCTATGAGTTTATTTTATAATTTTTTGCGCTAGCGATCATTTTTTGAGTTTATCATATTTGATCGCTCTTTGAGTTATCATTTTATGCGTTCACAAGGGTTTTTTGTGAGGTTTAAGTAGCTAATGGCATCGTGAAGGCGCAGTTTTTGGATGATGGCGTGCGTTTATTAGATGATAAATATGATATATGTATGTATGTAGATACATATGAATGCATTTGTGTACGTAGATATGTATGTATGTACATATGTATGTATATATTTATAATATTTTAAAAAGCCTTAGGTCTTATAGCGATATATGTATATGTACATATGTATATTGAAGTTGCACTTTAACAATTTTATTATGTATTTATTCAATCTAATAAAAAGTTTATATATGTATGAGTTTACATACATATGTATGTACATACATATGTATGTATATGCATATGAAATAGGACGTTAATGAAAAAAATTCTGAAATAAGACGTTTTTCAAACAATTTTTGAAATAGCCGTCGATATGTAGTCTAGGTATATAAATATTTTATTTAACATAGGTACCTACATCTTTAGATTTTCCTTTAAAACTGGAATTGAACAACTGAGCGTACGTTCAAAATACAAGTTCGGATTTTATTAAATTGTACATATGTATGTATGTATGTACATAATATTAATGCATGCACATATGTATGTATGTATATTCAATAATGGAATGCGGGTAATGATATTTTCCATTTCGAATATATATACATAGTACATGTGTACAAATAAATAAAATGCGAACTTATTTTTTTAACGCTCAATTGTTGTATTCTAGTTTTCAAGTAAGAACTAAATACATACATATATATGTAGGTATTTATGTTAAAAAAAATATTTAACAACCCTTAACTCATACATATAGACTACAAATGTACATAAATATATATGTAGGTACATCGGTTTGTAAATATAAATTTTTATAAATATTAATTTAAATAAATTGAATAATTTAATTAGTTTGAATAAATACATACTTAATAAAATTTAAACTCGACATACCTACATACATATACATACCTATCGCTATGGGAGCTAAGGCTTTTGAAAATATTCCCTGAAGGAACGATGGGTACAATTGTCCTAAAATTATAGACCTAGGTATAGTTACACTGTAAGTAGACCAAATAGAGTTCAAACAAGTAAGGAAGCCTAAGTTCGAGTGGAATCGAACATTAGATACTCAGCTGTATGCTTTCATTGTTTGTTTGCGTTTGATGGAAACACGGTGCACTTAATATAAAGCGAGTGCTGCATAAAGTGGGCGTAGTCACGCCCATTTTCTAAATTTTTATCAGTCATCCAACTAAGCATATCAATATTATACTTTGCGCAAAATTTCATTCCTTTATGACTTCTAGTTACAAAGATGTCATGTTACAAATTCCCAAAGGGTGTTCCAGAAATATCTTTCTTAAAAATAGGCGTGGTCATAAACCGATTTCAATAAATTTTTGCGTGTCTATTAACACAAGTTATAAAAGTGTATAAACCAAGTTTCGTCATAATATCTCAATTATTTGTCGAGTTATAGGCTAAGAAATCTCGTATATCCCTTTGTGTAAAAAGAGGCGGTGCCACGCCCATTTTCCAAAATTTTTCTATTTGTTGTTTCCGGTCTATTGTGGAAGTCATGCCACAAAATTTCAATGACAGATCTTTATATTTGACAGAGATATCGCTTAAAATGTTTTTATTAGGCCCCTTTATAGTTCTCATATATAAAAGTGGGCGTGGTCGTCAACCGATTTCGCTAAAATTTTGAGCGTGTATTACCACAAGTAGTGAAAGTGTACACACCAAGTTTCGTCATTATATATAAATTATTTGTCGAGTTATGGGCTCAGAAATCTCGTATATTCCTGTTTATAAAAAGAGGCGGTGCCACGCCCATTTTCCAAAATTTTTGTGTTTTTCGTTTTATATCCGCAGTTGGACTACTGCTATAAAATTTCAATGATATATCTTTATATTTGACAGAGATATCGCTTAAAATGCTTTTATTAGGTCACTTTATAAGACCCATATATAAAAGTGGGCGTGGCCCTAAACCGATTTCGGAAATTTTTCGTCCAAATATTTGACTAAGTAAGTATATCACGCGTACCAAATTTCATCGATATATCTTCAACGGTTTCTGATTTATGACTCATAAAACTTTCAATGTTTGCCCCTTAATAAGTGGGCGTGGCACCGCCCATTTTCCAAAATTTTTGTGTTTTTCGTTTTATGTCCGCAGTTGGACTTACGCTACAAAATTTCAATGATAGATCTTTATATTTGACAGAGATATCGCTTAAAATGTTTTTATTAGGTCACTTTGTAATATACATATATAAAAGTGGGCGTGGCCGTCAACCGATTTTAACTATTTTCCGTCCAAACGTATGCCTAAGTAAGTAAATCACGCGTACCAAATTTTGTCCATATATCTTCAATGGTTTCTGAGTTATGACATATAAAACTTTCAAGGTTTGACCCTTAATAAGTGGGCGTGGCACCGCCCATTTTCCAAAATTTCATCAAATTTCTTCCTAGGGGCCTGAGCTCAACACGTGGGTAAAATTTCATCGCTCCAGCTATATTAGTGACTGAGATACCAAATTTCCGATTATTTCTATATAGGAAAAGTGGGCGTGCTCATGGTCCGATTTCGGCCATTTTCAATACCAACCGTCCCAGTCTCGATACCAACTTGCATTTCAAATTTCATCAAAATATCTCAATTTTTGCGCGAGTTAGAGTGTTTACAGACGGACGGACAGACGGACAGACGGACGGACGGACAGACGGACGGACGGACGGACGGACGGACATGGCTAAATCGATTTCTCTTTTCACCCTGATCATTTTGATATATATAAGTCTATATCTATCTCGATTATTTCACTCTGTTACAATCCACCGTTATGTGATTAAAACTATAATACTCTGTGTACTAGTACAGCTGAGTATAAAAATGAATGAAATGTATTGCTAAGCAGGTCAATTGTCTCGAAAATGGCCCAAATGTAATGCAGGGTAGGTGAATTGTATTTAAATTGGCCCGAATGTAATGCACAATGTGCATTGTTTGTTATACGTAATTTGTATATATCAACTTTGCTTTTTCAAATATTTTGTGCCATGTTAGCTTTTCTTACTGAAAATTTTTGATTGTTAAAAAATTTATTTTCCCATTATTCGAAAAAGTTTGCGGAAGTTACAAGAAATTAATATTAATTAAACTAATTAATTCTAAGATCTTAACGGTTGGAAAAAGGTATTGTAAAATCAGTGTAGCTAGATTTTAAAAAATATTTGTTATTGAAATTAACGCATTCTTCATTCTTACAGAAGCGCTTGAACGGGTTATCCATTAAAGGACATTGATAAAAATAAAGCTAATGCTTTCATTGCGTCACAGAAATGATAATATAAGTATAATTTGTTATTTATTTCCTGCAACATGTTTTTGTTGTTATTTAGCTGTTTGCAATAAGAATTTCTTTAATTAATTACTTTTTGTTTGCTTGCTCTTCCGACAGGGTAGGAATATGATGTACTGTGGAACGATTTTCCGTCGTCTCTTGTCAAGTTTGGTTTGGAGACACACCGGTTTCAGCTAATATGCGCCATCTTTAGTGTCTTTTTTCGTTCTGTATTTTCTCGACACTGAAGATGGTGCATATTAGCCGAAACCGGTTTGTCTTCAAACCCAACATGACAAGGGTTAACGGAAAATCGTTCCACATTACATCATTCTTTAATTAACTTTTAGATATAATGTACACTTATTTAATCAAATAAAGAATATAAAAAATAAAGGTCTAGACATGAAATGGTTTCAATGTATATAGAAAAAGTATACCCCGATTGTAATGTACAAATGTCCAATCGACCTAAAGCTGGTCCGAATGTAATGCAGACAGGGACAATTGACCCTTGCCTAGGACATGCAATGTAAAATGTAAATAGAATTTTATATGGGATTGGACCAAATTTTGGACCAGTTACAATCCCCTACAGTCTAGTTTATGGAGTATACTAAGTTTACTCCGAAATCCTACAGGGATTATAAATATGTACATACTTCTCTCATTTTAAAATGAATTTATGTAAGAGTTTATCGCCACTGCAGAGACCCATCGATCGCTGTTGACGTGCGTTCATTTGCGTTCGTTGTCACTGTGTATGTGCGCTCATGAGAGCGTGGCATAGCTCAGAATTATAGAGTGATAATTCGTTTGAGTGAGTTTATTTTGAGCGTTCTTCGCACCCTGGTTTTTTGTGAGGTTTAAGCAGCTAATGGCATCGTGATATTTATAATATTTTAAAAAGCCTTATACTGGTTTCAGACAGAAAAGTAATGTAGTACATTACATTTATAATTTAACAATAAATTTTTGTGATTCCCACACACTCAATTAACAAGGAGATGTCAATTTTCATAAAATAATTTGTTGTTATTGACAACAATTTTTGAATAAATAATCCCGGTAAACATTCGGGTCATAAAAGAGTCCCAAAGGAATCCTAAACTGGAGCATTCACACTCATTATGAGCTCACTTTGGAGCCCGAAATGTTTGTATTTCTGTTCTTAAGGTGGTCCCCTGATATGAGCCTAATTTCATACATTTTATTAGCCTGAATATGTAGTAAAACAAAAAAAAAATCTTTTGTTTTTGCATTTTCCTTCCCCTGACCCAATTCTCTTCATCCTCTCTCTCCCTTCATATTCTCCTCTTCTCTCATTGATTGCGTTCAGAAGTCGCAACTGTTAAGCAAAACACCGAGCGGAAAGTGATATAATTTGCGCCTTCTGAACGAGCTGATACAGACAAAAAACAAATTATTATTATAAATATCTATCCCCAACATAATCGGCAATAGCTTCGCTGCTTTCAAACATTTTTATTACATTCAAAAATTCATAAATATATGTAGGTATTTATATTTTTGTACATATGTCAAAATCGTAAGCACAACATGTTGTCCGAAGTAAGCATAAGCAATTTATGAAGGGAAAAGTGTCCAAACTCACATGATGTTGTGTTGATCAGAAATACTTTGCGTTCAGAAGATAAAAACACAACTGT
Source organism: Urophora cardui (assembly GCA_960531455.1). Taxonomy (NCBI): domain Eukaryota; kingdom Metazoa; phylum Arthropoda; class Insecta; order Diptera; family Tephritidae; genus Urophora; species Urophora cardui. The sequence continues at coordinate 63,318,781 of OY482670.1, read as the reverse complement.
TGCGCAACCGTTGGGATTCTGAACACAACCATTGTGGAACCTTCATTGCTTGCTTTATAGTGTTGTCTGTTGGTATTTTCCTCCGGGTTCGAACCTTAAATTCAATACAACGCCATAAAATAGTGGAACATTCAACATTATATTGAACTTTAGTGATACTTTTATACCTACTTCCCATTTTTCGAATTACAATTATCATTTAAAAAAAAATAAAATAATAAAAAAATTTCCTTATAGCTTAAACAGAATCAGCGTCGGACGAATTTTCGTCGGCCGCGGCGTTCTGTCAAACGATTAAAATACACGGCAATATATGAGAATGAACAGAACGAAAACGCTGGCGAAAATCGCCCGGCGAAAATTCGTCAGAATAGACTTATTTCTAATTTGGACGCTATCGCCTGTCAAATAAACCCACCTGAATAAATACAAGGGTTACAAATAATGTATGTATGTGCATATATACATCAAATATATGCACATATGTACATATACACGTACATATGTACACACTCGCATAAAAGATGCTACACCTCCCCGTAGCCACCCCCACTCTACCCGAAAAAGATGCTACATCTCCCCGTAGCCAAACCCACTCCAGTTCCCTCCAAAAAAGCAACTCGCCTTCCCCTCTCCCATCAAAGCTTAAACAATGGGTATATGTTCTATAATACTAAGCACCCTGCAGGAAAAGCTAGAGGTGGAACCGGTATACTTATAAGAAAGAGGATTAAGCACCACGTTTTAGAAGAATATTGCAAAGAGTATATACACTCAACATCAGTGTACGTAGATGATAGTTCTGGCGGCTTAACTGTATCTGCAATATACTGTCCTCCCCGTTTTAATATAACAGAGTACCAATTTACTGAATTCTTTTCTAAGTTAGGCACGAGATATTTGGCAGCAGGTGATTACAATGCTAAGCATACTTTTTGGGGATCTAGGTTAATAACACCAAAGGGAAGAAGCCTGTTCAAAGCAATCCAAAGCAATGGTCTTGATATTATATCAACAGGGCAGCCAACATATTGGCCCACTGATAGGAGCAAAACTCCCGACCTCATAGATTTTGGGGTAACTCGCGGCCTCGATCGGGATATAGTTCAGATAGAATCACTTTTTGACCTATCGTCTGATCACTCTCCTTGCGTCATATCTATGAAAACCCTTCCAACTTTAAACGAACTGAACCCAAGCTTAACTAATAGATTTACGAATTGGCTGAAGTACAGAAAATTTACAAGTTCGCATATTAATCCAAATGTGAGCCTTAAATCAGCCGCCGAAGTGGAATATGCGATAATTGACTTCACAAACTTACTGCAAGTGGCAGCAAAGGTTTCAATGCCATTACGTCCTGACACGACCCAGCAGCAAAGCTTTAGTTCTTTCAATGAAAACGATATCATTGAGCTAGTTTCCAAGAAAAGGCAACTTAGGAGAGACTGGCAAAGGTTGCGATCTCCAACTCTGAAAAACGAGCTTAAAAAATGTACGAAAGAGCTCCAAATGCTCCTAGAGGAGAAAAGGGAAACAAAATTTCAAAATAGAATTAAGTCCCTCACGGCCACATCCTGTACAGATTATTCCTTGTGGCGCTCTCTCAAATATCTAAAACGGCCGGTTCAGCAGGATCCTCCAATACGAATGCAAAATGGTGAATTTGCTCGAAGTGACCACGAAAAAGGAATAGCTTTTGCAACCCATCTTTCAAATGTGTTTACTCCAAATGATGGCCAAAATGTTCTCCAAGAAAATACACCACAATTACCAGCAATACCACTTGGTTTTATACTAGACGACTTGAATAAAACTATATCCAAAGACATAGAGAATAAGAAAGCACCAGGGTATGACAGAATAACAGGTGGAATGTTAAAAGCTCTTCCCATAGTAGCTATTAAGCAACTACTATACATCCAGTGATGCCGAAATTGGGCCTTTCGGACCAAATCTGGTCCGATAAATTTACTTTGGGCTGTTGGGCGGCTAAACTCAATTTTGGTCCGATTTGTAATATCAATATTTTTAGTGGAGACAATTTCTCGGACGCTAAACGTTTTATCTTTCCCGTGTAAAGTTCTTTTATTGTTAGTGACACACACTATACGCATATCTATTAGAGTTGGGAAATTTAGTTCACTTTGTTGAGCGCTCTCTTCAGTGAACTAGTTCACTTTAGTGACTTTGCATAGGCTATCCAGGAAGGAAGTCCCAAGAAAGCGTTGTCTGCCGCTGTTAAGAGCCGAGCAAAGCAGTGGCAGATGAGGTGTTCGATTGTCTCCTCGCTTCATCATCTTTCAAGCTTATGCAGCATCTAGCCTCTCTGCGTGTTTCCCGATGAGGCAGTGTCCTGTGAGTACCACCACAAGGTTCGAGATGTCATCTCTCCTTAGAGTACTTATTTGATGGGATCGCTTGTGAACCCATTTCTGCCAGATTTGCCTTGATGTTCGACATACTGGCTTCTGTTGCCATCTATCGCTTGCTAGTTTACAGACATGCTGTTTAAGAATTAGCTTGTTTGTGGCTAAGGCATACCTATGCCTTATGGAAGAACATTCTCGGTAGTGCCCTGCCTCGCAAGTTCATCCGCCCTACAATTGCCATTGATATCCCTACGTCCCCGGACCTACACGAGGTGCAGACAGGTCTGTTTGGCGACAGTATAGTGTTAGTTCTGAATTGAATGAGTGGGAGCCAAGATTACTTAGTATGTTCATATGTATTTAAAAATAAATACATATGTAATTCCATTTTAAGTTGACTTCTGATTATTGGGCCTTTTTTGGCGGAATTGGGCGGTAATTTGGTCATTAAAATTTTTTTTCAGTGGCAACACTGTATACATCTACAATAGTATCCTCCGATTATGCCACTTTCCTAATCTATGGAAACTATCTGAAATTATTATGATCCCAAAACCAGGCAAAGACCCGACAATAGTAAGCTCCTACAGGCAAATAAGCTTAATCTCTATCTTTTCCAAACTATTCGAAAAATTATTGCTGAAAAAAATTCAGCCCATCTTAGAACTGCGCGAAACCATACCAGGTCACCAATTCGGATTTAGAGAGCAGCACGGTACGATAGAACAAGTGCATAGAATAGTTTCAGAAATAAGGTCAACTTTTGAAACCAAACGATATTGCACTGCCCTATTCCTAGATGTGGCACAAGCTTTCGATAAAGTATGGCTAGAAGGGCTATTGCATAAAATAAAACACTGGGATCCTAGAAAGCTTTTTAATAGGTAGAAAATTTCGAGTAAGACACAAAAGTTTTACAACCGAAAGTCATCCAATTTCTGCTGGAGTTCCACAAGGTAGCGTTCTAGGGCCTGTACTATACTTAATTTACACAAGCGATCTGCCAACCGACGCGAGCCTTGTCACGTCTACCTTTACAGATGATACGGCCATACTGAGTGTGCACGCAAATCCTACAACTGCTACTATCCAATTGCAGAGACACATAAAAACTTTAGAATAATGGCTTACTACGTGGAGAATTAAGGTCAACGAATCTAAACGTGTACAAGTAACTTTTAGCCTAAAAAAAGACACATGCCCACCAGTCTCAATAAATGGAAAAATAATAACTCAGAAAGACTTCGTTACGTACCTTGGAGTCACATTGGATAGAAGAATGACTTGGAAAAATCACATTGACAAAAAGATTATGCAAACCAAGTTGAAAATAAGCCATTTGCAATGGTTAATTGGTCCAAGTTCCAGACTGGGATTAGATAATAAGATATTAATATTTAATATGGTTTTAAAACCAATTTGGATGTATGGAATACAACTATGGGCCTCAGCATCGAAATCTAGCGTAGAAAGAATTCAAAGGCTACAGTCCAAGATATTAAGAACAATATGCAAAGCTCCTTGGTATGTAAAAAATTCAATTATACATAGTAACCTAGAGATAAATACGGTGACCGAAGAGATAGAGAAAATGCAAACAAATTATGCGAAAAGATTAGCCAACCATCCTAATTCATTAGCAAAAAGTCTCCTAAAGCAAAGCTATCCTAGGTGGTTAAAGAGAAAGGATGTAAACCTCAATTTTGCATAAGGTAATATTCTGTTAGACCAATATCTCGAAAGTAACGTAAAGTAAAGATAATGACGAACGTCGCCGAAGCGACCGACCAATGGCCATCGCGATGAACGGCACCTAGTCCCTGTTGTTCATCGCACGGGCTAGCGTAAATACCGAACAATACAATAAACGTTGCGGAAGCGTCCGACCAACGGCAATCGCGATGAACGCACCTAGTCCCTGTTGTTCATCGCGCCAGCCCGCGCGAAGACAAACACCTCTACGATCACCATGCTATTGCTGTACATATAAATTTAAATGATAACTTAAACTGTTTATCCACTTTTGAGAAAAAAAAAAAAAAATAAATAAATAAATAAATAATAATAATCTATTATATAAAAATGAATGTGTGTGTGTGTGTGTGTGTGTGTGTGTGTGTGTGTGTTATTTATGGACTCCCAAAGTAATCAACCGATCTTTATGAAATTTTCACAGTAGATTCATATGGTATATGCGCTGGTGATAGGGTATACAGATTTTCGGAAAAGTGGGAACTTCCCGGAATATGAGCCCAAATGTGGACCCAGAGTGACCCAGCAAGTCTTTGAGCAATATTGGTATCAAATGAAAGGTGCTGAGCAGGCCTTCAACATAGAGTTATTTTCATTGCGATGCCTAGGCCGGGTCCCGAGATATGGGTCAAAACGTGGACCCGGATGACCCCTGAATATTTCCGAGCGATATTGGTAGCAAAGGAAAGCTGTTGAGGATGACTTCAACAAAAAGCTCTTTAAATAGTTACACTTAGGCTGCTCTCCAAGATATGGGTCAAAGCATGAACCGAAATGACCCCTGAATGCTTTCGAGCGATATTGGTAGCAAATGAAAGGCGTTGAGCAGGGCTTCAACCTACAGCTTTCCCAGAAATGGCTCAAATAGTGGGCCCAGATGGTGATGGAAGGCCTCGTAAAGATAAAGGTAAAGGTAAAGGCAAAGGCAAAGGTAATGGTAAAGGTAAAGGTAAAGGTAAAGGTAAAGGTAAAGGTAAAGGTAAAGGTAAAGGTAAAGGTAAAGGTAAAGGTAAAGGTAAAGGTAAAGGTAAAGGTAAAGGTAAAGGTAAAGGTAAAGGTAAAGGTAAAGGTAAAGGTAAAGGTAAAGGTAAAGGTAAAGGTAAAGGTAAAGGTAAAGGTAAAGGTAAAGGTAAAGGTAAAGGTAAAGGTAAAGGTAAAGGTAAAGGTAAAGGTAAAGGTAAAGGTAAAGGTAAACGTAAAGGTAAAGGTAAAGGTAAAGGTAAAGGTAAAGGTAAAGGTAAAGGTAAAGGTAAAGGTAAAGGTAAAGGTAAAGGTAAAGGTAAAGGTAAAGGTAAAGGTAAAGGTAAAGGTAAAGGTAAAGGTAAAGGTAAAAGTAAAGGTAAAGGTAAAGGTAAAGGTAAAGGTAAAGGTAAAGGTAAAGGTAAAGGTAAAGGTAAAGGTAAAGGTAAAGGTAAAGGTAAAGGTAAAGGTAAAGGTAAAGGTAAAGGTAAAGGTAAAGGTAAAGGTAAAGGTAAAGGTAAAGGTAAGGGTAAAGGTAAAGGTAAAGGTAAAGGTAAAGGTAAAGGTAAAGGTAAAGGTAAAGGTAAAGGTAAAGGTAAAGGTAAAGGTAAAGGTAAAGGTAAAGGTAAAGGTAAAGGTAAAGGTAAAGGTAAAGGTAAAGGTAAAGGTAAAGGTAAAGGTAAAGGTAAAGGTAAAGGTAAAGGTAAAGGTAAAGGTAAAGGTAAAGGTAAAGGTAAAGGTAAAGGTAAAGGTAAAGGTAAAGGTAAAGGTAAAGGTAAAGGTAAAGGTAAAGGTAAAGGTAAAGGTAAAGTTAAATGTAAAGGTAAAGGTAAAGGTAAAGGTAAAGGTAAAGGTAAAGGTAAAGGTAAAGGTAAAGGTAAAGGTAAAAGTAAAGGTAAAGGTAAAGGTAAAGGTAAAGGTAAAAGTAAAGGTAAAGGTAAAGGTAAAGGTTGTGAGGACCCCAATCCTGTAGGTATGGAGTCCCCCACAACAACAGCATGGATTTTTATACATACATATATTTTTGAATTTTTATTACATATGTACATACATACTTATAAATACATATGCATATATACATTGAATTTACGTACGATTGGGAGTTTTTATATGAAATCCGACCCAGCCTAATGTAATCATCATACGAATAGGAACTGGCATACATACATACATACATATATATATATATATTGAATTTACATACGTATATATATGTACACACAGATGGGATTTTTGTACATTCATGAAATCTGACCCAGCCTAATGTACAAATAGAAATTAACATACATACATACATATGTATATACCCTGCAAAAAATGCGATTAATCCGGGCCGTGTCCGGGATCAATCGCAAGGGAGCATGCGACTAATACAATTTTACATCCCTTTATATGGAGTGAATTGATCGCATTTGTTCGAGCATGCCCTATGAAGAGACTAATTGTTCAACTTGTATACCCGAACGGGTACCAATGTAGATTAATCACTAACATACCGAACGGGTACAAATGTAGATCAATCGCTTTCATCCCGAACGGGTACGAATGTAGATCAATCGCTTTCATACCGAGCGGGTACGAATGTAGATTAATCGCTTTCATCCCCAACGGGTACAAATGTAGATCAATCGCTTTCAGCACGAACGGGTACAAATGTAGATTTTTCCTTAAAAAATTTTAAATGTTCATGCATATTTAAATAAAGATTATATAATGTTTTACTTTTGTAAAAAAATCTCAATACATAAATTTAAAAAATTGTAAGTTTTGAGTATGCATTATATCGTCCCCTCAATATAACAATAGCGTATGTGCTCATACACCATTATTTTTTTATTGCATATTTAGAATCTCCATCATTGATTCTATGTCTGGTCAAAATTTCGTCAAATTCTACTTCCACAAAGTGGGTCAAAATGTCATTGGAAAAAATGGTGTATAATTTCTTGTTCAAAAATCTAATAGACATCTGATTTGACAAAAACTTTAAACTCGATTTTCTCAAAACCTAAAAAAAATTATACGCTATTGTTATATTGAGGGGACGATATGAGCAACATTTTGATAAAATTGTTATTAAAAAAGGGTGTTCAATTCCTTTTACCGGTTGTTCTACAATTTTTTAAATACATTGCATATTTTTATAAAATGTCTACATTTAAGGAATCTAGATTTGTACCCGTTCGGAATGAAAGCGATTAATCTACATTTATACCCGTTCGGGATGAAGGCGATTAATCTACATTTATACCCGTTAGGGAACAATTGGTCTACAATTAGTCTACATTTATACCCGTTCGGGAACAATTGGTCTACAATTAGTCTACATTTATACCCGTACGAGAACAATTGGGGACTAATTGTGGACCGATTGTTCTCGAAAGAGATCAATCGAGGACAAATCTCTTTCGGGATTGATCGCACATTTTTTTGCAGGGTATATATTTATAATTTGAATTCACATACATATATACATATATACAATGCGGATTACGTACATATATATACTTACATACATATCTACAACCGAGCTATATATATAAGCAGAATATACATAATCATACATAATTTAAATATAGCACATACATATATACACATTAAGGTACATATGTATGTACATAGATATATAGACACAGTCTAATAATTAAAATTTAAGTCTTTCACCCGAAAACTAAGGTTATTAAACCCTAAAGGTAAAAAAAACATATGTACACACAAACAAACATCTAATTTTACATTGTAAAGTATAAGCATACGTATGTACATATGTACACTCAACCGCACACGCATTGAAGGGAGCCGGCCAGCAGGCGAAGGTCGCACAAAGAGAAATGCGAAAATATGCAAGTGCAGGAGTGACATACAGACATACATATGTTAATATTAGAGGCCGCGAGTTTAGAATACATATGTACGTTAATATTAGCAACAAAGGTAAAGTTACGGAAAATTAGTGCAGGCAGAACTGTTGACCCGTTTCGGGATTTTTGTATGCAGCGACATACATATGTACATACACTAATATTACAAAGCAGTTAAGTTAAGAATATATATTTACATTAGAATTGGCAACAATTGTAAAGCTACGGGAATTTAGTGCAGCGATAACTGTCCGCCGCTGTCAGGATTTTTGTATAAAAGGGCGACAGCATCCTGTGGAAAATCAGTAGGAGTTAGGCAAGCGTTAGGTATACTTGTCGGTGGCATTAACACACCGACAAAGGAGTACACCTGGGGGTCTTAACACCCCATCTGTACTTAGAATTATATTATTATTATTTGGTAGCTTACGTTATGCATTTAGTATAGGAATCAGAGGCAGGTATATTTGTCGGTGGCATTAACACACCCACAAACGGCGCACACCTGGAGGTCCTAACACTTCATTTGTGTGCAGTTATTTTTGGCAGGCGGTTTCCACCTCTGTCAACGGAAGGTAAGCGGGCGGGTAAGAACACCTCCGCTACCTTTATACAATAGTAGGAATTTTTGTAGGGAATAATTTATGTTTAAAGAATATATTAATAAATGAATTTTATAACGTTTATGAAAATAACTAAAATACAGGGTTTTCTTTAATTTGGAAAACTAGGAATTCTTATAATTTCAGGAACCCTGGACGGACTGCGCTACCCCAGCAAACCCAAAGGAAAAGTCCGTCACAAATGGCGCCCGAGCAGGGACTCTAAAAGTATACGAGGACTTGAAGAGTACAAAACAACATAGTTTGGAAAGTTAAACGAAGCCAGCGATTTTAAGTGAGAAGCGTGCCAGTAGAATTTGGCCGTAAGTAACAAGCGTGAGTGGTATCGAGAAATCATCCAAGGAAGTGAACGTGCAATACACAGCCATGGTGAAGGTGTCGTGGGTGTACTACCTAAACCGAGAGGAGTTGTCAAAGTATATAGTGGAATTCAAGCTGGAGGGGTTAGGAACGATGGACGACCAACGGAAGCGCTTAGCAACGTTCATAAAAGCGAACGCCAACGATGAGAAACTCCAGGGTCGATTCGAAGAGATAGAACTGCAACATAGTCGACCAGCGAACTCAGTGCAACCTCCCACACCGAATCAGAACGAGCCGATGTCACCCAGTGGCAGCAGAGCAGCATCACCATTTCATCAGGCGATGGGATTTGACGAGCGTGCATACAGATTTGTAACACCGGGCGAAGCAATGCAGCACATGTACATGATGCCGCAACCAGCGACATATACCACAACGATGGACCGAATACGCAAGTGGGGATTCAGGTATGACGGCGGCAATGACCCACTCAGTTTTATCGAACGCGTCGAAGAACTGGCGGATGGGTATGAAATTAATCGCAATTCCATACCACGAGCAATGCCTGAATTGCTGAAGGATAAAGCGTTAGTGTGGTATAGAAATAACAATCGACACTGGCAAGAATGGGATGCATTCAAGAGAGACTTCCTCAAATTTTTCCTGAACTCCAGATATTTTGAAAATTTGGATGATGAAATACGACAGCGAGTCCAACGTTTTGGTGAGAAGTTCAAGGATTACGTCTTAGCGCTGCAAGGACTCATGCGACATGCTGACTACACGGAGGAGCAAAGGTTGAGTAGAATTTACAGAAATTCCCGCAGAGAGTACCAGTTTTATGTGAAGCGCAGCGAGTTTAAGAGCCTGGAAGAACTGGTAAGTCTGGTTGAAGATTTTGAGAATATTACACCAGAGAAGGAAACGTTAAAGCCAACAGCGAGTCCGTTCGTACCCCGGCGTCCAGAAGAGAGATACCACTGTTTGCGTGCCGAGGAGGAAGCAAGAAAGGATGCACCACCAGAACGCACCGGAAGACCAAAGGAAGGGTATGTTGATATACGAGCCGCATGTAGAAGATGTGGCGAAAGTGGGCATTACGCACGAGGCTGTCGAAACGCTAGGAACCGCCGGGGCGAGGATTATTTCAGTGGAAGGTAATGCCGTTTGGGCTACACTCCGCTCCAGCAACTTTCCAAAGAGCACTCGATAGTGTCATCGGCCCAGAGCTAGAACCACACTCATTCGCGTACCTAGACGACATCATAATTACAAGTAAGACATTAGAAGATCATATACGACATTTATCAGAAGTTTTCAGGCGACTAAGGCAAGCAAATTTGAGGATAAATCCAGAGAAGTGCGAGTTCTTTAAGAAGAGGTTGAAGTACTTAGGGCACGTGGTCAGCGAAGACGGCATTCATACGGATCCAGAGAAGGTCGCGGCGATTAAAGAACTCAAACCACCACACAATCTACGAGAGCTACGACGATTTTTAGGGGTAGTATCATGGTATAGGAGGTTCGTCCCAGATTTTTCACGCACCTCACACCCCCTAACGTCGATGTTAAGAAAAGGCAGCAAATGGAAATGGGAAGAGCAGCAGCAGGTAGCGTTTGAAACGTTGAAGAGCGCGCTCACACAGGCACCCATTTTAGCGTGCCCAGATCTTACGAAGAGATTTTGCCTACAAACGGACGCAAGCGATTTTGGTATTGACGCAGTACTTACACAAGGAGCAGGAGATGAAGAACGAGTAGTAGCGTATGCAAGCCGCCGATTGAACAAAGCGGAAACAAACTACTCAGCGGCGGAAAAGGAGTGTCTGGCCATAGTATGGGCAATAAGGAAGATGAGGCAATACGTAGAAGGATACACGTTCACGGTGATCACCGATCACCTAGCATTGAAATGGGTATGTTGATATACGAGCCGCATGTAGAAGATGTGGCGAAAGTGGGCATTACGCACGAGGCTGTCGAAACGCTAGGAAGGATTTCTGCTGGACGTGTGGTAAGATAGGTATCCTTACACGTGAGTGCTGCCGTACGAATCAGGGAAACGGCCAGGGGCCCCATTAGTATCGAGGGATGGGGTCTCCACAGCAACAACCTCGAACACAACGAACATTTTTAAGCAGGTGCAAGGTCGAGTTTTGGCGACAGTGACACTGGAGGGAGAAGAAGTAGTGGCGGCGATCGATACGGGAGCGACGAGGAGCTTTGTGAGCGACACGATTTCATCGAAGTTAAGCAAAGTCAAAGAGGTAGAAACAAGAGTGGTGATGGGCGATGGAAGACGCCGAACGATAGTAGAGGCAGTGGAAGCAGAGGTTAAGTTGAGTGATCAGGTGGAGAAGAGTGAGCTACTAGTGTTACCAGGGTTGGCAGAGAACGTGGTCATTGGAACGCACTACTTGGCAAAGGCGAATGTGGAGTTAAGGTGCGGTAAACATGCTATAACGTTGCAGGCAGAGAATCATAGGGAAGACATAGCCATGTGTACCGCAATAATAGAGGAAGAGCGCAAGAGTCCAGACGGGGGCGTAGAATACAAGGCAACCGCCCCGACAGCAGATGGATCGAGATGGATTGTATCGAGCCATCACATAGCCCACACAGCGCGCCCATAGTTCTGGTCAGAAAGAAGAACGGCAAATGGCGACTCTGCGTCGACTACCGTCAACTCAACGCCAGGTCAGTCCCAGATGCGTACCCGTTGCCACGTATCCAACACATTCTTGATCGGCTAAGAAGTGCACACTTTATCAGCAGCCTAGACCTCAAAAGCGGATATTGGCAGATTCCTATGGAGGTAAATAATAAGCAATATACAGCATTCACCGTACCGGGGCGAGGATTATTTCAGTGGAAGGTAATGCCGTTTGGGCTACACTCCGCTCCAGCAACTTTCCAAAGAGCACTCGATAGTGTCATCGGCCCAGAGCTAGAACCACACGCATTCGCGTACCTAGACGACATCATAATTACAAGTAAGACATTAGAAGATCATATACGACATTTATCAGAAGTTTTCAGGCGACTAAGGCAAGCAAATTTGAGGATAAATCCAGAGAAGTGCGAGTTCTTTAAGAAGAGGTTGAAGTACTTAGGGCACGTGGTCAGCGAAGACGGCATTCATACGGATCCAGAGAAGGTCGAGG